>CM033642.1:28447421-28945977 GCA_019512145.1 Engystomops pustulosus | reverse complement strand
AAACATATGGACGGGCCTTGGGTTTTCTTAGTTTAACATTACACATTGAGCACACGCGGTCCTGAAGTTCTGTCAAAAACTGAAATTTTTGAATGGAGCTTTCCATTCTATTTTGATTAAATGTCTCCTATTATACTGTTTTTTTTCTGCTATTTTTTCTGTTTTTAATATTGGAATTTCTTGCATGATACATAGAAGCAACAGCCCATATATCACACCACACCACCATACCATGCATCACACACTGGCCATGGCCCACAACCTTAAACTACCATAACCAAAACATTTATAATATATGGGCCAAAAAGAAAAAAAAAAACATAAAAAAAAAATAGAATATACAGGAAAGGATACACACAAATAGTGAACACTAGATAGATTGAGAGATAATAGATAGATTTTGCTAAATACTGTTTCCTTTCCCTTTAGCCGGCCTGCATTCTAGCAGTGGGGCGCATGGAAGCAGTGGACACCATCACAGAGAGGGATTCAGCCACCGGCGCTTTTCCTCAGGAAAATACAGTTCAGGACATGGGCAAGTGTGCAAAACGAAGAAGGGAACTTATATTAAATTTTAAAATCAGTGCATTAAAGGAAATCTACCACAGGATGAAGGATGGTAAAAACCAAGCACCACGACATACTGGTGTTGTGCCAACTCTGGCAGGTATATAGATGTCAATGGAGCTTGGAGCCCCCAGAAGCCTCATCTGCATAATTTAAAAACCTCTTTTTCTTAAACCAAAGGCATACAAAGTTACAAGAAGAGCAGATTCTGCAGAGGGGGCACACACCAGTATGTCAGTGTGCTTGGTTTACAATCCTTCATCCTGGTGGTTAGATTTGCTTTAAAGAGGACTGTCCCCCCGAAAACTACCCCCACCAAATATGTTCCCCCTAATGCTGTCCCCAGCCCTTATATTATTCAATTTTTATTACAATGTGTGTGCAAATTAGTTTTACTCAAATCCGACCTCGTACCAATAATAAAAATCAGCCAGCACTGTGATAAAGCCCCTCTGCGGCAGAGCGATTCTTACAGATCATGAATGACAGGGGAACGTGGAGGGGGTGTGTGTCCGCCGGCCCACTCATGAATACGGCCGACTGCAGGGACCTGCTTACACGATCCGACTTGAATGGGTAAGAGGTCGGATCGATAAAACTTGTTTGCACACACAAATTGTAATAAAAAATTGAATTAAATATAAAGGGGCTGGGGTAGAAGGCTTAGGCGGGAAACTATTTGGATGGGGCATTTTTCGGGAGGCTGACAGCGGCCTCTTAGAGGGCTAGAGGGGTTATATATCAATTTCAAGGACAATTGTAGGAACACAGTTTGCGCTCCACCTAATACATCTGGATCGAAATGAAGGTTGAAAAAATTGGTGAAGTGGCAGAAAGACGTTACTTGCAGATATTTCTATAATGTTCTCAATAGGGGTTTAATCCTTATAAATTACTTGACTAGTACACATTGTTATGAAAACAGTTGCCAATTTGGCATTGCCTGGATACGAAAGTGATATTGTGAGCTAGCTTAAAATAAGAAATGTACTTACTAGGACTATATCACCTGGTTGTCTGGAAGTTGTGTAACTGTAGTAGAGTCTTTTCTTATCGTGTGTTTTGTTTGGTTGTACATTTGAGTTTGTCGTTGTCATGAAGTAACATACTTTCAACGTTTAGAAAAAGCCCTGTTACAGGATTGTCATTTTATTAGCTGGTGACAGGTTCCAATAGCCATCTTATCGGAGATTTCAAAACACGCCTTATGTCAGCATTCTTAAGGGGTATTCTGGGAATTATGAACATCTGTAAAAAGTATAAAGAATACACTCAATAATCTTCCTTTAATCATTATGTAAAGATAAATGAACCTTCGCTATATGAAAAGCTCATGTAGTTCTCTTTGAGACGTTCACAATCACAGTTACCTGAAGATACGGCCACGCCAATCATGTGGACCACCACCAATCACGAATGCCGACCACTGAACTCAGTCCAGATACACTATTCTTATAAGTAACAAACTAATACATATATTACGACTTATCATTTTGAGTACCATTCTTTGTTCTCATAAGTATAGCTCGCTCTATTCCTGGACCATACCCCTTACATAAGTGTTCTACTTTATAAAACTAATTCGACATTACGCTGCTCCCTTGCCAGGATGTGTGCTTGAGTTTCAGGGGAGGAGGCAGCTGCAGTCAGGATGTCATCCTATCCTCAAACTCATCCAATCTTCCTTTACCCCCTATCACTCTGATTGTGTCATTGAGCTAGCAGAGGCATAGGAAAGAGGGGACGGGCAGAAGAGAAGTAGAACTGCATTGTGAGGATGAGCGAGACATAGAACATACAGGCTGATCTGCATGCCCCTGGGACTCACTACAGCTGATGGACCAGGTAAGTGTGAAATAAGTGTTATAAATAAGGGCAGTATTCAAGGTGCTGGAGAGGCATTTTAAAATCTTTGGAGCATACTTGACATCAACTAAACAATGACCTTATGTCGTGATGACCAGGTCGATTTGGACACGAAACCACCACTTTCACGATGGTGGTACTATAGCAGGCATGCGATGCACCAGCTCAGGAGTAAGAGCTGTGGGAGTGCGGCGCTTATTTTGTTAGTTTTTAAACCGATGATAAAGCGGTCAAACGCACTTATTAATCTTTATATACACAGTCAGCGTTCACCGCACCGTGGAACACGCGCTCGACAGCCATCATGGCGCATGACACCACTTCATGTCAGGGCATGAAGTGCGCCGAGCGCAGACCACGGTGCGGTGAAGGCACTTGTATATAAGATTAAAAAGTGGTTTGTAACCACTTTACATCGGTTTAAAAACATAACGAAATGGTGCACGACATTGCTGCTTTAACCACCATCGCAAGTGGTGGGTTTCCTTTAAAGGACCTGTCATCAGGTCTGTGTCCCACTTGTCCTGTCACCTCTACCTGTGGATGCATCCACAAGGATTCCCGTCCCAGCCTTATTTAGTTATTTCATACATTATTCATTGTAAATCATCTATTTTTTATCATGAAATGAGGCATTGGTCACATGGGTCAGAGGCAGTGATGGTCACCCCTGGTTACCCCCTCCCTCTCCCCCCCTGCTCATGTCTGTGTTGTAATGTATAGTAAGCATAGTTAGTGTTTGTGCTTATCTGCTGACATGTGCATCCTCCTAATACACATGTGTTGAGACACCATACCAGTGTACACAAGTAACTGACATGTTCTGCTATAACATGGCTGCCTGGAGCTGTTGTATCTCTCCTATACACACACACAGGCTGCAGGGGGTGGTGGCACCAGCACCAGGAAGCACATCATTTACAGGCTGTCAGTCATAATGGCTCACGATTGTGGTCTCTCATATTTCATGTACCGTGACTGCTTGTCCAATACTATAAAGAGTCGTTATTATAAATACATCACAAACTTAAAGAGAATCCGTCAGGCAAAATAAACCCCCCTAAACTAAATATATTTTCATAACTGCCATTAGAGAGCATTGCTCTATCCCTTCATTGTCCTCTACATGCCTGTAAACCTAAGCAATGAGGTCCTAAAGTGTATGCAAATGACCTGTGAAATGCAATGACTCATTAGGTACAGCCACACCCCAGTGCATTAAAATGGTTAACAACAATTCTCAGAAATTAAAATAGAAAATCAGCAAATGTTGTGTAAAAGAAAAAATCTCTCCTTACCACTGTAGTACCTACCACTCAATGGCTTGATTTTGGGTCCCTGCATATCACTGATGCTGCAGCCAAACCAGTAGGTGTAACTAGGAGGACAGGACCCCTTAACAGGGCTACTGACATGGGCCCCCCCCTTCCCACTTATATACATAATAGTATACTCACCATGCAAGTTACAATCACTATAAATACACTCATGTGCACACACAGGCATATACACACATACAGTGCCTATGCAACATACTCACATTACAGGTATACAGACACCATATACACATCACAGATACTGCTATATACATCACAGTATACACTCACGGCCACTTTATTAGGTACAACCATGCCTCATCATTTAGTCATAAAGGATGGACATGGTCAGCAACAATACTCAGTAGGCTGTGGTGTTGAACGATGCTCAATTGGTACCAAGGGGCCCAAAGAGTGCCAAAAAATATTCCCCACACCATGACACCACCACCACCAGCCTGAACCGTTGATACAAGGCAGGATGGATCCAGCTTTCATGTTGTTGACGCCAATTCTACCAACCATCTGAATGTCCAGCAGAAATCGAGACTCATCAGACCAGCAACGTTTTTCCAATCTTACCGTCCAATTTCGATGAGCTGGTGCAAATGTAGCCTCAGTTTCCTGTTCTTAGCTGAAAGGAGTGGCACCCGGTGTGGTCTTCTGTGCTGTAGCCCATCTGCCTCAAAGTTGGACGTACGTGCGTTCAGAGATGCTCTCTTCTGCCTACCTTGGTTGTGTAACGGGTGGTGATTGAGTCACTGTTGCCTTTCTATCAGCTCGAACCAGTTGCCTATTCTCCTCTGACCTCTGGCATCAACAAGGCATTTCCGCCCACAGAACTGCCTCTCACTGGATGTTTTTTCTTTTTCGGACCCATTCTCGTAAACCCTAGAGATGGTTGTGCGTGAAAAACCCAGTAGAACAGCAGTTTCTGAAATACTCAGACCAGCGCTTCGCATCTGGCACCAACAACCATGCCACGTTCAAAGGCACTCAAATCACCTTTCTTCCCCATACTGATGCTCGGTTTGAACTGCAGGAGATTGTCTTGACCATGTCTACATGCCTAAAAGCACTGAGTTCCCGCCATGTGATTGGCTTATTAGAAATTAAGTGTTAACGAGCAGTTGGGCAGGTGTACCTAATAAAGTGGCCGGTGAGTGTATGTTGTATACATATTATGCTGGACAATGTGCAGTACAATATAGATATAATGGTGCACTTCCTTTAATGTCCCTTGTTCTGCTGGCCTACTTTAGACACGATCCATCATAACCACTCACAGTGGTTGGAGGGGCATGTAAATGTTTTTGTCACGCCCATCCAAAAACAAATAAGGGAGTGGTTGTTACAGAGCGGGTGTGCATATGGTAATCTTGGTATGATCCCATTTATCCTCTGAAAGTCAGCAGGACACAAGCCTAGTCCTAATCCTGCAGCCTGTGGGTCATGTGACCTGGGGCTCCTAGTTGTGAGTGGGAAACTTTATCAGGGTAATTATAATTTATTATAGTATAGGTGACCCCCAAATGGTCTTATACGTACCCCCATTAATGTTTTCTAAAGTGGCCCCCACCTTTACAGACCTTTTAGCCCCCATGTCACCAAGAATCTAGCACTATTTGTTTATTCTATCTATCACAATGTTTTCCAAAGCAATTTTTTTTTGCATAATCAAAGGAAGATCATGAGTGTACTATGTGTAGTATGAGTGTAGTATGAGTATGTGCTGGCACCTCCAGAGTGTGTGATAGTGAGTATACACAGTAAATACATTACTACCATTGGGGGATGCTTCGGGATTGTATCTGTATTACACTCCACGGGTTATAGTCCCCGGGTTCCGGGTTACATACAAGATATGTTCAATAGGGTTGTTTTTAAGTCGAATTTTTATGTAAGTTGAAACTGTATATTTTATCATTGTAGATTCAGAAAAAAATGTTTTTTGCCTCAGTGACAATTGGAGTTTGAAATCTTTTTGTTGTAATTGGACCAAGGATTAACAATAAAGCTTCATTACAGACACCTTACAGCTGATCATTGCAGTCTGGGACTATAGTAACATCCAGAGAGCTTCACCAGAGGTCACAGTGGGCAGAGGGGTCCATCCGTAAGGGTTCGTCTGTAAGTCAGGTGTCCTTAAGTAGGGGACCCCCTGTATATGACTGTTGATTTATTACTCCCCTTACAATAAAGCAGCCAAGTCGTTTTACCCTTATAAATTGTGAATGTGTACTGAGCTTAGTACTGGAAGAAGAAGAAAACTAGTGATGCGTAGTCCGGCTCTTTTCAATGAGCTGGATCATTAGGCTCGGCTCACTGAAAAGAATATAAGGAGCTATTAAGGGGCAGGGTTAACTGTTAACTGAGCCATTGGCTCACTGTCTGCAGCCTAATAGTGCAGGGTGATTCTATTAGTAGAGAAGGTCAGGTTGGTGTCCTATGCTCCTGCCTGGCACAATCCTCTTTAGTATAATCTGAAGAACACTGCTCCCCGGCTCAGCTCTCAGGTTGTGAGCCGTCTCTCATCATTCACTGAAATGTGCCGGGTTGGTCGCAAATAACCCAACACTATATTAAACCCTCCTGCATACCTACAGAGATGCCAGCAAAATACTGGTGGAGGCACTGCGCCATAGTGAAGTTAAAGACACTATACATATTCCTGCACATGTCAGCCTCACTGAGTATTACATGAATTACCGTATATACTCGAGTATAAACCGATCCGAGTATAAGCCGAGATCCCTAATTTTACCACCAAAAACTGGGAAAACCTATTGACTCAAATATAAGCCGAGGGTGGGAAATGCATTGGTCACAGCCCCCCCCCCCAGTATATAGCCAGCCATCCCCCTATAATATACAGCCTGCCCCCTGCAGTATACAGCCTGCCCAGCTTGCCTCCTGCAGTATACAGCCTGTCCAGCTTGCCCCCAGTAGTATACATCCACCCCAGCCTGCCCCAGTAGTGTACAGCCTACCTCAGCCTGCCCCCAGTAGTATACAGCTTGGGCCCAATAGTATACAGCCTGTCCCCAGTAGTATACAGCCACCCCAGCCTGCCCCCAGTAGCATACAGCATGCCCCCAGTAGTATACAGCCACCCCAGCAGGCCCCCAGTAGTATACAGCCAGCCAAGAATTAAAAAAAAAAAATTATATACGTTGTTCTCTCCCGGCGGGCCTAGTATGACACGCCGCTGCTGACGTCATACTAGGCGCTGCCGCTTAGAAAAACATGCTTGCCCATACCATGTAAAGAAGACAGAAGACGGGCGCTGAAGTAAGAAGAGGAGCCGGGAAGCCAGAAGAGGAGCCGCGATGACATTGGGGGAGCAGCGCTGTGCATCGGGGCCACCGGAGGGTAAGTAAATAAGTTTATTATATAATTAAGTCCATTTTTTATTATTTTTTACTCATATTGACTCGTGTATAAGCCGAGGGGACGTTTTTCAGCACATTTTTTGTGCTGAAAAACTCAGCTTATACACGAGTATATACGGTAATCCCATCCCCATTTGGTGACTTTTGGTGAATTTATTGTGGATTATGGACTCACAGTGATTGTGGACTATATGTCCCCTGCTTTAGTCTTCTTTTCCTATTACATTTAATGTGTGATTGGGCTTTCATTTACAGTGCTGTCATTTAACTTTAATAAAACATCATTATAAGAAACAACAAGTGGTGTAAGGTGGCATAGTGTTAAACAGATGTAGTCTAGGTAGGTGCAAGCTTTGGTGAACCTGACCAAAGGTTCAAAAACATCAAACTGATGCTGCATTCACACGACTGTGAGAGAAATGTATGTATGGTCGCAAGCGTCTGAGGGCTGTCCTACAGCCTGGCAGGTCTCCAGCACGTGGTGTGTGCAAGAAATAAGGAGGGAGAGGCTGATGTACTGGTTCTCCCTGGGGCAATCCCTGAGTGTCTGCAAGATCGGTCCCTGGGTAATGGATAAGAGCCCGTGGTGGTAGACAGCCATATCCAGGGATCAGACAGAAGCAACGTCGTGCAAATCAACTTATAGTTCTTTATTGAACTCCAAACAGCAGGCCACGACTCAAACATGATTAGCATCAGATTCTGGTACTGGAGTGGTCATGGAGAGTGGTCCTCAGGAATAATGTACCAGCCTGGTAGTAGATGCAGGCTGGGATAATTGAGGTGGAGCTGTGTCCAAATTATGGAAGCTGCAGCTCTTGGTTAGAGTCTCCTGACTCAGTTCCTGGGATTGGTATCTGTGGCAGCACTGAAGGTGTACTCCACACTGACTCTCTCTTCACTCTGTCTAAGAACAGACCAGCTAAGACAGACCATAAGGTCAGACCATGTGCTCCCTCTGCACATGGGTTTTATACTCTCCCCTGGTCAGGTGGTAGCACCTCTCCAATCACACTCCAGTACAGTCACATAATTGGATAATTACTTTCCCCAACTTAACCATTGCCTTTCCAGGCAGAATCTACAGCTGCAATTACAGTATATTCTCCAAGCATTATCTTCTGGGTGAGTTGGCAAGGCTCACCAGATAGATCCTGACATGTAGACGGCGCTATTCGCAACTAGCACCTTGCCTATACATTAGCAGGTGTGTTGCACATGCTCTGTATTCAGCCGTATGGCATTATTTTCAATGAAGAGGGGAGGTGTAACCCGTCCTCCTCTCCAGCATGGCTCACGTATGCCCTTCTGTATATTGTTCAAGTAAATGCATAACATTGTTACATGGAAGTTTATATTCCCCCTTACGAGATGTGACATCAATAATGACATCAACAGTGTTACATTAAAAAAAATAAATACATTTTTTTATGATCAAAACGGTATATACAAAGTTGTGTGTTAACAACAATCATAAGTGAAAGGAGAGATGAGGATATGCAAAGGAGATCAAGCATAATATAAAACATGATAAGTAACATGATTACAATTGAGGTAGACACTCGCTCCTTCCAAACCAAGAGTGCATGTCAAATAAGTTTGCTAAGCAACCAACTAGTGGCTCAATTATTTAACTGAAAACATACATAAAAATTACCGCTATGTAAAAAACAGTCTATAGGCCGATTTGTTCTGCTGGTACTGGTTTCTAAGGGAGATATAATATAACTTGCCAAGAGTTTCATCGGCCAAGACCCAGCCAGCGGCCATCTTGTTTAAGGGAAAATGTGCCCAAACTTGGTCATAGAAGACACTGTGAATGTCCTAATCGTCATAAAAGAAGCAGTCATAAACCATCTCAAATGCTTCTGGTGCAAGCACATGTGAGGGGGTACAGGAATGGACACTGCTGAGCAATCATTAGGCCCGAGACCCAGATTTTTTACAACCCTAGCAACGCCCATGGGTGTATTGCTATCTTGTGGCATCTCTCATTTATAGTGGCATATTTATGTGCTTCTTAACAATGCTTTTTCATATGTTCTCAAATTTAATATGAAATGTAATACTTTACAGCAGACAAAAGTTAATTCTAAGTCCCACTTCTTGGGCTGTCTCAGGACCCCCAAGGACAGCACAGGGTTGGGATATTCACTTTGAAACTTCACTGCAAAACTTTATCCCTATTTGGTCTAGGATATGCCCAAATGTTCCAGGTCCAGTAAAATTAGAAACAGAATACATAATCTAAACTACATAGAATATGTAATACGTAGCCTACCTACATAGAATATGTAATACGTAGCCTACCTTCACCCTCTGGTTGGGCTCATGCTACTAGGTACACAAGCTCCAAACAAAAACCTTTCCATGTATCACTAGCACATTACAGATCATGGGGTACATATACAAACAAAATAAAACAATAAGTAATTACGAGGTCATATGGAACAAGGGCCCTGCTCACCAGAGTTAACAAAAAGGGATGGAGCACTAAAATGCTCGGGTACTCGTTATTCGAGACGAACTTTTCCCGATGCTTGAGTGCTCGTCTCGAAAAACGAGCCCCATTGAAGTCAATGGGAGACTCGAGCATTTTTCAAGGGGACCAAGGCTCTGCACAGGGAAGCTTGGCCAAACACCTGGGAACCTCAGAAAAGGATGGAAACACCAAGTATATTTTGTGGATTACACAGCAGGGTGGCGACAAAGTTAACAACCCAAAATTCTGCCTGACACAGCTCGTTTGATAAGGGGACCATGTATGGAGGCAGTGAACTAGTAGTAGATTAAAGGTGCTGCAGTTAAAACTATGTTAGTTGGATCTTGGCATGGAGCTGGCGCTCCGCTGCCAGGCGAGCTTTCGCCAATCCAAGCCCCTGTCTCTAGGCTACTCCCCAAACAGCACTTCTAAGAACCTTTTGTATAAGATCAAGTGTAGTAGCGTTCTTATAAGTTTAGGATATGGCGGGTGAGGGGAATGTAAACAGATGCGCAAGAAGCGCTGAAATAATATTGGTAAATGATAAAAGTTTGCCAGTATATTTTGTGGATTACACAGCAGGGTGGCGACAAAGTTAACAAGTTTGTTGTGGAAGCCATGAAAACAACCCAAAATTCTGCCTGACACAGCTCGTTTGATAAGGGGACCATGTATGCCTACAGTTCATGCCAGTCGCTGCACTGGCTGCCAGTCTCCTTTCGAATACAGTTTAAAATAATAACCCTCATCCATAAAGCTCTGTATAATGCTGCACCCCCCTACCTCTCCTCTCTTATCTCAGTCTATCGCCCAACCCGTGCTCTTAGATCCGCCAGTGATCTTAGATTAACCTCTACCCTAGTGCGGACCTCCCACTCGCGTCTCCAAGACTTCTCTAGAGCTGCACCAATTCTATGGAATGCTCTGCCCCGGACTACCTAACCTCCAAAGTTTCAAACGTGCTCTTAAAACCCATTTCTTTAGGCAAGCCTATAACACTCATTAACTGCATGAAGTTTTAACTCTTCTACTAACCCGTCCTGTGTCGTCCTCCCATCTGTTATTCAGCAACCAACAGGCTCCAGACTTCTCTGCAGTCCCATTCACCCTGGACCTGGTATATAAGATGACGGCTGAGTGGTTCAAGCGACAGCAATTCCATTTATTATATTTTGTTCTATTCCCTAAGAAGAATGGCTTGACCATTAAATATTCTTTTACCTCGTGTTACCCCATCATCTTCATAAACCGTAAGCTCTGGCGAGCAGGGACCTCACTCCTGTTGTTCCATACAAATGTTGTGCTCTGTTACATTTGAAACACCTGAAAATTCTGCCTGACACAGCTCGTTTGATAAGGGGATGATGTGCTGCATATCCTCTCGTGCTCCAGCGTCTGGGGTATAGAGAGTTGAAATGAGACATTGGTGGACGCTGTGGAGGATCGTGGAGGCAAAATGGACAGGAAACAGCAGGGGCAGCATGCATGGATGCCTCTGAGGCTGCCTAATCTTGGGATGGAGCTGGCGGTCCACTGCCAGGCGAGCTTTCGCCTGTCCAAGCCCCTGTCTCTCGGCTCCTCCCCACCCAAAATGGGCCTGGGGGCCAGAAGCGTTTACTTTGAAAAAATTATAATTTTCAAAGCAGGCCGGGTTGTTTGAATATTTCACCTAGGAATAATGGAATAGCATAGTGGTTCTATTTTTAATTGTTTTTACGGAAATGGTTCCATGATTAAGAGCGACAGTATGGGGCATCCATATTGCGCTGCTATGATTGCAACTTCAGGTCTCCAGCATGGCGGCGACAGATGGGCCGAGTTCCACTATGTATCTGGTGAAACACCTGAAAATTCTGCCTGACACAGCTCGTTTGATAAGGGGACCATGTATGGAGGCAGTGAACTAGTAGTAGATTAAAGGTGCTGCAGTTCAAACTATGTTAGTTGGATCTTGGCATGGAGCTGGCGCTACGCTGCCAGGCGAGCTTTCGCCAATCCAAGCCCCTGTCTCTAGGCTACTCCCCAAACAGCACTTCTAAGAACCTTTTGTATAAGATCAAGTGTAGTAGCGTTCTTATAAGTTTAGGATATGGCGGGTGAGGGGAATGTAAACAGATGCGCAAGAAGCGCTGAAATAATATTGGTAAATGATAAAAGTTTGCCAGTATATTTTGTGGATTACACAGCAGGGTGGCGACAAAGTTAACAAGTTTGTTGTGGAAGCCATGAAAACAACCCAAAATTCTGCCTGACACAGCTCGTTTGATAAGGGGACCTTGTATGCCTACAGTTCATGCCAGTCGCTGCACTGGCTGCCAGTCTCCTTTCGAATACAGTTTAAAATAATAACCCTCATCCATAAAGCTCTGTATAATGCTGCACCCCCCTACCTCTCCTCTCTTATCTCAGTCTATCGCCCAACCCGTGCTCTTAGATCCGCCAGTGATCTTAGATTAACCTCTACCCTAGTGCGGACCTCCCACTCGCGTCTCCAAGACTTCTCTAGAGCTGCACCAATTCTATGGAATGCTCTGCCCTGGACTATCAGACTAATACCTAACCTCCAAAGTTTCAAACGTGCTCTTAAAACTCATTTATTTAGGCAAGCCTATAACACTCATTAACTGCATGAAGTTTTAACTCTTCTACTAACCCGTCCTGTGTCGTCCTCCCATCTGTTATCCAGCAACCAACAGGCACCAGACTTCTCTACAGTCCCATTCACCCTGGACCTGGTATATAAGATGACGGCTGAGTGGTTCAAGCGACAGCAATTCCATTTATTATATTTTGTTCTATTCCCTAAGAAGAATGGCTTGACCATTAAATATTCTTTTACCTCGTGTTACCCCATCATCTTCATAAACCGTAAGCTCTGGCGAGCAGGGACCTCACTCCTGTTGTTCCATACAAATGTTGTGCTCTGTTATATTACATTTGTATTTGTTTCCTATGATTTGTAAAGCGCTACTGAATATGATGGCGCTATATAAATAAAGATTATTATTATTATTATTATTATGGAGGCAGTGAACTAGTAGTAGATTAAAGGTGCTGCAGTTAAAACTATGTTAGTTGGATCTTGGGATGGAGCTGGCGCTCCGCTGCCAGGCGAGCTTTCGCCAATCCAAGCCCCTGTCTCTAGGCTACTCCCCAAACAGCACTTCTAAGAACCTTTTGTATAAGATCAAGTGTAGTAGCGTTCTTATAAGTTTGGGATATGGCGGGTGAGGGGAATGTAAACAGATGCGCAAGAAGCGTTGAAATAATATCGGTAAATGATAAAAGTTTGCCAGTATATTTTGTGGATTACACAGCAGGGTGGCGACAAAGTTAACAAGTTTGATGTGGAATGCCCTGTAATAGCTCTTGGGCGGTGTGCCTTTTATCGCCTAGGCTCAGCAGTTTGAGCACCGCCTGCTGTCGCTTTAGCGACGGAAACTGCTGCGTGCCTAGAGCTACCGAATGAGGGAGCCCATGCACTAAGGAGGGTTAATTACGGAGGAGGAGAAGGTGGTAGGGAGGGGTGGGGAGGGAGAGGAGGGTATTTTTATAGTTAGGCCTTTGGACCGGACCGACGGGTTTAGGACCCGCAATCCTCTGAGTCGGCCGTATAGGACCAGCACCTATGGTCAGACTCGGGTACCAGCCTCCACAAAGTTAAGGGTGTAGGTCTTATAAGGTTGGGATATGGGGCGGGTCGGGTTGGGGGAAGGTAACCAGATGCGCCTAGAATGTGCTGAAATAATATCAGTGTAATGGTTTAAAAGTGCCAGTCTATCTTGGTGGATCACCAGGCAGAGGTGGCGACAAAGTTAACATACGTTGATGTGGCGGAATCCATGAAAACAACCCAAATTTGTGACACACTCGTTGTATGGGGACGAATGCTGTTCAGGGAACACAGGAAAGAGCACTAAGACGTACTGTTGGAATCGCGGGTAGCCAATGGAACAAAACGTGTAGGAGGTCGCGATGGCGACCATTTACAGGGATAGTGGACGTGGCCTCCAAACAAAAGTTTAAACCCAGAGGAGCGGTAGGGGCCATCGGACAAATTAAGATGTGCGGAGAGGTCGTCCAAAAAGTCAAAACAAGAGGACAGGTAGGTGGCATCCAGGAAAACGAAATAGATGAGTGATGTGATTGGCGTCCAAAAAAGTTTAAACAGAGGAGCGGGAGGGGTAAAGATCAGCCCTACTCTGCCGAGACTGGGGACAGGTGACAGTGTCCTGCTGGGGTGACATAAAGCTGGCAAAAGCCTTGTAAAGCGTACCCTTGCCAGTGCTGCACAAGCTGCCTGCTTGCCTACTCTCCCTCGCTACTTGTCCGGCAGAACTACGCACTCTGCAGCTAGCGCTGTCAGAAGGGAAATAGTGTTTCAGCTTGTGCACCAGGGCCTGCTGGTATTCATGCATTCTCACACTCCTTTCCTCTCCAGGGATGAGAGTGGAAAGATTTTGCTTGTACCGTGGGTCCAGGAGAGTGAATACCCAGTAATCGGTGCTGGAATAAATTCTTTGAACGCGAGGGTCACGGGATAGGCAGCCTAGCATGAAATCTGCCATATGCGCCAGAGTCCCAACGCGCAAGAATTCACTCCCCTCACTGGCCTGACTGCCCATTTCCTCCTCCTCCAACTCCTCCAACTCCTCTTCTTCTGCCCATACACGCTGAACAGTGAAGGACTGAACAATGGTCCCCTCTCCACGGTGTTCTGGGGGCAAAGCGTTAGGTCCACAACATCCAAGGGACCAAAACTGGGCTCATCGACTGTCCTACCTACGGCCTGGTATATTCTCAAACCATGTTAGATAGGTAGACTCTGCCGCTAGCGCTGTCAGAAGGGAAATACTGTTTCAGCTTGTGAACCAGGGCCTGCTGGTATTCATGCATTCTCACACTCCTTTCCTCTCCAGGGATGAGAGTGGAAAGATTTTGCTTGTACCGTGGGTCCAGGAGAGTGAACACCCAGTAATCGGTGCTGGAATAAATTCTTTGAACGCGAGGGTCACGGGATAGGCAGCTTAGCATGAAATCTGCCATATATGAGAGTGGAAAGATTTTGCTTGTACCGTGGGTCCAGGAGAGTGAACACCCAGTAATCGGTGCTGGAATAAATTCTTTGAACGCGAGGGTCACGGGATAGGCAGCTTAGCATGAAATCTGCCATATGCGCCAGAGTCCCAACGCGCAAGAATTCACTCCCCTCACTGGCCTGACTGTCCATTTCCTCCTCCTCCAACTCCTCGCGCTGCTGGTAAACTCTGGATAACATGGTCAGTGTTGAATTCCACCTCGTGGGCACGTCGCACAACAGTCGGTGAGCGGGCAGTTGGAGGCGGCGCTGCGCTGCCCTGAGAGTGGCAGCATCTGTGCTGGACTTCCTGAAATGCGCACAGATGCGGCGCACCTTCGTGAGCAAATCAGACAGATTGGGGTATGTCTTGAGGAAACGCTGAACTATCAGATTTAACACATGGGCCAGGCATGGCAAATGTGTCAGTCTGCCGAGTTGCAGAGCCGCCACCAGGTTACGGCCGTTAAGTAAGCCGTTTGGATTCTCCTATGGCTATTTTCTAGCCAAGTATGAAAGCACACTACTATGCTACTATGCAAGATGAGATGACACTGAGTCTAATGCCTGTGCCTAATTGAAATCAAACCCCTAATAAATTTTCCCACTTTGGTGTTTGAGGTGGATATGTGTGTCACTAAGAGCTAAACACAACGGTAGCAAGTCCCCCTGCTAATTCCTCACAATATGGTACTAGCTGCACTACTAGTGCCAGCAAGCCCAGCCACAAGCAAATAAAAAAAAAAAAGTATAACGTTATTGTAGCCCTGAGAAGGGCTTTTGGGTTGTTGTAGAATCACTCCTGCCTAACAGTAAGCTAATAGAACTTTTTTATTGGTATATGAATTAATGTCATGTTTTATCGTTATACCATTTCTAGTTATGTATTTATTACCTTTTTTATATTCACTATATTGAAAGACACACTTTATACCAGATTTTAATACTATAGTATAGTAATAGTATTTATTGTACTGTTGTTCTTACACAATTTTATGTGAAATATTCTTTCAGAATAATCTGAATTCACCAAGCAGCGCATTACAAGACCTTATAGTTTTTTCATCTCTTCCCTGAACATATGATCCGACACCTGCCAGTATCGGATAAAAGGTCAATTGCAGCAGCTTCCATGAGGTTACGAAAGGCCTTGGTCTCTACCAGCCTATAGGGCAGCATTTCCAGGCAAAGGAGTTTGGAGATGTGGACATTGAGGGCTTTGGCGTGTGGGTGGGTTGCACTATACTTCCTCTTGCGCTCCAGCGTCTGGGGTATGGAGAGCTGAACGCTATGCATGGAGACATTAGTGGATGCTGTGGAGGATCGTGGAGGCGAAGGTGTGGTTTTTGCACAGGAGGTGTTTGGGCCGGGGTCCTTGGCAAGGGGCTGACTAGCAGAGTCAGCAGATGACACAGGGGAAGGAGCAGTGGTGTGCCCGGCTGGAGGTGAATGGCCTTGGTTCCATTGAGTGGGGTGTTTAGCATTCATATGCCTGTGCATACTGGTGGTGGTTAAGCTGGTAGTGGTGGAACCCCTGCTGATCCTGGTGTAGCACAGGTTGCACACCACAGTCCGTCGGTCATCCGGTGTTTCTTTAAAGAACTTCCAGACTTCTGGAAATCTAGCCCTCGCCACGGGAGCTTCACTACGTGAAACATTTGGCGCTGTTGCACCAGCTCTGGCCCTGCCTCTCCGTCTGGCCCCACCACTGCCTCATCCAACCTGTTCTTGTCGAGGACTCTCCTCCATCTCAGAAGCACTGTGTTCACCCGGCCTATCAACTCAGCTTGGGTCTGTCACCTCATCATCCTCTGATCCCTCAGTCTGCTCTCCCCTCGGACTTCCTGCCCTGACAACAACTTCACCACTGTCTGACAACCGTGTCTCCTCATCGTCCGACACCTCTTTACACACTTCTTCCACTACGTCAACAATGTCATCATCACCCACAGACTGCAACTGGTGGAAAACCTGGGCATCGGAAAAGAGCTCAGCAGCAACCGGACAAGTGGTTTGTGATTCTGGGAAGGGTCCAGAAAACAGTTCCTCAGAGTATGCCGGTTCAAATGCCAAATTTTGCTGGGAGGGGGCAGACTGGGGGGAAGGAGGCTGAGGTGGAGGAGTGATGATTTCGGTGACATGGGTGGACTGCGTGGAAGACTGACTGGTGGACAAATGGCTAGAAGCATTGTCCGCAATCCACGACATCAATTGTTCGCATTGTTCTGGCCTCAACAGTGCTCTACCACGAGTCCCAGTAACTTCAGACATGAACCTAGGGAGTGTAGCTCTGCGGCATTCCCCTGCTCCCTCATCAGCAGGTGGTGTCTCACCCCGCCCAGGACCATGGCCTCTGACCCCTGCAGTAGTTGGACGTCCACGCCCTCGTCCTCTACCCCTAGCCCTCGGGTTCAACATTTTGAAAATTAAAGTGTAAACTGTAAATTTTTTTGGAATTTTTTGTTTTTTTTTTGTTTTATTTGTGTTTTTTTGTGATTTTTTTTTTTTTACAAAACTATGCTATCCTATTCCTATGGCTAGTTTCAAACCTACACTGACAGCACACAAATGGATTTTGTGCTGTGCCTGATGACTTTGAGTTATAAAAAAAAAATAAAAGTAAAATAAAGAAATAGTCATACTGTGCCTAATTCAATCAAACCCCTAATAAATTGTCCCACTTAGGTGTTTGATATGGATATGTGTGTCACTAAGAGCTAAATAGAATGTTCCCAAGTCTCTCTGCAAATTCCTCACAATATGGTACTAGCTGCAATACTAATTCCAGCAAGCCCAGCCACAAGCAAACAAAAAAATATATATATAACGCTATTCTAGTCTAACAAGGGCTGTTGGGTTCTTGTAGACTCACTCCTGCCTAACAGTAAGCTAATATAACAACCTAACGCTATCCCTGCAGCAGCAGCTCTCTCCCTAACGGCATCCAGACAGAGGATGATGCGAGCAGCACGGGCAGCGGCTAGTCTATTCCAGGGTCACCTGATCAGGCCAGCCAACCACTGCTATCGACGTGTAAGGGTACCACGTCATGCTGGGTGGAGTGCAGAGTCTCCTGGCTTGTGATTGGCTCTGTTTTTGGTCGCCAAAAATCAAAACGGCGGGAGATGCCATTTTCTCGAGCTGGCGAAGTATTCGTCCGAGCAATGAGCAGTTACGAGTACGCTAATGCTCGAACGAGCATCAAGCTCGGACGAGTGTGTTCGCTCATCTCTAAATGTCACGTTTTTTTTCACTGATGAGGCTGAAAAACCAAGTGTGATGTTTTCAAAACCGACATACTGCTAAACTAAACCTCAAATTTACATTGTCAGCCATTAAAATGTCCACTATATGATTTCTTTGTTAAATAATTGGATGATCCAGCATCAGAATTTTTTCCATTAGCCAAGCTTAGAGAATGTATACAGAGATAAATTCATGAAAGCAATAATAAAAATAAAATATATAACGGTAGTATTGCCTTACAGTAATATGATTGTTATCTTATATCTAGCTTCATTCTGTCACTCTGTCATGGCCATGCTGTTGCCCATAGTTTTGGCATAATGGTGCGATTAAGCAGCCTCAGAGGCATCCATGCATGCTGCCCCTGCTGTTTCCTGTCCATTTCCGTGGTGTTTCCATCCTTTTCTGAGGTTCCCAGGTGTTTGGCCAAGCTTCCCTGTGCAGAGCCTTGGTCCCCTTGAAAAATGCTCGAGTCTCCCATTGACTTCAATGGGGCTCGTTATTCGAGACGAGCACTCAAGCATCGGGAAAAGTTCGTCTCGAATAACGAGTACCCGAGCATTTTAGTGCTCGCTCATCTCTAATTGTCACTCCCATCACATCATCAGGGAGTGAGGATTCTCGGAAAAATGACAGTGGGCCACATGTATCATAGTTTTGTATTTCTGTGGTGAATTTTAGAGACTTTTGGCAGCTAGTTTTTGCGCCTTATGTATGATCCTGTCTTTTTACTTGTGATGCATGTTCAGTTTTTCCTATCCTGGCAGGTGCAAATTTTGGCTTCTTTTTGAGACTTTTTGTTGCAAATGTCTCAAATCCACATGGACACAAGCCACGTGAGGGGGTTATATACAGCAGTGGACACTACTGTTAATTTGGGATTTAACATGTTGCATTTTTCATGCATTTTAAACCTATAACAACAGCTGAGGAGAGGTAATTTTCCTAATTACATTAATGTTAACTTTTGAATTTACAAAACGCATAGTAAACGCAATGTTAGCACATGCATTAATGTGGCGTTTATATTGCCACGAAAATGTTAACAGTAATGTAATAAGGCAAATACCTATCCTCAGCTGTTGTAATTTGTTTCAAAATGCATAAAAAATGCAATTAAACAGCTATTGGTGACCTCACCCTTGAAGTAACCAATACATTAAAAAAATGTTAATGCAAAAATTTCTGAATTTTGACAAAAGAGGTTACTGTGCAAAATTTTTAACATTTAAAGCATGCAAAATAATTCCATTTAATATGTTAAAATAGGGTCAATGAAAAAAAACTTCCTTTGCACCTGCCCTGGACCAGGTGCAGATTTGCGCCATAAAAGTCACAAAAATGGCACCAAAAAGTGAAACCAAAGTGAAAAGTTGCACGAAACATCTGGGAAACAATGATACATAAGGCGCACTGCACAAGGTACAGCCAAGGCGTACTTGAAAAATGACAGAGTAAAAAGTCGCAAAAATGCTGCAAAAACGGCAAAAGTCGCTAAAATAAGACAATTTGCCTAGCTGAAATAATGATACATTTCCCCTAGAGGTGGGTTGAGCCAGAACACTGGACCAGGATCCAAAGTCTGAGTTCGAACCCGTAATGTTGAGCACGGACTCGATCATTGTGAGTCCAGGTCCACTCATCACTACTTACAACCTCTGAAGTGAGAAGAATATTTATATTATACTGTATAATAAATTAAAATATCACATTTAACTCAAAAATGAAATTCTACATATCAAAGTTTATTTGTTTTCTGTAACAAATGAGGAAGTGTCAAGTTAAAGTCTGATGCATCTGCGCATAATTGTCTGTTCCTTCAGAAAACACAGCATCATTCCACTTTATGTCTTTTCATGATCCATGCCAATTACTTCTTCTTCGGGTAACAAGACAGCATCATTGTTTTATTAAGAAACTCAGGAACTAATAAATGTGTGGCAGCTTTGAAAATCGAGACGGGTGATTGTTTTATTTTCTATGAAAAAAGGAGGGACCAATGTCACCAAGCTACAGTCATAGGTAGTAATGACATGGTCTATATGAGAGACTACACCCAATCTTGGTATATAAGGGACAAGACAATAGTCACTTCCATTACACAACTTGTTTGAGCGTTACTTAGTTTTGTATCTTCCGTAAGAGGAACCATCATGTCTCACCACTCCATCCTTGCATCTTCTGGACACAAGCACTTCAGCTCTTGTTCTGTTGCTCTACCTAAACACTCCAGCTCTCACAGCATCTTCTCCCATTCTTCCAAGCACACAGGTCATGGACACAAGAAACAACATTGCTTCAGTAGCGCAAGTGCCCATAATATTGGACACAAAGGACATAAGATATCGGTTGGAAGCTTTCATTCAGGGAAAAGTGGACATGGATCTGGGTTTGGCATTGGTAGCATTGGTCATGGATTTGGAGGATCATCTGGCTCTGGTGGAATCACCAATGTTACGGTCAACCAAGGTCTTCTTGCTCCTCTGAACTTGGAGATTGACCCAAACATACAGAGAGTGAGGACTGAAGAGAAGAATCAAATCAAAGGTCTCAATAATAAGTTTGCTTCTTTCATTGACAAGGTGAGAAATAATGACACATGTTTGTATACAGTATATGTATTAAGTGAAAAACACATAATTACAAGTTATAAATTGGTAGAGACAGACATGTATAGAAATTGAAAAGAATTGAAAAGAATGGCATGCTGGATTGCCCTATAGATATATAATTGCCATTAATTTTGCTTTTATTTTAATAGGTGAGATTTCTGGAGCAGCAGAACAAGATGCTGGAGACCAAGTGGGCTCTTCTACAAGAGCAGAAGACAGCCAGGTGTCAGATTGAACCTTTATTTGAGGCTTTTATCAGTAACCTCAGGAGGCAACTGGAGAACCTGGAGTGCGAGAGGGCTCGTCTGGATGCAGAAAGGAACAGCATGGAAGGAACCGTGGAAGAACTGAAGAGAAGGTACTGTCATGGCCACTATGAATGGTGGCCACACACTTTTATAGTTGTAATATTCATATGTTTCAGACTGCTGAAATAGCTTTCATGTATTTGACATAGCATTTAAGGATGCTAATTAACTAATGTAACTAGCCAATTAAAACCCGTATTGTCTCCAATGTTGTCACAACATGGTATGGGTCACATTAAAGCAACAATTTGTGATAAGGAATAATAGGTAGCATTCAGTAATTGGAGTATGCATTACCAAGGGTAAGATTCAATGCATGAATCTAATGCATCCTTGCATCCTGTATAACTGGAGTGGTGTCAAGCTACAAATAGCCTGAACTTACTACATAGAAATATTGTTAGAAATACATCAAGGAATGACAATGTAAGTCACCCACTTACACACTTCCTTGAAATGAATATAATAGACGGTAGGAAAATGTAATTTAGCTTTATATCTTAGTTCAACAAAAACCTATTTGCATATTTTTCCAGAATCGTCTATGGCTATAAGACTCCACATGCCTTAATTGGCAGTCTTTGTAAGGAGAACACTTGCTTCTCGATTATAGTCACGCGCTTCAAACCAGTTCCCTACGCTGTACTGAATAGACCCAACCAGGTGGAAACATTGCTATCTACAGTTGGGAATCTGTTCCTTCTGCAACAGATATACTGGTTAAAAGGTAGCTAAAAGAGGCATGGTTTTCCTTATCCCATCCTGGAAAAGTTATTTGCATGTTTTCCCAGGATCCCCTAGTGGAGCACCCATGGCTATAAGTCTCCACATGCCTACAAGGCGGCCATATTGGCAGTTTTCGTAAGGAGAACTCTTATCTCACCACATCTTAGTTCAGAAATTATTGACCCTTTTCTTTCTACAGATATGAGGAGGAAGTCAACAGACGTACAGCTGCTGAGAATGAATTTGTTTCTCTTAAGAGAGTAAGTGATGGAGAAACCAAGGTGGAGATGTTGAATAAGAACAAAGCAACAATTGCAATATACATTTTTTCACCTTCTCTGTAGGATGTTGATGCTGCTTTCATGAACAAAGCTGAACTACAAGCTAAGGCTGACTCTCTGACCGATGAGATCAACTTCTTGAGGACCCTCTATGATGCGGTAAAATTTCTGATACTTGGAATGTTAATGAAATGAATGGTGTGGTTGAAATGAATCGGGATTTATGATTTACATACATTTTTAGGAGATCAGTCAGCTCCAGGCTCAGATCTCAGACACCTCAGTGGTGGTGTCCATGGACAACAGCAGAGACCTGGACATGGACAGCATCATCGCTGAGGTCAGAGCTCAATATGAGGACATTGCTAACAGAAGCAGAGCTGAGGCCGAGGCCATGTACCAGTCTCGGGTAAGTTGAATATATATTGTATTCTGTTAACAGTTGTAAAATTGGTGATAAGTCAGTTTCATTATGATTGATACATCGTATTTATTTCTATTTTTCAGTTTGAAGACTTGCGTATGGCTGCTGGAAGAAATGGAAATGATCTGCAGAACAGCAAGAATGAAATTGCTGAACTCAACCGAACAATTCAGAGACTTAAAGGAGAGATAGAGTGTGCTAAGTCCCAGGTATAGTCAACAAGTGTATATGATTTCTATAGCTGTCTTAGATGGTATGGGAATTACATATCAATAGATAAAGAATACCCTTAAAATAGTACATATTGGGGCTTATTTACTAAGGGTCCGCGGATCGCATTTTCATCAGATTTTTCAAATTTTCTTGGTTTTGCGCCACTGAAACAGGTATTTAAGTGGGGATTGTGTCACACGCGAACGGATTGTGAAGCAATTGCGCTGGCTTTCATGTGACAGAAACCGGGGGGCGGGTGGTGTCGGACAATCCAACTGATTTAGACTCAGCACGGGATTTAACAATCAAATTGTGTTGCTACCAATGCACTTACATACACCGGGAAGAAGAAGGTTAACTCCGCCGGACCTGAGCCGGGAAGCGACAGATGCAGGGAATCGGGCGAACAATCTTTTTGAATCATGACACAGTGCATTCTTGTTGGACAACGCACAGCGGGGATCGCAACAGGACCTGGAAAGTAAATGTGCCCCATTTGAAATATTTTATTTACATTTGCAATAATAATTTTCTCTTTCAAACTTTGCAACTTTGCAACTTGCAATTACAGCATTGCAGACCGTTGGTATTTGAGCTGTTAATTTACTGAGCTAATCCAGAAAAATTTCACCCCATGCTTCCAGTAACCCCTCCCACAAGTTGGATCGGCTTGATGGGCACTTTTTGCGTACCATTTGGTCAAGCTGCTTCCACAACAGCTCAATGAGATCTGGTGACTGGGTGGCCGCTCCATTACAGATAGATACCAATTGCTGCTTCTTCACTAAATAGTTCATGCAGAATTTGAAGGTGTTCTTTGGGTCATTGTCCTGTTGTAGGATGAAATTGGCTTCAATCAAAGCGCTGTTCACATGGTATGGCATGGCGTTGCAAAATGGAGTGATAACCTGCTTATTCAAAACCCTTTGACCTTGTACAAATCTCCCACTTAAACAGCACCAAAGCAACCCCTTAGTTGTGCAGTGCGGCCTCCCACTACCCTTTATACCATGGCTAGAGCCTGTTTGTGCTCTCCTCTGAAGGAAGTAGTACACACCGTTGTAGAAAATCTTCAGTTGGCAATTTGTCGCATGGAATGGCCTTCATTTCTATGAACAAGAATAGACTGTAGAGTTTCATATAAAAGTTATTTTTTTCTTTCCATGGTGAGAGTCTCATAGAACAAACAAATGTGATGCTCCAGATTCTCAACCAGCTCTAAGGAAGGTTAGTTTTATAGCTTGTCTAATCAGTCAAACTGTTTTCAGCTGTGCTAGCATACTTGAACAGGGAGAGAGAGATCAGTCATGACACACATAAAAGATAGAAAACAATAAATGAGTTATAAGTACATTGACATAATACTTTTTCTATAGCGTGCCGCCTTGGAATCTGCTATAGCAGAGGCTGAGGAACGTGGTGAGGCCGCTGTCCGAGATGCCAAGAATAAACTGGCAGAGCTGGAGGCTGCTCTACAGAAGGCCAAGCAGGACATGGCTCGCCAGCTGAGAGAATACCAGGAGCTGATGAACGTCAAACTGGCTCTGGATATTGAGATCGCCACCTACAAGAAGATGCTGGAAGGAGAAGAGCACAGGTCAGTCTAAACATCTAAGTTAATGTATCAATGTAAAGTCAGGGCAAAATATATAATATGTTACCGCATAACTACAAATCAGTGAAATCACCACAGTTGAAAATAAAAACAAATACATTTTTAATAATAGAAAAATATGTTAAAATTAATGTACATTGCCAATAATATTGTCATGGTCAATTTAAGTAGAAAAGGCAGAATTAAGTGATCCTGCAGATTATTAAAAACTACATACTGCACTTCTTTAATGTTAAAAACACAAATTTTATTGATTTAAATATATTCTTTCCTATTGATTTGCAGACTTGCTTCAGACGGCCATGTTAATATATGTAAGTAAATGTTATGTACATCAAGATAGTTTAATATGTATTTTTGTATGCAGCATATGCTATATACTGTATATGTATATACAGATCCATTTCTAGGTCTGAAGTTCTTAGTGGGGAAATAGTTCTTCCAAAGGCAGAAGAAATTACAAAAATCAAATTGCTCCTTTGTAGTTCCAGATCATAACAAATAACAATAGTAAGAATAGCTTTCAAGTAATTATCCTGAAAATCCGACTTGAACATAGACACTTTTACAGGCATTCTCCAGGAGGGCGACATACGGCATTTATGTTGGTTGATCTAATATGTATAGTGCGCCCCCACTCCCAACTCAATATTGACAAATAACAAAAAAAAATTTCAATTGGGAAAGAACCAATGACGCGGCATCATTTACAGGATGTGAATACCTGCTGAAGGTACCATAAGTTCCCCTTCTATTGTAAATGTTACGCTTGTTTGGAGTTGAATCTTCATCAGTTTATCTCCCTGCCAGATAATGGATTTTGTTTTATATACTTTATTAACCACATTATGTAATATTTTTCAGCTGTTCTACACTCCAGCCATGGTGGAAAGCATCATTCATCAGGAAAGTCTCATGGTGGAAGTAGCCATCATCACCAACATCATCATAAGGGAGGATTCAGCTCCGGCAGCCACATCTCCATTGGCAAACATCACTCTAGCCATGGGCATGGGCATCACTGCTAAAGAGAACATATCATGTGTATTCATACGCAGTGAAGATGCTGTATTATATGTGCAGCAAGCTACTTTGTCTATGTTTGCAGTAGTGCGACTAGCCTGCTAATCTAGGATATGCAAACTGTACTGTATGTTGCTAATAAACCACGTGCGTCTTCTCTCACCAGTTGAAAGTGTAGTGCTTGATCATTCTGCCAAATGCAAGAATTAAGATTTTGTTCACAAATTAAAAGCCCTGAATTTGAGATGTTTACAATGAAGTGTTGCCTTCTAAAGGTTGAAGGTGCAGGCCATCATTCCTTCTATGGACCTGTGGCACACTTTAGTGCACACGGATAGAGAGATTTAAGATCATACCAATGTTTTAGACTTTTTGGACCTTATCCATTCAAGAAATTTAAAACGATTCACTGGTGTATGATGCAAGCCATGCTCCCACGTCATGGCGGGTACATAAATAGGCTTAGACCTCTTGATATATATGTCGGTAGCTGTGCACCCAGCTAAACAGCACCAGGACCTTGCAAAATTTTGTGTAAAAAACCTGCAAATGTTCACAGGCTTTAGTGAGTGCGCTGGAGGAGGCAGGAATTCCCCATTCCGGCTCACTCTGCCAGTGCCCATGCAGATACCACTGGGTTCTATTGTTCAATACCTTTGAATTCCTGTCCCTCAAAAAAAAGAACCTTTATTATTTAGGTTGTGTGATATTATTGTGACCTGGTAAAAAGTTCATGGATTTGTGTATCTGACCAGAGGTCTCACTTTCACTTTCTGCTGGTAGACTTTGCCAATCACTCCCCACACAGGGGAGCAGAAATGTATCATAGCTACTACTGATGAGAGACTATCTGTCACATAGTAATAATGAAGGCGGGGGCAATGTGGCTGATTGTACACTTCCTAACTCTTATATTTTGATGGGAAATAATCGCCGATAACACCCATGATCAATGCTGAGACCGGGGAATGAAGATCCTAAAGAAAATGCCAACATGCACATTGCTACCATTTAAATACTGCCGGTGGCTTAGCCAGCGACATTTAAAGGGTAACATCCACAATTCCAGGGCTGGTGTTACCGGTGTGTGTGAATGGCCAAACTTTCAGTAACTTCAACTGCCCACTCATCCCTAATCATGATGGCTTCTGATATGAACAGGCAGGAGGCTGTAGTGCAAGCAATTTTATATCTCTCACACTCTGCACTTATGATATGTACATAACAATCAGCTAAGATGTGCAAAAATGTTTCCTGGAGTGTCACTTCAAGACAGATGTCTAAACGTAACAGCACTTTACCCAAGGTTATGCACAACCAACTTTTTCAAAGACTAGAAAAGAAAGAGAAATATTGAAAAATGAATTTTAACATGGCCAATAATTTCTACTTAAAGGAGTGTCTTTAAGTGGTTTACGCCTCCCATATGCATGCATGGCCAGCCTATATTTATGACAAAGTAATGCTACTAAATCCTGGTGAGAGTCAATTATAATGTCCATAACCAAGGGCTTAACTACAGGGGTATCAGCCATTGCAGTTACTATAGGGCCCATATATGTTGTATATACGTCCTTCATACATGGCAATAGCTGCACGGCACCCTACAGGAGATGTATGGTGCACCGTACTGTTCCATAGCCAGGAGAAAGATAGGACATGTCCGATCTTTCTCCGGAGTACGACGCCGCACACCATATATTACTATGGAGAGGGGCGGCGCTGATGTATGCCTGCTGTGGCGGGCATACATTGTGTGGATGTAGCCTCATCTTTAGTATACAGCTGAGCTCAGAAAAAAATTGTAGGTAGAGAATAGGGCAGGACTAGGAATTTCTCACATCGACTTCCTGCTGTCTTTTTCCCCATGTAGTCAGCAGCTACTGGGATGCATACAGTCATATCTGTGGCCTCTGACACTGAAGTAAATTGACAACCTGACTTTGATATATTTTTACACACATATGTATATACTCAATGTATATATGTGATATGCTGAATGTGTGTTTATATGTGATGTGCATATGCTGCATGTGTGTATATGGTGTATGGTGTGTGTACATACTGTATGTGTGTGTATATGCTGTATGTCTGTATATGGTGATGTATGTATGTGTTTTATGTTGTATGGGTGCATATCTATTTTGTATAAACTGTATATAGAAAATAGATATGCACCCAAAACAATTAGCCAATTTTATTGCAAAATAAACATGTCTTTTTATTAAAAACACAAATGGACAAACAAAGCATTATCGCAGGTAGATCACTTTGGAATAGTGTAGAATCACAAAGGAACATAAAATTGTGGAGCGGTAATATAAGGAAACAATTCAACGAAAGAAATATGAACTTTCGTAAGATCAGCTCACCACATTATCCAGACAGTCCTCAGTTTCCCGACTCCAAAAGCTTCAGCACGGACAACCTTGGCCACAGGTGCCCACGGAGCAGAAATCACAAAAAAGAAATATCCAGCTGAAAGAGTCGTTGATAAGTAAAAATTCCAGGTTTTATTTAATCCATTTAAAAAACGACAATAAACAGCACAGCACGTAGGACAGATAAAAGGACATGAAGGCTACAAGCCTACGCGTTCCGGTACAAGACCTTATTCATGGCAATAAAAGGCAACAATAGGTAAATTTTACCACATATTTACATGACAAATTTATGAACTTTAAGACTATGTATAAGGTCTTGAATTTGTAGATACCTGGTATCTGGCTGTTGTTCGAAAAGTGCAAGTGCTTACTGCTTATTTTGTAATAGCCTCATGCTTAGTATACATACAATTCCATTAAATCAGATATAAAGATATTGAAACATAACTGTGGTCATGGTTCACCTCCCCTCTACCACGCTAAACTTCCCCGACACGCGTTTCAGTGCTAGCCTTCCTCTAGCCTTACGGTGTATATGGTGTACATGGTGTATGTCTGTATAAATAGTGTATTGTGTGTATAAATGGTATGTGTGTATATGCTGTATTTCTGTTTATGGTATTATATGTATGTGTGTTATGCTGTATTTGTGTATAAGGTGTGTTTATACTGTGTGTGTAAAAATGTAGAAATGTTTGTATGAATGTATAAATGTGTGTGATTGTATAAACATGTATGAGTGTATAAATATATATATATACTTTTTTATTTTTAAAGGTATGGGGGCCCCATTCTGCTATGGGGTCCAGTCTCTCCTAGTTACGCCTTTCCTATAACTTTATGTGGTGACCATGTGTTTTCAAAGAAGGCAACAAAAAGTTATAACGTTGGTTTTCATAGAAGTGACTTAAATATGTTTATAAAGATTAAATTATCCTTTAGGTTTCTCTTCTATAGGATATATCAATTTAGAACCCATATAATTTCTATTATAGAGCATTCTATTATAGAGCATTATAATAGCAATTTATATACATTTTTATATGTTAAATCTCCCAATTCTCTTATTTGATTATTTTTTCAAAGTTCTCATTTTGAAATGTTGCAAATTACATCCAGGTTCATCCGCTGCCCTTCAAAGTGCAAAAAACGGAAAAATATGATCCAGTTTATTACATCCAAAAATGAACAATGAAATAAGTGGAATTAATGGGGCATATGTATTTAAAAGGAAATCTACCATCACAATCCAGCATGGATAAACCAGGGACACTTACTCATAGATCCAGGCACTGAGACTATGGTAATCTTCTTATATTTGTTATCCATGACCTCCTTCCTTCTAATATCCACTTTTAAAATTATGCTAAGGAGCCAGACGGGCTCTTGGGGCATTATCAGAGCTCCTCTGTGCTGAAGCTTCACAGGCTGTTTCACTCCAAAATCTCCAAAAAGCACCCCCCCTCCCTCTACCAGAGCAGCAAAGGACATTTCAGCAAACAGTGGGAAGGGGAAAGTGTTACTGCCCAGTGTAACAGCAACAGCAACAACAACTGCTGCATAGAAGAGTTGCTCTGTTAACACCCTCATAGCCCTTCTGGTTCATTAACATAAGTTTTTAAAAGTTGATTTTATTAGGACGGAAGCCATGGATAACAAATATAAGAAGATTACCATAGTCACAGTGCCACAGTGATCTATGAGTAAGGTTTATCATGACGGATTTTGATGGTAGATTTCCATTACATCTGACCTTGTGAGCCTGCATATTTCTGCTGTTCAGATGTGTCTTAGGCTACATTCACACGAACATTTGAATGTCCTATCTTCTCCCCGTGTACGGAGCTGTACACTGTATCGCTCCGTGTGCCTATGGGGGACGTATGTACGTATGGGGGACGTATGTATGGCCTCAAGCTTGCAACCGTATACATGTGCCCCATACATCCATGTAAATGAACCCTTAGTGTATTTTTCCTTGCTAATAAATCTGAAATTTAAGGAGTTAAGCTTTCTATTACAACTTTTTAAAAACAAAGTCATTAAAAAGTTCTTCAGAAAGTAATAAGTAACAAACACCTTTAAGCTAAAAAAAACCTGCCAAAAAAATCGACAAAATTGAGTTCTCTAATGAAGTTTTTTACATCCCATTTGAGGTTCTATAATAACAATCAGAGAGCTTTAATGAACATTTACATTCAGGATTCCTGTGCTTTATCATCATTCAATCAAAGTGTCATCTACAGGTTTAATCAACATAAAATAACTGGAGATGCTTCTAATATTTTCATGACTGTTTTATAACTACTCATAACACAATAAATTATGATTCAAGTCTGAAGCTTTTATGCTATTCAGTTATTCACTGGACTTAGTAATGTTAGCCAAAATAATCTACTGTCATGATTTAAAATTTGGGCCAGTTATCTATTGCACTTTGGTGCACACTTGGTGCAGTTTGCCTGGGTAGTGTGCAGGGTGCGCACTACAAAGGCAATGTAGTGCACGTTCTATATGAAGCTGGTGCCCCCTGCCGACAGTGAACAAACTTTTTTTGGGGCACCTTCAACAGAGTGTGCAACACAATTCTGTTGGACACTGCATGATAAATATGGTGCAGGCACCGACTGTGCACCGGAACACCCCTTTATAGTGCAGCCACGACACAAATGAGTTGCTTGCAACAAATATGTGGTGCTGACACTTTATAAATACATGTGTAAGCATATTGCACTGAAAAAAATGTGCAAACTCAGACAAAAAACTGGTGCAGGGGCTTAAACAAATGTGGGCCATTAAGTAGATCCTAGAGTCATTAATTAAGGAGTGGGTCAAGACTTAAATATCAGGACACACACTTTGGAAATCTGGTCCATGAAGTCTCAACACTTGAGATGAGCGAGCACTAAAATGCTCGGGTACTCGTTATTCGAGACGAACTTTTCCCGATGCTCGAGTGCTCGTCTCGAATAACGAGCCCCATTGAAGTCAATGGGAGACTCGAGCATTTTTCAAGGGGACCAAGGCTCTGCACAGGGAAGCTTGGCCAAACACCTGGGAACCTCAGAAAAGGATGGAAACACCACGGAAATGGACAGGAAACAGCAGGGGCAACATGCATGGATGCCTCCGAGGCTGCATAATCGCACCATTATGCCAAAATTATGGGCAACAGCATGGCCATGACGGAGTGACAGAATGAAGCTAGATAGCATCTAAAACATCCAATAATTGACCCTGACACTATAGGGGACGGCATGCAGAGGCAGCGGCAGCAGGCTAGAGAGTGGCATGGCGACATACCCTAAATGGACTCAGGCTTCAAACCAATGGGTGGCAGAGAGGAACCAAAGGAGGTGAGCAAGAAGCGCTCAAATAATATCGGTACATGATAAAAGTTTGCCAGTATATTTTGTGGATTACACAGCAGGGTGGCGACAAAGTTAACATGGAAGCCATGAAAACAACCCAAAATTCTGCCTGACACAGCTCGTTTGATAAGGGGACCATGTATGGAGGCAGTGAACTAGTAGTAGATTAAAGGTGCTGCAGTTAAAACTATGTTAGTTGGATCTTGGCATGGAGCTGGCGCTCCGCTGCCAGGCGAGCTTTCGCCAATCCAAGCCCCTGTCTCTAGGCTACTCCCCAAACAGCACTTCTAAGAACCTTTTGTATAAGATCAAGTGTAGTAGCGTTCTTATAAGTTTAGGATATGGCGGGTGAGGGGAATGTAAACAGATGCGCAAGAAGCGCTGAAATAATATTGGTAAATGATAAAAGTTTGCCAGTATATTTTGTGGATAACACAGCAGGGTGGCGACAAAGTTAACAACTTTGATGTGGAACCCAATGCAAGAATTAAGATTTTGTTCACAAATTAAAAGCCCTGAATTCGAGAAGTTTACAATGAAGTGTTGCCTTCTAAAGGTTGAAGGTGCAGGCCATCATTCCTTCTATGCCTGGGGCACACTTTAGTGCACACATATAGAGAAATTTAAGATCATACCAATGTTTTAGACTTTTTGGACCTTATCCATTCAAGAAATTTAAAACGATTCACTGGTGTATGATGTAAGCCATGTTCCTGGTCATGGCGGTTACATAAATAGGCTTAGACCTCTTGATATATCTGTCGGCAGCTGTGCACCCAGCTAAACAGCACCAGGACCTTGCAAAATTTTGTGTAAAAAACCTGAAAATGTTCACAGGAGGGGGCAGGAATGCCCCATGCCGGCCCACTCTGCCAGTGCCCATGCAGATACCACTGGGTTCTATTGTTCAATACCTTTGAATTCCTGTCCCTCAAAAAAGAACCTTTATTATTTAGGTTGTGTGATATTATTGTGACCTGGTAAAAAGTACATGGATTTGTGTATCTGACCAGAGGTCTCACTTTCACTTTCTGCTGTGAAAATGCCAACATGCACATCGCTATCATTTAAATATTGCCGGTGGCTTAGCCAGTAAGAAAAAAAAAGGGTAGATCGGCACTCACTGGGTCCGTTAAAATTCTTCAGCAATTTTTATTCATCCGTAATAAGGACAATACACATGACGGCATGTACAAAGATAAGGTGCTGTACACAGATTACATCTTACGCGTTTCAGACCATTAGGTCCTTAGTCATAGATATAATGGTGATTCGGACTCTGACTGATATACCCTGTAAACCGGAAGCTAAGGTAGCCACACAGGTGCTGTGCAATCTGTTAGTCCGAATATAACAATACGACTGAATATACAAAAATACATATAAAAACAACAATGTGAATATTAGTAATTTAAAATCAAATAATTTCTAACATTGAGACTATTGGGAGCAATACTATCTTTCATTAGTATCCAAAAACCCTCACGATTCAATAGCTTCCTTCTAAGGTTCCCTCCCCTTCTATCTGGTTTGACCCTTTCAATGCAGCTAAAAGAAAAAACACTGAGGTCCCTTTGATGTCTATAGATAAAATGTTTCGCCGCATTAGAGGGATTTCTTGCATCAGGATTGACCCCATTAAGATGTTCCCGTATTCTTGCATCACCTAATGGTCTGAAACGCGTAAGATGTAATCTGTGTACAGCACCTTATCTTTGTACATGCCGTCATGTGTATTGTCCTTATTACGGATGAATAAAAATTGCTGAAGAATTTTAACGGACCCAGTGAGTGCCGATCTACCCTTTTTTTTTCTTACTTTCTGATACAAGAGTGGAGACTCTCTTTGGATTGAGCACCTGGTGGTGAGCGAGCCTGAATTTTCCTTGGTTTTCGGTGGCTTAGCCAACAACATTTAAAGGGTAACATCCACAATTCCAGTGCTGGTGTTACCGGTGTGTGTGAATGGCCAAGCTTTCAGAAACTTCAACTGCCCACTCATCCCTAATCATGATGACTTCTGATATGAACAGGCAGGAGGCTGTAGTGCAAGCAATTTTATATCTCTCACACTCTGCACTTGTGCAATCAGCTAAGATGTGCAAAAACGTTTCCTGGAGTTACACTTTAAGAAAAATGTCTAACATTAATAGCACTTTACCCAAGGTTATGCACATTACACTCACCGGCCACTTTATTAGGTACACCATGCTAGTAACGGGTTGGACCCCCTTTTAACTTCAAAACTTTCTCAATTCTTCGTGGCATAGATTCAACAAGGTGCTGGAAGCATTCCTCAGAGATTTTGGTCCATATTGACATGATGGCATCACACAGTTGCCGCAGATTTGTCGGCTGCACATCCATGATGCGAATCTCCCGTTCCACCAAATCCCAACGATGCTCTATTGGATTGAGATCTGGTGACTGTGGAGGCCATTTGAGTACAGTGAACTCATTGTCATGTTCAAGAAACCAGTATGAGATGATTCCAGCTTTACGACATGGCGCATTATCCTGCTGAAAGTAGCCATCAGATGTTGGGTACATTGTGGTCATAAAGGGATGGACATGGTCAGCAACAATACTCAGGTAAACTGTGGCGTTGCAACGATGCTCAATTGGTACCAAGGGGCCCAAAGAGTGCCAAGAAAATATTCCCCACAACATGACACCACCACCACCAGCCTGAACCGTTGATACAAGGCAGGATGGATCCATGCTTTCATGTTGTTGACGCCAAATTCTGACCCTACCATCCGAATGTCGCAGCAGAAATCGAGACTCATCAGATCAGGCAACGTTTTTCCAATCTTCTACTGTTCAATTTCGATGAGCTTGTGCAAATTGTAGCCTCAATTTCCTGTTCTTAGCTGAAAGGAGTGGCACCCGGTGTGGTCTTCTGCTGCTGTACCCCATCTGCCTCAAAGTTGGACGTACTATGCGTTCACAGATGCTCTTCTGCCTACCTTGGTTGTAACGGGTGGCGATTTGAGTCACTGTTGCCTTTCTATCAGCTCGAACCAGTCTGCCCATTCTCCTCTGACCTCTGGCATCAACAAGGCATTTCTGCCCACAGAACTGCCGCTCACTGGATGTTTATTCTTTTTCGGACCATTCTCTGTAAACCCTAGAGATGGTTGTGTGTGAAAATCCCAGTAGATCAGCAGTTTCTGAAATACTCAGACCGGCCCTTCTGGTACCAACAACCATGCAACGTTAAAGGCACTCAAATCACCTTTCTTCCCCATACTGATGCTCGGTTTGAACTGCAGGAGATTGTCTTGACCATGTCTACATGCCTAAATGCACTGAGTTGCCGCCATGTGATTGGCTGATTAGAAATTAAGTGTTAACGAGCAGTTGGACAGGTGTACCTAATAAAGTGGCCGGTGTGTGTAGATTCATTTTGACAAAACCAACTTTTTTCAAAGAACCGAAAAGAAAAAGAAGAATTGAAAAATAAATTTTAACATGGCCAATAATTTCTACTTAAAGGAGTGCCTTTCAGTGGTTTACGCCTCCCATATGCATACATGGGCAGCCTATATTTATGACATTAAAGTAATGCTACTAAATTCTGGTGAGCGTAAATTATAATGTCCATAACCAAGGGCTTAACTACAGGGGTATCTGCCATAGCAGTTACTATAGGGCCCACATTGTCAGGGGGCCCGGCCACTCAAACTGACACACTAAAGAATGAAGGATTGTGCAGTATAAGGCTACATTCACACAAACGTATTGGGGGGGGGGGGGCGTACATACGGCCGACGTATATATGTTGTATATACGTCCTTCATACATGGCAATAGGCGCACGGTGCACCGTACCGTTCCATAGCCAGGAGAAAGATAGGACAAGTCCTATCTTTCTCCGGAATACGACGCCGCAGACCATATATTACTATGGAGAGAGGCGTGGTGAGCAGGGTTTACCCCCTCCTCATCTACCCGGTGCCGATGTATGCCTGCCGTGGCGGGCATACATCGTGTGGATGTAGCCTCATACTGTATGTGTATCACAGTGCACATCTTTAGTATACAGCTGAGCTCAGAAAAAAATTGTAGGTAGAGGACAGGGCAGGACTAGGAATTTCTCACCTCGACTTCCTGCTGTCTTTTTCCCCATGTAGTCAGCAGCTACTGGGATGCATAAAGTCATATCTGTGGCCTCTGACACTGAAGTAAATTGACAACCTGACTTTGAGCATATACATATGTGTGTAAAAATATATCAATGTGTATTTGTGATATGCTGAATGTGTGTTTATATGTGATGTGCATATGCTGCATGTGTGTATATGGTGTATGGTGTGTGTACATACTGCATGTGTGTGTATATGCTGTATGTCTGTATATGGTGATGTATGTATGTGTTTTATGTTGTATGGGTGCATATCTATTTTGTATAAACTGTATATAGAAAATAGATATGCACCCAAAACAATTAGCCAATTTTATTGCAAAATAAACATGTCTTTTTATTAAATACACAAATGGACAAACAAAGCATTATCGCAGGTAGATCACTTTGGAATAGTGTAGAATCAAAAAGGAGCATAAAATTGTGGAGTGGTAATATAAGGAAACAATTCAACGAAAGAAATATGTACTTTCGTAAGATCAGCTCACCACATTATGCAGACAGTCCTCAGTTTCCCGACTCCAAAAGCTTCAGCACGGATAACCTTGGCCACACGTGCCCATGGAGCAGAAATCACAAAAAAGAAATATCCAGCTGAAAGAGTCGGTTGATAAGTAAAAATTCCAGGTTTTATTTAATCAATTTGAAAAACGACAATAAACAGCACAGCATGTAGGACGGATAAAAGGACATGAAGGCTACAAGCCTACGCGTTTCAGTACAAGACCTTATTCATTCCAATAAAAGGCAGCAATAGGTAAATTTTACCACATATTTACATGACAAATTTATGAACTTTGAGACTATGTATAAGGTCTCGAATTTGGTATCTGGCTGTTGTTCGAAAAGTGCAGGTGCTTACTGCTAATTTTGTAATAGCCTCATGCTTAGTATACATACAATTCCATTAAATCAGATATAAAGATATTGAAACATACCTGAGGTCATGGTTCCCCTCCCATCTACCACGCTAAACTTCCCCGACACGCGTTTCAGTGCTAGCCTTCGTCTAGCCTTACGGTGTATATGGTGTACATGGTGTATGTCCAGGGCCGCTTCTGCCATGAGGCGAGGTGAAGTCCCCGCCTCAGGCGGCAGATAGCGGACCCCATTTAAAAGCGGCATTTTGCCGCTGGTAGCACGGACTTGCCAATGGCTGGCAGGTCCGTGCCACCTGTAAAATAAATTACATCGCCGCCTTCAAGGCGGTGATGTAATTTATAGGCAGAGCGGTGCAGCACATCGCGACTGTGTGCACCGCTCTGCAGGATACAGGTCGGCGTGATGACGTCACCACGTGCCCGTGCCGACCTGTGTCCCTTCACAGAGGGCTGCTGGCTGGAGGAGATGAGGGAGCTGCGTGGGAGCACGGAATGGTGAGTGCAGCAGGGGGATCGCTAGATCTTCCTTCCCTCTCTCATAACGATCTGTGTCCTCAGGACACAGATCGTTATGAGACCATGTACAGGGACTGCTTTCCCCAGCAGTTGCTTCACCCTCCGGGAGTAGAAGACTCCCGGAGGCTGAAGGCTGAAGGACCTTTGATGATGCAATGGTCACATGACCTGCCGGGGAAAGCAGTACACACACAGAGAGCTGCCTGAGTGAGGTAAGGGGGAGACATGACAGGGGCCAGGGAAGAACATGGGGGACTGTGTGTGTGGGCACATTTAATCTGGGGGTGCTGGGGCGTTTGTGTATCACATTACTTACTTTGGTTGTGTCTTTTGTTTTTTTGCACATTACTTACTTCTTACTTCCCTACTTTTTTCTTTTCCTTTTTTTTTTCCCCTTCCTATCCTTTTTTTTCTTTTTTTTTTCGACTTTCCCCCCCACCCCTTCCCTTTCTTTGCTTTTTTTCTTTTTTATTTTCCCACTTGCCATGATTGCTTCTTTTGTCTTTCCTTTTTCTTGTTTTTTTTTCCCATTCCTTCCCTTTTTTATTTCCTTCCACTTGCCCCGTTTTTTATAGATAGGTCGTAGGTGGCTCCTTTGTGTATTGTCTTTTGTCTTTGTTTTTTTTCTCTTCTCGCTGTGGTCGCAGGTTTTTTTTCGTTTTTTTCTTTCCGACCCTTCCTTCCTTGTGTTGTTTGGCTGTTGTGTGGGCACTATATACTATACAAAACATCTCTGACTGGTGTGGTGTGGGGTCTGTGTTTTAGGTTTCAACCATTCCTCAATCATTACCTCCTACCTTACTTTTCTTTCCATTGTTTTTTTTTCACAGTAGCTTCCCCACTTCCTGGTTTTGTTTTCCCATTACTTTTTTTGTGTTCTATGTTGTTATGGGCACATTAACTTTACTTTTTTAACCAATAGGGGGGAGCGACATGGCGGGCGCTTGTGTGGGCAACAAAGTACTACACATACTTTTGCCTCTGACGGGGTGCCTGTGTGTGGGCACATTACTCTCTGCTGGGGGGTTGTGGTGGGCACAGTACTTGCTGGGGGGGGCTGCGCCTGTGTGTTGGGCACAGTTACTTGGCTTTTGGCATCATACTCGGGGGGCTGTGTGTTGTGGGCACAGTAACTTGCTGCGGGGGGCTGTGTTGTTGGCATCAGTTACTTGCTGGGGGGGGCTGTGTGTGGGCACAGTACTTGCTGGGGGGGCTGTGTGTGGGCACAGTACTTGCTGGGGGGGCTGTGTGTGAGGCAATTATTACTGGGTTGGCGTGTGTGTGGGCACATTACTTACTGGGGGGCTGTGTGGGGGCACATTACTTACTGGGGGGCTGTGTGTGGGCACATTACTTACTGGGGGTAGCTGTGGGGGTAATTACTGGGAGGCTGTGGGACACATTACATTGGGGTTGTATGGGGGAAATTTTGGGGGGTTGTATGGGAGGCATTAATGGGGGTAATTGTGTGGGGCATGTATACAGCTGAGACTGGATACAGGTGGTGGGGGAGCTGAGACTGTATACGGGGTGTGGGGGGTGTAGGCTGTGTATACAGGGGGATAGGGGAGAGGCTGTATATAAATGGTAGAGAGGAGAGACTATGTATACTCGGCTGTTCATTATTGGGGGAGGCTAAATTAGGGCACCTAATTGAATTGCTCTATATGCTCTAATTTGGGTGACTAAAGGATGTTTTATGTTGGGAATAGTTTGTTCAGTCATGTTGTGAGGATAATATATATTGGAATCACAATGCATTATACTGTAAGTGACTGCGGTATTTTTAGGGGCGCCATGGGGAGTTGTGCTGCATGGAGTTGAAGTACCATTTCAAATGGTAGGTTTAAGCTGTAAACACCGAGCACCAGCTCAGGGTGAGCTGGTGCCGGTGCTTAGTTTCGTTAGTGTTAAAACCGCGGTATCGCGGTTTTAACACTTTTTAAACTTTATAGCATAAACTGCTCCGGCGCTGCGCGAGACCGTGCGCGCGCAACGCCAGCTGCATTTCCTATGGATGTTTTATGTTGGGAATGTTGGGAATAGTTTGTTCAGTTGTGTTGTGAGGATAATATATATTGGAATCACAATCCATTATACTGTAAGTGACTGTGGTATTTTTAGGGGCGCCATGGGGAGTTGTGCTGCATGAAGTTGAAGACTTTTCTTTGTGAATTCAGAGGAAAACCAAGGCCGGAAGAAAGCGTAAAGAAATACCCTTCCCGATGGAGTAGATGGTCACCTGTAAGGTACTAGATGTCACTAATATCTGTGACTAATGACTGACTACTAGTGTGTAAGGTAGTTAATCAACATAAAATAACTGGAGATGCTTCTAATATTTTCATGACTTTATAACTACTCTTAACACAATAAATTATGATTCAAGTCTGAAGCTTTTATGCTATTCAGTTATTCACTGGACTTAGTAATGTTAGCCAAAGTAATCAGTGATCTATCATGATCTAAAATTTATCAGATATCTATTGCACTTTGGTGCACACTTGGTGCAGTTTGCTTGTGTAGTGTGCAGGGTGTGCCATATTCCTAAAATGTAGTGCTCGTTCTATATGAAGCTAGTGCCCCCTGCCGACAGTGAACCAACTTTTTTTAGTGCACCTTCAATAGAGTGTGCAACACAATTCTGTTGGACACTGCACAATAAATGTGGCGCAGGCACCGACTGTGCGCCGGAACACCCCTTTATAGTGCAGCCACGACACAAATGAGTCGCATGCAACAAATATGTGGTGCTTACACTTTATAAATACATGTGTAAGCATATTGCACTGAAAAAAATGTGCAAAGTCAGACAAAAAACTGGTGCAGGGGCTTAAACAAATGTGGGCCATTAAGTAGATCCTAGAGTCATTAATTAAGGAGTGGGTCAAGACTTAAATATTATCAGGACACACACTTTGGAAATCTGGTCCATTGACGTCTCAACACCTCTTCTGGACCAAGTCACTAGCAGCCAGCCAAAATTTTCAGAGCAGAACACTGGTGGGTGGAAGGGGAGGAGGAAGGTGCCTACTGGAAAAGGTCTTGTAGCTTTTATGTCTTGATGGTTCAGAGCTGCCCGGTGAATGAAAAGATGGCAGTACGGGCAACAGAGGCGAGGACGGAGGGGGGAAATCAGCGACAGGACGGGGGAAAAAGGAAGGAAACAAATAGGGGGAGGAGAAGGAGAGAGAGAGAGAGAGAGGAGAGAAGAGAAGAGAAAGAGAGATGAGAAGAGATATATATATATATATATATATAATCACTATATAATAGATAAGTATTTATCATAACAAATATCATAATTGTATTTTGTTGCTACCATGGACATTAATAAAGATTGCTTTTTAACCATGTCCCACTTGTCCGATACGTTTACAGTAATGTCTGTTCCTAGATATTTTAACAACATGACCCTTACTGTGGGTAGCATAGATTCAATAAATCTTTCAGCACTAAGAAAGATGTCATCAAGGGATGCACAAACAAGGAATAAAAAAATCGAATATAAAGATATTATGGAACTTTCTATCTTTTTCCCGCTTTCCGTTTTGCTCTCCAGCAACTAATTGTTCATGACATTATTGCTCATAAAATTGTTTAATAGTTTTTCCATCCATCCGCCCACACTCTTTGAATCTAACATTTTTAAGAGGACGCTTTATTACATACAAATGATTGTTTTATTTTCTATGAAGCAAGGAGGATCTGATGTGGCCAAGCGAGAATCATATATGTTAATGACAGGTTACATTTCCATGACTACTCCCACTTTTAGTATAAAAGATCAAGCAACTGTAAGAACAACAGTAACGGCCATCTGAAGGTGACTGAACTACTGCACTTTACATCCTCTGGGAGAAAAAACATCATGTCTCATCATCATGTCTCCACCATCACCTCCTCTGGACACAAGAACTTCAGCTCTTGTTCCGTTTCCTTACCTAAACACTCCAGCTCTCACAGCATCTTATCCCATTCTCCTAAGCACACGGGGCATGGGCATAAGTCTAAGCATTGTTTCAGTAGCAAGAGCTCCCATAATATTGGACATAAGGGACACAAAATGTCCTTAGGAAATCACTCTGGGAAGAGCGGACATGGATCTGGATTTGGCATTGGTAGCATTGGTCATGGATTTGGAGGATCATCTGGCTCTGGCGGAATCACCAATGTTACGGTCAACCAAGGCCTTCTGGCTCCTCTGAACTTGGAGATTGACCCAAACATACAGAGAGTGAGGACTGAAGAGAAGAATCAGATTAAAGGACTGAATAACAAGTTTGCTTCTTTCATTGACAAGGTAAAACATGTATACATTTATTGTTATACTACTAAATAGAGTACTATACATGGATAGTTCTTATCTTTGTTATGTAACTGCCATACAGGTTAGATTTTTGGAACAACAAAACAAGATGCTGGAGACCAAGTGGGCTTTTCTACAAGAACAGAAGACAGCCAGGTGTCAGATTGAACCTCTGTTTGAGGCTTTTATAAGCAACCTCAGGAGACAACTGGAGAACCTGGAGTGTGAGAGGGCTCGCCTTGAGGCAGAAAGGAACAGCATGGAAGGAACAGTGGAAGAACTACGAAGACGGTATTTTATAACTATCGTACATATATGGACATTGAGAAAAATAGTTTCGTAGGAATAAAGAGTAAACTGTAAGAAGTTTACATTGACCTGCCTACATAGCAGCCATGCATCTAGATGGCGGAGCATGTGACTGCATCCTCATAAGTCGCATATGAACAATATATGAACAGTCCCATACATCACCACTATTAAGTAGATCATAGGCATTAAGATGGACATATGTAATAAATAGTACAAGTAAACACCCAATCAATTAGGGTGTCACAAGTCAGAAAATGCCATCGACGTGAATTTAGGGTCCTTTGCTAAATATATGACATTAGTATTCTCATACTGCCCATACTCAGATTGGCTATGTTTTCAGTGGATACAGGAGAATGGGTACTGCCAAACTACTTTCATGTGGATGATTGTAAATACTAGATGCACAAAGCTTTAGACAAAATAATGTAGGTCATGCCCACTTGTCCCTTTTACCGATGCTAACTTTCGTGGGAGGCCCCAATCATGTAAGATATTACATGGCCTTATCAAGGGTATAGTGATAGAAGCTCCTGTTTTCAGCTTAAAAGGGTTAACAATATCGTTGCATTAACGTCCTTTGACTTCAGTTTATTTTCTTGCTCTAGATGTAAATAAAATTTTGTAGATCTTGTTAGGGCTACATATTTTAAGGAGGATGGGGGGCAATTATTTCAATATTACCACCACCCTGTGTACAATAACACTAACCTGAGGTCAAATTTTATTGTTTTTGTATAAGAAAGTATACAAAGCCATCAAAAAAACTAGAAATTAATTTACCTCCACAGATATGAAGAAGAGGTCAACAGAAGAACAGCTGCTGAAAATGAATTTGTTTCCATTAAGAGAGTAAGTGATGAACCTCAACTGCTTCCTGAGACAACTTTAATATCAGAAATATACATGATATAATCAGAGATATACATGATATAATCAGAAATATACATGATGTAATGATGCTATTTCTTGAAATTTGTGTGATAGGATGTTGATGCTGCTTTCTTGAACAAAGCAGAACTTCAAGCCAGGGCCGACTCCCTGACCGATGAGATCAACTTCCTGAGAACTCTATATGATGCGGTAAGAAACATATTACCCCTGTTTTCAGGCATACAAGCCATAATAAATATATTATGTCTTGCATGCCTGAAAACAGGGGTACCAGCCGTTATTTAGACGCAATTAGCCGCAGTCTCCTAATAAATTTTGGCAATTGCTGGGTTTTGGTGATATGTATGACCTACATTTTTTTATCTATATATTTTCTCCAAAATACTTTTTAGAGATCTAAGTAACGCATTGATTTTTTACAAAATATATACAATTTTATAACGTTTTAGGAGATCAGTCAGCTCCAGGCTCAGATCTCAGACACCTCAGTGGTTGTCTCCATGGACAATAGCAGAGACCTGGACATGGACAGCATCATCTCTGAGGTCAGAGCTCAATACGAGGAATGCTAACAGAAGCAGAGCTGAGGCCGAGGCATGTACCAGTCTAGGGAAGTTCAAACTGTGGAAAGGGTAAATTTAAAAGAATATACATCAATTGCCTATTCTTATTAAAATGAGCTACATGCATGATCTATTGTGGTTAAAACAACACAGAATGGGCACTTCATTGAGGGTCATTTATCTTAGAATTTTCTCTTTTTCTTCACAACTTTTTTTTGGTACATTTGATATATTTATGTCTAAATTTGTGACTTTTCCAGTAGCCTAGCAAAGTTAGCCACATAAGAATTTTCCAGTATTGTGTCTTTAAAATCCAGATGTGAATGTATGAAAAATCCCAATTTTTGTGCAAATCGTGTTCAAAAAATCGCAACTAAACTCCAGTTCTGACCAGGTGTGTGAAAAAAATTAGAAGAAGTTGCAGAAGAGTTTGAGACTTTTGTGCGACTTTTTATTAAAAAGTAGCAAAAACCATAGACTCAGCTGCCTGTTATATCAACCTCTAAGATTAAATTAAACAAGTCCAAAACCCAGAAAAAAACAAGAAAAGACAAACACAAATGTTGGGACTAAAGATAAATAATCCCCATTGAGTCCTTGGATCAAACATAGATGTTATAGAAACTCCCATGTTAGAATAAGATGTTCTAACCATTGTTATAAGTTTATCAGCACTAAGAATTGGTCAATGTATGAAAAGTTGTTCTCAAAAATGTTTTGTCAATTTTTGCGCATAGTTTGAAGACCTGCGCAATGCGGCTGGAAGAAATGGAAATGATCTGCAGAACAGCAGGAATGAGATTGCTGAACTGAATCGTACAATTCAGAGACTTAAAGGAGAGATTGAATGCGCTAAATCCCAGGTACACAACCTTTTTCTAAATGCATAGGTGGGGTTCTATATATTATTGATTGTTACTTGCACATTGAATACATATCTGTTTGTGGGAAAGATGATCACATTTGATTCTGAAAAAATAAGAGGGTAAGGATAACTGAATATCCTTTATTGAAAATATTTTTTTATTTTTAGCGTGCGGCTTTGGAATCTGCTATAGCAGAGGCTGAGGAACGTGGAGAGGCCGCTGTAAGAGATGCCAAGAGTAAACTGGCCGAACTGGAGGCCGCTCTACAGAAGGCCAAGCAGGACATGGCTCGCCAACTGAGAGAATACCAGGAGCTGATGAACGTCAAACTGGCTCTGGATATTGAGATCGCCACCTACAAGAAGATGCTGGAAGGAGAAGAACACAGGTATGAATATCTGTTGACCGATCCTTATGTCATTGCTATCAAATCAGTGAAAAAATCTAAAGGGACTTAAATGTTCCCAAAGGAGATTTTGGACTAGCAATTTTTATGTGGTCCATTGGGCAGTAGATGAGTCCCTGGTTAATAAGCAGATGGCTAAATGCCCTCCTCCACCACAGCAGTAATATGTGGGGAAGGTTGGCAGTGATTGATCGATTACAGTGCAGCACCTCCGCTTAGTAATTGAAGCAATGGAAATTCCCATGCAAATTCAAAGGTTACATAGAATGCTAATTATTACAGAACTCCAGGGTAGGAAATACTCTTTATAAACCCTCTTAACGTTGAATGAGAATTCTAACTCTGGACAACCTCCGTGACTACTATGAAAGTGTCATAGAAAATGTCTCAATCAACACAATTCAGTACATATTCTGTAGTTTCAACATAATTTTTAAATCTATTTTAATAACAACAAAAAATGATTTATTTTATCATTTATTTCACAGACTCCATTCCGACGGTCATGTCAATGTCTGTAAGTATTGTCCAGTGAATATCACATATATTTTGTATAGTTTTAGTAGTATGTCATACTAAAAAAACTTTACTAATGGCAAATATTTATTCATTTTAGCCGTACTCCACTCCAGCACTGGAGGAAAACATTCAGGATCATCGTCCCACGGTGGACATCATCATCATCATCATGGCCATCACCATCATCATGGCCATCACCATGGGGGATTTAGTTCCAGTAGCCATATCTCAAAATCAAAGCATCATTCAAGCCACGGCCATGGGCACCATTGTTAAAGTGCAACAGTTATCACCAGCAAAATTCAAGCTTTCTATGATTCTAATAGCCTCTTTCTATTGTCTGGGTTGCTTAAGCAGTGTTGGTTTTATAACATGAGTTCAAGGGGTATCTTTCATGATAATTCTCCCCATCTGTAGACTAGGAGAGTCACATTTTCTTTCTCCACTTAAAATTAACCCAAAGAAATACTATCCACTAAGAAAATACAAAATTAATACATTTTTAGTTGATTGAAATCACATTGAAATCTATGTAGATGACTAAACCCTCTCCATTCATAGTAGTTACAGCATTGGCCCTAACAGGAAGTCCCAGAGATGAGACCAACTTCTATGATTTGTTCATGGCTTAAATTTCTAAGATTAGGGTAACACTTTATGTAGGTCATTTTAGAAGTAAAGTTAGAAGAATCATTTCCAACCACTTTAATTTATTTAATGTCTCCACCCAAGCCTCTATGCGTTGGTTGAGTTGCCGCTCTGCAGTAAAAGTGACAGATCTTGTTGCTGCTGTTCTGTGGGGGAACCCCTGAGCGAGGGAACCCTTCTTTGGAATCACTAACCTGTAGAACATGTGTCTTCTTTATGGTAATATTCTTTGTTATTCAGGTAATTTTTTTCTTTTAATTTCAAATACAGTAAAGTTAAACTCAAAATGGGAAACCCATATGGTAGCAAATCCTATGGCAGAATGATGCTGTCCTACCATTGTAAAGTTTAGTGGGAGAACTGGTTAGACAGTGAAAAGTTGGGTATTGAAGTGTAAGTGTTTTTGTCTTTTTCTTTTACAATAAAGACTATGTATGCGGTCATATTAAGACATCATGGCATGGGCATGGTTAAAAAATTTACGTTACTAAATACATTGTTAGACCTGACCCAAGAATATATACTTTAATGTTTGATTAAACTGTTCTTTTTATAAGGGGATCATAAATATTCATGAATTATTGTATTATTGTATATTATATACCTTTGTGATTCCCTACCTGTATTCTGTTGTGAACTATCACTGCTTTAGTCTATACTGTCACTGTTGCTTGTATGACTGCATGTCAATAAATCTGCTCAGTTCAAAAAAATTGGACTGTAATGAAATTATTTATTTAAAACTACTTAGGTTAAACTGGGGAGAATTTATTAATTGTGACTTTTTTATTCCTCAAGGTCACAGTTCACATATTTTTGTTGGCTTCTTTAATGTGATTTTAAAAGTGGACGAGATGCCTATGAGTTCAGTTTTGTATCCTATCCTATGAACCACCAGGAACAAGGATTGTAAACCAAGCGCACTTACATGCTGGTACGTGCCCCCTCTGGCAGGATCTGCTCTTCTTTTAGCTTCTTATGAACTTGTTTTTACAGATAAAAAGGATTTAAAAATTATGCAAATGAGCACGAGGGGCTCCAGACTCGTAGCTGTTAATTGAGCCCAGAGCACCTCAGGCTCATTTGCATCATTTTTGAAGTCTTGTTTTGTTACAACAGAAACATAAGAAGCTAAAAGATGTGTGGTTCTTGCCAAAGGTGGCACACACCAGCATGCAAGTGTGCTTGGTTTATAATCTTTGATCCTTGTGGTAGATTTCCTTTCATCTAAATCTGATATGTGCATGAATCATGAATATGTGCACCAAGATATCAGACAAGAATAACACAGAAATACCCAATCCCCAGCCATTAAAAAGACCATTCAAGTGAGTAAATCTTTTGGCACCCCCAACATAGTGTTAAATGCATTCCAGTCCATGACCCCACCATATCCACTCTCCATGATCCCTTGCTGTCTACATGAACAAAGACCACAATTCATGTGAGAAGTCAAGTTTATTGGTTAAATAAAGTGCCCAATGTATGTAGATAAAAACTATTTTTAATAAATACATATAACTCATGTGGGGTAGAAGCTTGCTTAATATAGGTAAGCTCTCCCACTGTGATCTACATCCCATTTGACCATTTTTTCGGGTTACTTGCTAGTGGCACCTTTAAAGAGGTTTGCCCATGAAAGAAAATTCTGAAATTCCAATCCCCTGTGTCGTTAACACAATAAAGATTACTTTTCGCCATTTACTTTACAATTTTACTCAGTGTTATTGCTGTTTCAGCTCCTTTCACTCACTGATGGTCAGTGTAAGATTCCAGAGTGTAGGCGGGGACTCTCTAAGCAGACACATTATAATCCATCTAGTTCTATGTGCTGACAGTGTGCTTAGATTTTTTTCTGAACATTGCACTAGTATCTGACACATAGTAAAAGAGATGAGACAGATCAGACATCCAAAAGATGCATATTATACACAATGACACTCTCCAGCTCTTGCTACATGTCACACACACTATGATATCTGCTGTGCCTCCCTTCCCCTCAAAAGATAAAGAATTATCTTCCTGTAGCTTGTAGTTCTCTTCACACTGTGTATATGCTGGCAGGAAGTCATATCTGGAATTGGAATTATATCTGTGAAATCCTGTATTTTTGTTAACATTGATTTAGAGAACATGTTATTTTTAGGATTTAAGAAACTTGACTTTGTAGGAATACCACTTTGATTTGCTTTATCCTAACTTATAATTTAGACATGAAGTGTGCATTCAAGAAGCAATTTTATATTAACTGATCAGTATATTCATATTTCAATTGTATAGCTATTACTTTGCTCTTTGGGCCCTATCCAACAAATTCCTGATCCATAATAACCGACATTCTGATGGCCACAAAATTTGGATATTACAAGACACTTGAAGGAAACCGTGTGCCATAATATCCTAATGAAGGGCCTTTATTAAGTTAAGTCAAGCAACAGAAACGTACAGAAAAGAACAAGCAACTACTGATTTATGTAAAAACTGCCTGTCAACCTCATTTGCTCTGCCCATTTGTCAGTAGACTGAATTGAGGGAAAACGTGACAATAATATATGTCTGCTCATCATTAATATGTTTTGAAAAAAAAAATTAAAACAGTAAAAAAAATAAATAAATAACAATGCCTGGAGACATCTTAATCCAGTCTCACATGGGTTCCCAATATTATTTGACATCTTTTTACACAGGTGTGACTAAAACACACCACACTCCTATAGTTGATATGCATATAAGAACCTGTTTTCGGTATGTTTACCCCATGATATGCAATGTTTGAATGATCTGGGTTGCCACAGGAGGTGAAACTAGCAAATTAGTTTTATGTATATTTATAAATTAGCTTGACACATGTTTTATGGCTATCACTGATGTGGGCATGGCTTGATAAATTAACACTGTAATTATCATCGTAATACTGACAGATGTCACACCAACAGCTACAGCTGCAGCCAGGTGTGCCGATGTCTCCTCAGGCATTCTTCTTCTCCTCCACACCATCCCCCACCCCGTTGCCTTCAATGCACATGACAGGAAGTGGGGGGGGGGAGTTGGATGAGCGTGGAGGAGAGGCATGCACAGGCTGAAGCTGCCCCCTCCCCCTGGGGCTCGCCACATACTGCTGGCAGGGAGCCAGGTATTATGAAATAAACTTATATAAAGCACTGGAATGATTGTGAATGCTGACAGAGGCATTTTTAAAATCAGCATAGTATAGCATAGGCTATTGGAACCTGCCACCGGCCAAAAGTGACCTTCCTGGTGATAGGTGCACTTTAAATAACATCATGCAATGTCAATCAGCTGCCTCTGAAGGCATTAGGATGTTGTAATGTATAAAAATTGGTATGGACTCTCAGGATAGGGATGTTATATTACCATTGTACACAGTATTAGTTTGGCCTCACCTGAAATACGCAGTTCAGTTCAGGGCACCAGTCCATAAAAAGAATGCCCTGCAGTTGGAAAAGGTACAAGGAAGAGCCACAAAAATGATAAGGGTTATGGAGGGTCTCAGTTATGAGGAAAGAAGAAAACAACTCGATTTATTCATTCTTGAGCAGAGGCGACTGAGAGGGGACACGATCAATTTATATAAATATATGAATGGCCCGTACAAAAATTATGGTAATTTCAGGTTAAATCATCAAATGACAATAGGGCACTGTCAGTCAACCAAAATAAACAAGGATGGCAAATGTCTATATTTATGCAGCAACTCCGCTTCTTTACAAATCACCAAACCAAAGATAGATAGAAGCTTGTCACCAAATAATGTATAGTAAAAAATGTTATTATCTTTATTAATGCAAAAAAGGAATGATAAAAATGTAACACATGGAAACAGTACAGCACTGAACGCCACTTTGTAAGTATAAAATGCCAGCATAAGTATGTATTAATGTAAGTAACTGTGCCAAAGACATATGATTACAAGATTACTTATTTGTAGACAGATAAATATTGATGCATTTAACTGTACCATTGTATCCATCTATTAATGAAAACATAATGTATATATTTGGGTATCAGCTGACCCAAGTATAAGCAGAGGCACCTAATTTTGCCAAATAAAACTAAAAAACCTATTGACTAGAGTATAGGGTGGAAAAGGCATTGGTCACAGCCTCACCCCAGTATATCGCCAGCAAGCCCCCAGTAGTATATAGCCTGTCCCTTGTAGTATATAGACAGCCCCCTGTAGTATATAGCCAGCCAGAACCTAGTAGTATATAGTCAGCCTGCAGTAGTATATAGCCAGCTACCAGTAGTATATAGCCCGACAGCCCCCATTAGTACATAGCCAGCCCCCAGTAGTATATAGACAGCCTGCGCCTAATAGTATATAGACAGCCATAACCCAGTAGTATATAGCCAGCCAGCCCCCAGTAGTATATAGTCAGTCAGTCCCCAGTAGAATATAGCCTGCCAGCCCCATGTAGTATGTAGCCTACCAGCCCTCTGTAGTATATAGCCAACCATCTCCAAGTAGTATATAGCCAGCCAGCCCCCAGTAGTATATAGCCAGCCAGCCCCCAGTACTATATAGCAAATCCCCAGTAGTACACAGCTAGCCAGCACCCCAGTATTTTATAGCCACCCCCCCAGTGGTATATAGCCATCCAGTACCCAGTAATGCTTATAGCAAGCCAGCACCCAGTAGTATATAGAAAGCCATCCCCAGTAGTATATAGCCAGCCAGTCCCCAGTAGTATATAGCCAGCTACCCCACAGTAGTATATAGCCAGCCCCAAGTAGTATATAGCCAGCCAGCCCCTAGTAGTATATATCCAGTCCCGAGTATTATATGGCCAGCCCCCAGGAGTATATCGCTAGCTAGCCCCAAGTGTTATATAGCCAGCACCCTTTCCCCAGTATGCCCGGCACTTAGGCTACATTCACACGAACGTATGGAGGACGTATATACGGCCGACGTATATACGGCCGATATACGTCCCCCATACACTCCTATGGGCGCACGGCACCCTACGGGAGCGGTACAGTGCAGCACACGTGCGGCACCGTACCGTTCCGTACCCGGGAAAAAGCTAGGACCTGTCCTATCTTTTCCCATAATACGGGGCCGTGCGCCATAGGTTGCTATGCACTATAAGCAGAGCTGATGCCTGGCCATGTACATCTAGGGTAAGTTCAAACTGTGAAAGGGTAAATTTAAAAGAATATACATCAATTGCCTATTCTTATTACACAATAGCTACAACATGCATGACTATTTGGTTACAATGACACAGAATGGGCACTTCATTTGAGGGTCATTTATCTTAGAATTTTCTTTTTTCTTCAAAACTTTTTTTGCGTACATTTGATAATATTTATAGTCTAAATTTTTGACTTTTAGTAGCCTCGCAAGTTAGCCAACATAAGATTTTCCAGGTAGTATGTGTCTTTAAATCCAGCATTGGAATGTCTGAAAAAAAATCCCATTTGGTTGTTGCTGGCAATCGTGTTCAAAAAATCGCAACTAAACTCCAGTTCTGACCCAGGTGTATGAAAAAATTAGAAGAAGTTGCAGGAGTTTGGAGACTTTTGTGCGACTTTTTATTAAAAAGTAGCAAAAACCATAGACTAGCTGGGTTATTCAACCCTAAGAGTTAAAATTAAACAAGTCCAAACCCAGAAAAAAACAAAAAAGACAAACACAAATGTGGGACTAAAGATAAATAATCCCATTGAGTCCTTGGATCAAACATAGATGTTATAGAAACTCCCATGTTAGAATAAATGTCTAACCATTGTTTATAAGTTATCAGCACTAAGAATTGGTCATGTATGAAAAGTTGTTCTCAAAATGTTTTGTCAATTTTGCGCATAGTTGAAGACCTGCGCAATGCGGCTTGAAGAAAATGGAAATGATCTGCAGAACGCAGGAATATGAGATGGCTGAACTGATCGTACAATTCAGAGACTTAAAGGGAGATTGAATGCGCTAAATCCAGGTACAACACCTTTTTCTAATGCATAGGTGGGGTTTTCTATATATTATTGATTGTTACTTGCACATGATACATATCTGTTTGTGGAAAGATGATCACATTTGATTCTGAAAAAATAAGAGGTAGGATAACGAATATCCTTTATTGAAAATATTTTTTATTTTAGCGTGCGGCTTTGAATCTGCTATAGCAGAGGCTGAGGAACGTGGAGAGGCGCTGTAAGAGATGCCAAGAGTAACTGTGCCGAACTGGAGGCCGCTCTACAGAAGGCCAAGCAGGACATGGCTCGCCAACTGAGAGAATACCAGGAGCTGATGAACGTCAAACTGGCTCTGGATATTGAGATCGCCACCTACAAGAAGATGCTGGAAGGAGAAGAACACAGGTATGAATATCTGTTTGACGATCCTATGTCATTGCTATCAAATCAGTGAAAAATCTAAAGGGACTTAAATGTTCCCAAAGGAGATTTTGGACTAGCAATTTTTATGTGGTCCATGGCAGTAGATGAGTCCTGGTTAATAGCAGATGGCTAATGCCATCCCTCCACCACAGCAGTAATATGTGGGGAAGGTTGGCAGTGATTGATCGATTACAGTGGCAGCACCTCCGCTTGAGTAATTGAAGCAATGGAAATTCCCATGCAATTCAAAGGTTACATAGAATGCTAATTATTACAGAACTCCGGGTAGGAATACTCTGTATAAACCCTCTTAACGTTGAATGAGAATTCTAACTCTGGACACCCCGTGGACTACTATGAAATGTCATAGAAAATGTCTCAATCACACAATTCAGTACATATTCGTAGTTTCAACATAATTTTTAAATCTATTTTTAATAACAACAAAAAGACTGATTTATTTTTCATTTATTTCAGACCTTCCATTCCGAGGTCCTATTTCAATGTCTGTAAGTTATTGTCCAGTGAATTACATATATTTTGTGATATTTTAGTAGTATGTCATACTAAAAAAACTTACTAATGGCAAATTTTATTCATTTTAGCCGTACTCCACTCCAGCACTGGAGGAAAACATTCAGATCACGTCCCACGGTGGACATCATATACATCAGGCCATCCATCATCATGGCCATCACCATGGGGGATTTAGTTCCAGTAGCCATATTCAAAATCAAAGCATCATTAAGCCACGGCCATGTGGCACATTGTTAAAGTGCACAGTTATCACCAGCAAAATTCAAGCTTTCTATGATTCTAATAGCCTCTTTCTATTGTCGGGTTGCTTAAGCAGTGTTTGTTAACATGATTCAAGGGGTATCTTTCATGATAATTCTCCCCATCTGTAGACTAGAGAGTCACATTTTTTCTCCACTTAAATTAACCAAAGAAATACTACCACTAAGAAAATACAAAATTAATACATTTTAGTTGATTGAAATCACATTGAAAGCTATGTAGATGACTAAACCCCTCTCCATTCATAGTAGTTACAGCATGGCCCTACAGAAAGTCCCAGAGATGAGACCAACTTCTATGATTTGTTCATGCTTAAATTTCTAAGATTAGGGTAAACACTTTATGTAGGTCATTTAGAAGTAAAAGTTAGAAGAATCATTTCCAACCACTTTAATTTATTTATGTCTCCACCCAAGCCTCTATGCGTTGGTTGAGTTGCCGCTCTGCAGTAAGTGGACAGATCTTGTTGCTGCTGTTCTGTGGGGAACCCCTGAGCAGGGAACCCTTCTTGGAATCACAACCTGTAAAAGAACATGTGTCTTCTTTATGGTAATATCTTTGTTATTCGGGTCATTTTTTCTTTAATTTCAAATACAGTAAAGTTAAACTCAAACTGGGAAACCCATATGGTAGCAAATCCTATGGCAGAATGATGCTGTCCTACCATTGTTAAAGTTTAGTGGGAGAACTGGTTAGACAGTGAACGTTGGGTATTGAAGTGTAAGGTTTTGTCTTTTTTTTGCAATAAGACTATGTATGCGGTCATATTAAGACATCATGGCATGGGCATGGTTAAAAAATTTACGTTACTAAATACATTGTTAGACCTGACCCAAGAATATATACTTTAATGTTTTGTTAAACTGTTCTTTTTATTAAGGGGATCATAAATATTCATGAATTATTGTATTGATTGTATATTATTACCTTTGTGATTCCCTACCTGTATTCTGTTGTGAACTATCACGCTTTAGTCTATACTGTCACTGTTGCTTGTATGACTGCATGTCAATAAATCTGCTCAGTTCAAAAAAAATTGGACTGTAATGAAATTTATTATTTAAAAACTACTTAGGTTAAACTGGGTGGAGAATTTATTATTGTGACTTTTATTCCTCAAGGTCACAGTTCACATATTTTGTTGGCTTCTTTAATGTGATTTAAAAGTGGACGAGATGCCTATGAGTTCAGTTTGTATCCTTCCTATGAACCACCAGGAACAAGGATTGTAACCAAGCGCACTTCATGTGGTACGTGCCCCCTCTGGCAGGATCTGTTCTCTTTTAGCTTTATGAACTTGTTTTTACAGATAAAAAGGATTTAAAAATTATGCAAATGAGCACGAGGGGCTCCAGACTCGTAGCTGTTAATTGCGGCCAGAGCACCTCAGGCTATTTGCATCATTTTGAAGTCTTTTTGTTACAACAGAAACATAGAAGCTAAAAGATGTGTGGTTCCTGCCAAAGGTGGCACACACCAGCATGTAAGTGTGCTTGGTTATAATCTTTGATCCTTGTGGTAGATTCGTTTCATCTAAATCTGATATGTGCATGAATCATGAATAGGGCACCAAGATATCACAAGAATAAACCAGAAATACCAATCCCCAGCCATTAAAAAGACCATTCAAGTGAGTAAATCTTTGGCACCCCCAACATAGTGTTAAATGCATTTCCAGTCCAGACCCCCAATCCACTCTCCATGATTCCCTTGCTGTCTACATGAACAAAGACCCACAATTCATGTGAGAAGTCAAGTTTATTGGTTAAATAAAGTGCCCAATGTATGTAAGATAAAAACTATTTTTAATAAATACATATAACTCATGTGGGGTAGAAGCTTGCTTAATATAGGTAAGCTCTCCCCTGTGATCTACATCCCATTTGACCATTTTTTCGGGTTACTTGCTAGTGGCACCTTTAAAGAGGTTTGCCCTGAAAGGAAATTCTGAAATTCCAATATCCCCTGTGTCGTTAACACAATAAAGATTACTTTTCGCCATTACTTTAACATTTTACTCGTTGTTATTGCTGTTTAGCTCTTTCCTCACTGATGGTCAGTGTAAAATTCCAGAGTGTGGATGGGGACCTCTAAGCAGACCATTTAATCCATCTAGTTCTATGTGCTGACCAGTGTGCTTAGATTTTTTTTGAACATTGCACTAGTAACTGACAATAGTAAAAGATGAGACAGATCAGACATCCAAAAGTCATATTATACCAATGACACTCTCCAGCTCTTGCTACATGTCCACACACTACTAGATTTATGCTGTGCCTCCTTCCCCTCAAAAGATAAAGAATATCTGTCCTGAGCTTAGTTCTCTTCACCTGTGTATATGCTGGCAGGAAGTCATATCTGGAATTGGAATTATATCTGTGAATCCGTATTTTTGTTAACATTGATTAGAGACATGTTATTTTAGGATTTAAGAAACTTGACTGTGTAGGAATACCACTTGATTTGCTTTATCCTAACTTATAATTAGACATGAAGTGTGCATTCAAGAAGCCATTTTATTAACTGATCAGTATATTCATATTTCAATGTATAGCTATACTTGCTCTTTGGCCCTATCCAACAAATCCTGATCCATAATAACCGACATTCTGATGGCCACAAAATTTGGATATTCAAGACACTTGAAGGAAACCGTTGTTGCCATAATATCCTAATGAAGGGCCTTATTAAGTTAGTCAAGCAACAGAAACGTACAGAAAAGAACAAGCAACTACTAGATTTATGTAAAACTGCCTGTCAACCTCATTTGCTCTGCCCATTTTCAGTAACTGAATTGAGGGAAACGTGACAATAATATATGTCGCTCATCATTAATATGTTTTGAAAAAAAAATTAAAACAGTAAAAAAAATAAATAAATAACAAGCTGGAGACATCTTAATCCAGTCTCAACATGGTTCCCAATCTGATTTGACATCTTTTTATACATGCGTGTGACTATGACAAACCACACTCATATAGTGATATGCATATAGTACCTGTTTTCGTATGTTTTACCCCATGATATGCACTTTTGAATGATCGGGTTGCCACAGGAGGTTGAAACTAGCAAATTAGTTGTATGTATATTTATAATTAGCTTGACACATGTTTATGGCTATCATGATGTGGGCATGGCTTGATAAATTAACAACTGTAATTATCATCGTAATACTGACGATGTCACACCAACAGCTACAGCTGCAGCCAGGTGTGCCGATGTCTCTCAGGCATTCTCTTCTCTCCACACCATCCCCCACCCTTGCCTTCAATGCACTGACAGGAAGGGGGGGGGGAGTTGGAGAGCGTGGAGGAGAGGCATGCACAGGCTGAAGCTGCCCCTCCCCCTGGGTCTCGCCATACTGCTGGCAGGGAGCAGGTATTATGAATAAACTATATAAAGCACTGAATGATTGTGAATGCTGACAGAGGCATTTTAAAATCAGCATAGTATAGCATAGTCTATTGGAACCTGCCACCGGCCAAAAGTGACTTCCTTGGATAGTGCACTTTAAATAACATCATGCAATGTCAATCAGCTGCCTCTGAAGGCATTAGGATGTTGTATGTATAAAAATTGGTATGGACTCTCAGGAAGGGATGTTATATTACATTGTACACAGTATTAGTTTGGCCTCACCTGAAATACGCAGTTCAGTTCAGGGCACCAGTCCATAAAAAGAATGCCCTGCAGTTGGAAAAGGTACAAGGAAGAGCCACCAAAATGATAAGGGTTATGGAGGGTCTCAGTTAGAGAAAGAAGAAAACAACTCGATTTATTCAGTCTTGAGCAGAGGCGACTAAGAGAGACACGATCAATTTATTTAAATATATGAATGGCCCGTTCAAAAATTGGTAATTTCAGGTTAAATATCAAATGACAATAGGCCACTGTCAGTCAACCAAAATAAACAAGGATGGCAAATGTCTAATTTATGCAGCAAACTCCGCTTCTTTACAATCCCAAACCAAAAAAAGATAGAAGCTTGGTCACCAATAATGTATGTAAAAAAAATTTATTTTCTTTATAATGCAAAAGAGGCATGATAAAAATGAATACATGGAAAGTACAAACTGAACGGCACTTGTAAAAATAAATGTCGGCATAAGTATGTATTAATGTAAGTAACTGTGCCAAAGGCATATGATTACAAGATTACTTATTGTAGACAGATAAAGTATTGATGCATTTAACTGTACCTGTATCCATCTATTAATGAAACATAATGTATATATTCAGGTATAATCTGACCAAGAATAAGCATAGGCACCTAATTTTGCAAATAAAACTGAAAAACCATTGACTGGGTATAGGGTGAAAAGGCATTGGTCACAGCCTCACCCCAGTATATCGCGAGCAAGCCCCCAGTAGTATATATCCTGTCCCTTGTAGTATATAGCCAGCCCCCTGTATATAGTAGCCACCGCACCTAGTAGTAAATAGTATCCCGCAGTAGTATATAGCCAGCTACCAGTAGTATATAGCCCACAGCCCCCAGTAGTATATAGCCAGCCCTCAGTAGTATATAGACAGCCTGCGCCTAATAGTATAAGACAGCCATAACCCAGTAGTAAATAGTCAGTCTCCAGTAGAATATAGCCTGCCAGCCCCAGTAGTATATGCCAGCCAGCCCAATGTAGTATGTAGCCTACCAGCCCTCTGTAGTATATAGCCAACCATCTCCAAGTAGTATATAGCCAGCCAGCCTCCAGTAGTAATAGCCACCAGCCCCAAGTAGTATTATAGCAATCCCAGTAGTACATAGCTAGCCGGCACCCCAGTATTATATAGCCACGCCCCAGTGGAGATTAGCCATCCAGTACCCAGTAATGTTTATAGCCAGCACCAGTAGTATATAGAAGCCATCCCCAGTAGTATAGCCAGCCAGTCCACGTAGTATATAGTAGCCAGCTACCCCACAGTAGTAATATAGCCAGCCCCCATGTAGTATATAGCCACCAGCCCCTATAGATATATCCAGCCCAAGTCTTATTTGGCCAGCCCCAGGAGTAATTGCTAGCTAGCCCCCCAGTGTTATATAGCCAGCACCTTTTCCCCAGTATGACCAGCACATAAAGTAAAAAAAACTCAGTCTCACCTTTCTGACGCCCCGTAGTCCTTTTTTTAAAATCCGGTGCACAGGAAGCGAGAAGAGAGACTGTGGGGGGGGGGGGGTGGGGGGGGGGTGTCAGATAATGAGAGTACTGAGTTTTTCGGGACAAAAATTGTGCTGCAAAAACTCAGCTTCTACAGTTCTCTTATTACCTTCTGAACTTTTAAGCACTGTCCAGGACATATGTTTATCTAACAAGGACTACAATGACTACAAGCTCTTTACACCCTAGGTGGGGAAATATGGCAACTTGAGCTCCATTAAATCTGTGGGATATGTATGGCATTCAATTTAGCAGCAACCAGTCATCTTTTTTCTAATCGTTGACACGCCACTTACCATAAATGACCATGTTTTCTTCTATATCTGTTTTATTTCATAAGAGTCTGTATCAACGTCTCCCATCAAACAAATGCTACACATTAATAAAACGTTGCTATAGATGTTGATACATTGAATAATTAGCTTGTCTTTAGTGAATTCCTTTCATCTCATATATTAAAACATACTCCAGTTTTTTGTATGCAGTGTGTAGCTTATATGCTTTCTATAAAGTAGATGATTCTACAATTGTAACTGTGTTGATACTGAGAATGGTGACACCAGTTCTGTATAAAACCCAGTTGATCCCCCATAAGAGCCAACAATGAGAAAGAATCTTTCTGAGACTTCAATTCAATCCTCCTCCAAGTTGCTTTCTAAGAGAACCATCATGTCCCACCACTCTCTCACGCTTCTCTGGACACAAGCACTTCAGCTCTTGTTCTGTTGCCTTACCTAAAACCTCCAGCCCTCACAGCATCTTATCCCATTCTTCTAACATAAACACATACGGCATGGACCACAAGTCCAACATTGCTTCCAGCAGCATGCAGTGCCCATAATATTGGACATAAAGGATAAGATTTCAGGAGGAAAGTTTTTCAAAAGTGGACATGGATCTGGATATGGTGGACATCTGGTATCACCCCTGTGACTGTAAATGAAGGGTCTTCTACTCCTCTTAATTTGGAGATTGACACTAATAGGGCAGAGATGAGAAACGATGAGAAAAACCAAATAAAGGCTTGAACAATAGTTGCTTCCTTTATCGATAAGGTAGATTTGTAAAAGAACTGTAAAAATAGTGGCAATAGTCCACTATGTAAGATGACCGGTTCCACTCTCCTGACAAGTCTCTTTAAACAATTTGTGTTCTATATGTTATTGTACACAGGAGCATCATATTTCTTCTTCTCTTTGTTAGGTGCTACTTTTCCCTTAATGGAAGGATACAGCGCTACACAGTCTACCATCCATACTGATTTTATATTATCACCGCCCGGAATAAACATACAACAAAACTGACAACTAAGTTTTCAATTTGTTCCTAAATTCTAGTAGGAATGCAAAGTTAGGGAAAAAATCGGGTATATAGCATCAAAAGGAATACGCGTATGTTGACTGCCATAGAAAACAACGCTGGTTGTCATCATACTGTGATCCATATGACGCTGTACACGTGAACCATTGCCGGTTTTTCTTCTTTCTTCCTCTATACCCCAGCAATCCGTTTCTTCTGTCTTCTGAGGAAGTCGCCAAACTTAAATTGATGTGGATTGCTTTCGTGTGTTCAATAAAGAAATAGTGTCTGTTTGCACAAGAATTGAGTATCCAAGTTAATATTACTCACTTAGTACTACAAATGTTTCTGAAGATAGGTCTTCTTAAGTGAGACTTCCCTTGGCAAAAACCTATAACTTAGACTTATGTAACAAATGAGGTAAGGAAGAGTCTTATTTTGCTTACTTTGGGGGATATTGTTTATAGGTAAATGGGTGAGAGTTTGACCGAAATAAGGAATTCTAGAACGGACATTTCATACCCTACCTGAAGGGCTATAACTGCTGACAGGTTCTCTTAAATATAAAAGGAGTAATAAAATTTTTCCTAAGGTGAGGTTGCTGGAGCAGCAGAACAAGATGCTGGAGACTAAGTGGGCTTTTCTACAAGATCAGAAGACAGCAGGTGTAGATTGAACTCTGTTTGAGGATTTCATCACACAACCTCAGGAGGCAACTGGAGAACCTGGAGTTGTGAGAGGCTCGCCTGGATGCAGAGAGAGAACAACATGGAAAGAACTGTTGATGACCTAAGAGAAGGTACTGAAATTCAACTAGAAACTGAAAAAAATGGATTTTTTTAGGGTTTATCAACATTCATCTTGGTATCTGCAGATTATGAAGGTCTTCTCAGACTCCAGTCCTTGTCACTAACATCAATGCACTTCTATACTGTGAACATTGACAAGAAACATAACGAAAAAGTAAAAAAAAAACTGTATAACACAAATTTTTAACTAACTAATATGTTCCTACAGCTATGAGGAGGAGTTGAACAGGCGCACCGCAGCTGAGAACGAGTTTGTCAGTATTAAGAGAGTAAGTTAAAAAATTATTGAATGCTTTTATATACATAAAAACTGTGTGGTTGGTTGATATGATTTTTTAGATGATATATCATTACATCAAATTAATATATATATTTATACATTCACTCTAGGATGTTGATGCTGCCTTCATGAACAAAGCTGAACTTCAGGCCAGACCGACTCTCTGCGGATGAAATCAACTTCCTAAGGACTCTCTATGTGCGGGTAATTATGTTTTGATTTGGTTCTTTTTATTAAAAAAACCTGTAAGTTAAGTCATAATATGTGTATTACTTTCTATTTTCTTACAGGAGATTAGTCAGCTCCAAGTCTCAGATCTCAGACCCTCAGTGTCTCATGGACACACGCATAGACCTGGACCTGGACAGCATCATCGCTGAGGTCAGAGCTCAATATGAAGAGATTGCCAACAGAAGTAGAGCTGAGGCCGAGGCCATGTCCAGTCAAGGGTGAGCGTGAAAACATGGGCGCTTATATATATTTGTCTTGATGAACAGTGTTTTTAAAATTACATTTTTTGGGGACTTCAGTTTGATGACCCTATGCGGCTGGAATGAAATGGAATGATCTGCAGAAACAGCAGGAATGAGATTCTGGACTCAATCAGACAATTCAGAGACTTAAGGGGAGATTGAATGCGCTAAATCCCAGTAAGTAAGCTTGATTCAAGGAAAGAAACTCATGTGAGCATTTTTACCAAAGTTACATTAAACAAGATTAATCAATGATATATATTTAGCGCGCTGCACTGGACAATGCCATCAATGAAGCTGAGGACGTGGTGAAGCCGCTGTCCGAGATGCCAAGACAAACTGGCCGAACTGGAGTCTGCGCTCACGAAGGCCAAACAGGACAGCTCCCAGTGAGAAGAATACCAGGAGTGAGAACTGCAAACTGGCTCTGGATATTGAGATCGCCCCTACAAGAAGCATGCTGGAAGGAAAAATGCAGGTGAGAACAATCTACTGAAGATATACACAAACAATATGCACAAGACTAGTAAAAACTTTATCTATCAATAAAATTCTACCCACATTCTGGCAATTCATGGTCCTCAACCAACTAGTAATGCAACATAATTTAAAACGCTAGCAAAATGATATCTCGCCAGTTTATAGTGCCCTCTAGATGTTATTTTCTTGCCACTTATGATAGTGTAATTGAAATATAGATGTGTATATAGTACAAGTTATAATAAAGACACAAACACTCATGATGCAATATAATAATACCATCATTATTCTGTTCTGTTTTGGATGGCTGGACAGCGCTGTGAATATATGTAAGTACTGAGATTGATTGAAATTTGTATGTCATCTCCCATCCATATTATAGAGAGAGTGGGAAGTAATCATACTCACCTAACAATTGCCATTCACAGTGCCCCTGATGATGTCATATGGACCGCTTGTGCCCTCTGTTCATATATAGCTTCTCCCAACATCTTACGTATAGCTATGGACATCAGCAACATTTTGATTGAAACAAAATAGCCTTATACGAATATTTCCCATAAACTAATTTTCTACTGTTTTGCAGCTGTGTTCATTCAAGCACCGGGGGCCAACCAGGAGGCCACCATGGTGGTCATCATCACCATAAAGTAGACCATAAATCCAGCAGCATGTCTCCATGGTCACACTCGGTCATTACTCTTCCAGTGGTATCAATCTGTCATTCACTCTGCGTCATCACTCGGCCATCACTCCAGCGGTCATCACTCTGGCCATCACCTCCGCGTCATCACTCTGCCATCACTCCAGTGGTTCATCACTTGTCATCACTCCAGTGGTCATCACTCCAGTGGTCATCACTCTGGTCATCACTCTGGTCATCACTCCAGTGGTCATCTCCCTGGTCATCACTCCAGTGGTCATCACTCCAGCGGTCATCATGGTCACCATTGTTAAGGTGGTGTGGTAGACAGGAAGCCTGACACTACCAATGGATATCACAATACTGTATTTAATAAAACATGCCTAACTGCTATTCCTGAAGGAAAGTGAGAGTCCATTATATTTTAGTTGTTTCACATGTGCCTATAGAATGCATTGTAACCATGACTGCTTGTCCCTGCCATCTTTAATAAACTAAGCTGCAAACGCCATGGTTTCATTTTTCTTGTTTTCTAATTATTAGAAACCTCTTTTGAGGCTTTTGACATCCAGTAAAGGAAACTCAAGCTACAGCTAAGTCATATAACCATAAAATAATATGATTATGATAATAATTTATTGGATCTAATAGTTATTGGGAGATGCATTGGTTGAAAATGACTAACAGGATACAAAATTCTGAGGCCTACCTTTTGAGGCTATTGCTGAACAAGGTAGAAGTTTATCAGTTTGGATGTCTCCTTCATCCTTTATCTGATCAGTGGGCCACCCACCAACCGGACAACAGGATATGGTGGGGTGTTTAAAAAAAAAATCTTTGCTTTTTAAATTGATCATTAAGACTATTAACCCATTACCGCCAAAGCCACTTTTCACCTTCCTGACACAACACATTTTTTCAAATCTGCAATGTGTCACTATAAGAGGTTATAACTTCAGAACACTTTTAACATATCCAAGTGATTTTGAAATTTTTTCAAAATCACCCCTTTAAGATGACTGCCTTGGTATTATGCCGTTGTTTGGGCGTGCTGTGTGGGGACCAATGGTAACTTGAAGAAAAAGACGGGTTGTCCGACATCCAGGCAATGAAGATAGTTGTTTGTTAAATTAAAAATTCCACTTTATTAGGTAAATATTTTTAAAAACATGAAGACGTCCTATAACATTATCGGTCTGACGCGTTTCGGACCGTGACCGGTCCTTAGTCGTAGCCTAATGATATGTTGCAGCACAGAGTATTTACTACTAAATAGTACTAAAAATAGTAAAGAAACACATACCCATCTTATATCATGATGATAAACTGTCTCAAATTCTGGATAAAGGGGTAAGATTTGTGTCGAGAAATGCACCAAACTTAGGTACTATCCTATCCCCAAATTTATTCTCCTCCATCACCAAGAACAAAAAACTTGGTTAAAATACACGGGAAGTTTTAAATGCGGAGGTGTCCGCTGTAATTTATGCCAAAAAATACATAAAACCTCCTTTTATAAATCAGCCACTACTTCCAAAACATACCCCATAAAATCTGATCTAAATTGTGATAGCGATCACGTTGTGTATTTGGCCACATCCACACAATGCAACCAATAATACGTTGGCTGCACAACGAGAAAACTCAAAAAAAGAATTTCAGAACATATTCTAGCAGCAAACAAAAATAGTAGTCAAATAAAAACAAACATATCAGGTCTTTCTAAACACTTCCATGAACAACACGAAGAAGACACTTCTTACTTACAAGTTATCCTCATTGAAAAGGTGTCCAAACCAAAAAGGGGAGGTGACTGGACACAAGCTTTACGCTCCCGTGAAGCATTTTGGATACTAGCTTTAAAAACTCGATTCCCGGATGGGCTCAATTACAGAAATGACTTAATGTATATATTAAATGTATTTGTTTTCTATTATGGTGTTGTAATGTATTAGCGATCATGTGATGCTACGTAGCAGCGCTTCCGGTCAATCCATCGTATGCTTAAATACTCTGTGCTGCAACATATCATTAGACCGGTCTTGGTCCGAAACCCGTCAGACCGATAATGTTATAGGACATCTTCAAGTTTTTAAAGATATTTACCTAATAAAGTGGAATTTTTAATTCAACAAACAACTATCTTCATTGCCTGGATGCCGGACAACCCGGCTTTTTCTTCAAGTTTGTCATACACCCCATGTTAAAAGGTGCACAAAAAAAAAATTGTTGCACTCTGTCGGAGCAGTGCAGGGGGCGCCAGATTCATGCAGAATTCATGAATCTGGTACCCTCTGCACACTACACAGTTTGAACTTATTTTTAGTAAATGTGGACCAATACGTTTATTTTTGATGGTTATAACGTTTCATTTCTATTAAAAAGGGTAAAACAAAATGTAATAAGCGCTATTCGGGCTTTACCACACCTTTCAGACTATGGCAGTTACCCTGGATGTCACATAAAATTCAATCAGTTAATGTGAGTTGCTTTTGAAGCCTTTTGAACATATTAATATGGCAACTAATACAATTTGTACCCTTTAACCAATATTCCATGTGATCTCTTTAGGAGACAGATCCTTTGTGGTTAATGCCCAGTGGTGAGCCTATAAGAGTCTCTGTAACTGCCAAGCCTTTGTGCTTGCAACTACCTTGCCTCGCGCCTTGCATTGTAACCATTATTCTTCTGTTGATGTCAAGTTATGATAAGGGACAAAAATGCTGTTATGCTGTTATGATAAGGGACAAAAATTACTTGAAGAACTGAGCTTCTCGAATCTCTGCATTGGAAGAAAATTCAAGCCTGAATTATTACAGAAATGACAAATGTCTCTTTAATAGTTGACATAGACTGTATAAACGCCTCCCGCTGTTGTCATCAATAAATACTACAGTCGTTAAACTATGATTCATCAGCTAGCTAACAGGCTGACAGTCTATAACAGCATGTATAACAACATTGCACACACATAGAGTCACTGGGTAAACTGAACATTTATAAGATGTATTGGGAGATATTTATCTGGACCTCTGTGCATAATAATCGTAAATGCTAGCTTATTGCTAGCTTTTGAGATTATTTCCCCCTGATCCGCCACCTTCCCACTAGTGGGGCGTGAAGGGGGGGGGGGGCGCGGCCGGCCCTGCGGAGAGTGCGGCCGGACAGGAATGGGGCGGCGCTATCATACGCTATCATCCCACATTGTGTTTGTTAACACTTATTCTAAGCTATGCTGTTACCATCAAAATCCATCATGATAAATCAGGGTCACTTACTAATAGATCCAGACAGTGATTGTGGAAATCTCCTTATATGTGTTATCTGTGGCCTCCTTCCTTCTAAAAATCAACTTTTAAAATTATGCTCATTCTGAGTCTGAAGGCTCCTGGAGTTGTTACCAGAGCCCTCCATTCTGAAGAAGGCTGTAATTGTAACCGTGATTTGGCAGCACAAATTCCAGCCACAGTAGAGGTCTATAGCACCCGCTGTCTTATCTTTCAATGGTGCTCACTCCCCCTCCCTTCTACACCCGGCTCTGTCCTCACGTGGGATCTAGACTGTCCCTGGTCCCTTCACTTCCCCCTCCACTTGTCTGATGTACTTTCAGCATACAGTAAGAGGGGGAAATGCTCCAGCATAGTGTAACCACCTCTGAATCTGCAGCACGGAGAGGTTCTGTTAATGCCCCTAAAGCCCTTTAGGCTCATTAGCATAATTTTAACATTTGATTTTAGAAACAAAGAGGCCATGTATAACAAATATAAGAAGATCACCACAGTCATGGTACCTGGATCTATAAGTGTCCATGTCTCAGGGACCATGTAAGTGTCCATGGCTCATCATGCTTGATTTTGAAGGCTGATTTTTATATTTATAATTACCTTAACCAATGACAAGAATGGACGTTATGGGAAGCCACATATATTTTAGTCTCAATGATTTTGTAGGTACTGCCATTACATGTAAAAGATCAGTATTTCTGGATACATTAATTAACTCTCATTGAGCTGAGATTACACATAACAAACATTATGGGGCGGATTCATAATTCGGGTGGTATGTTAGTCCAATTTTTGGACTTTCTTAGGAGCTCTATTTATGTATTTTCCACAGCTATTTTATTATAATAGCTTAGACAGCCATTATAATAAATGTGGCCTACTATTTGTGTGCAAGGGTGGTTTATGATACTGTAGCGTTTTTACCACTTTTGGGCTATTTTCGCAAAGTTTAGTTAATTATAATATCTACTAGGAAAGGCTGTCAAATGCAGACCTATATAAAAGTTCACAAAAAGCAGGAAATTGTTTTAAAAAACGGTACCTGTGTTGCATGTCTGTCACTCAGATCCAAGGGAGAGGAGACGTTTCATTTACTGTTACATGACTACCGTAGATGATCATTGGATTCCATGTGCCGTTCATATCAAAGGTCTACAAAATTTAGACACAGCCAATGTCATAATAAATCTGGAACACAATTTTGAGACCCTTTTTAGACAGAGAGATCTTCTATATTTAGCGCAATTTGAGGGTTCATGCCTGTTGCTTATGAACCTGTAAGTTGACATAAAAGCAGACATATTCCATCATGCACTCGTTTTTTTCTTATTATTATACATATGCATACAGTACATATAATACTTCAGACTAATTTGATCTGTTACTAATCTTATACCTATTAAGTTCTACCATTTATTACTATGTCTGGAAGAACACATAGTCATTCTTGTGAGCACAGCCAATAATGTACATCAGGGCTTTGATAATACAGGCGTGTTACTGGACTGCCTTCTATAAACTGAAAAGAACGATGCTACCATACAATACTCATGCAGTAGTAATCATTTTATGTGATTGTTAATAACCAATTCTAGTATAAAAGCAGCAAACATAAGGTCCTCATCACAGCAGCTGTATTCACTCGCATCCATACTCTGAAGGTCAGCACCACCACAAGAAGAACCATCATGTCTCACCACTCCATCCTTGCATCTTCTGGACACAAGCACTTCAGCTCTTGTTCTGTTGCCTTACCTAAGCACTCCAGCTCTCACAGAAGCCATTCTTTTAAACACACAGGACATGGACACAAATCTCACCATTGCTTCAGTAGCAAGAGTGCTCATAATATTGGATCCAAGGGACATAAGATCTCAGTTGGAAGTTGTCACTTGGGCAACATGGGACATGGATCTGGATTCGGAAGTATTGGTGGCTTTGGAAGATCCATTTCTTCAGCAGGTATCACCCCTGTCACAGTTAATCAGAGTCTTCTTGCCCCTTTAAATTTGGAGATTGACTCAAGTATTCAGAGAGTTAGAACTGAAGAGAAGGATCAGATTAAAGGACTGAACAACAAGTTTGCCTCCTTCATTGACAAGGTAAGATTTATAATTCATGTTGTCCACAAACAAATAGTTTTATGTATAGTTTTTTAGTTCTCTAGAGAAAACTTGAAACAAATGAATTACTGGAACAGTGTCGGACTGGGGTTCTTTCGGCCGACCTGAGAAAATTATTCTGCAGGTTCCCTCCTATCAACACCTAGGAATTAGACCTTAGCAGCCTCTAAATTGGGCTGCCCTCTGCTGGACCTCTTTCACCTTCCGGAAAAATAGTTCAGCTCAAACTGACTCTTTAGGATCCACCTTACCAACCCCATTTTTCTTGGTTTGTATGTGACAGTTACATGATGTCATGGATATCTGCTCTTCCTGATCAATATTTGGTGGACTTGTGTTTAACACATCAGTCAATCAAATGTGGCAAACCTTCAGGAAAGAAGAAGGGAACTGCAGCCTGAGCCAATGATGAGGCAGAAGAAGTGTGTACTAGAGACTCCCTCCATGCACTGCAGATAAAGTGTAGCCATGGATTACAATTGTAGTAATCATAGTGCAACTATTATATTCATAAAAACAGATTGTGTTGTGTGTGTTTAGACATAACCCTTCTGTTAGTTGACTGTATAACGTGGGTGGGCACATGTAAAGGTTTGTTGCAATTATTGAATTATGATACCTGTGCTTTATAATGTATATCTGTACAGGTAAGATACCTGGAGCAGCAGAACAAGATGCTGGAGACCAAGTGGGCTCTTTTACAAGAACAGAAGACAGCCAGGTGTCAGATTGAACCTCTTTTTGAGGCTTTTATCAGTAACCTCAGGAGACAACTGGAGAGCTTGGAGTGCGAGAGTGCTCGCCTAGAAGCCGAAAGGGACAACATGGAAGACACAATGGAAGAATTTAAGAGAAAGTAAGATAATAGTTATGAAGACAAATTTCCTTTATGCACTTTATTTATAATTACCAATGAAAAAGAATTGGTTCTTGGACAACTTAGGGTCCACCACCTAGAATGTAATCATGAAAAGCTTATAATATACATTGGGGATGTTAGGAAGGGCCCATATATGATTGTGATAATCAAAACTGTTGTCACTTTATTATAAAATGCATAGCTCTTTATCGTTAGAGATTGGAGAAGGGTCTTGCCTTGATCCAACTACCACAGTTGCAGGCAGATAAAACATCTTTAAAGTGGTTGCCCACTTTATTTCACCTGTTCTGAAATGTTTGTTTAGTGTGGGGGCAGGATATTGGGTAATGTAAATAGACATGTAGGGTCATGTGATCCTAACTGTCCATGAACAATCTACCTTCAAGAACCTTATAATTCATGAATACAAGATTGAGATCCTGGCAGGATGATGAGCAGATAGAGATCACATGACCCTCCATCTGTAGCCATTTTATGGACAAGAATGTTTGGCTGATGAGATAAAAGACAGGAGGCCTCACTTTAGTGTAGATCTGTGTTTTGATGTTTCCATCTACAAATGTATATATCTTGGACCAATTTGACAAGCTCTGTGCAGCACTGCATAGTCTGTGTGCGCTATATAAATAAAGAATTATTATTATTATTATTTGAGGTAGAAGACAATAAGACATGTCACTTGGCCATCTATTTCTATTGATCTCGAGAGCACAAGGACACAGGGAATGTTGGACTGGATTTCCTTAGGCTCACCAGAGAAAATCAATTTCTCTTCATTATCCTCCAGGAAATATACTCTAGCTGTCTCTAAATTGTGGTGTTTCCTAAGGGACCTCTGGGGTTCATTATTGGGTTGAGCCAGGGCCCACCAGAGGATCCTCTGGTACTCTGGTGGGCCAGTCCGACACCGGACACAGTGTTAATGGGTGTTAATGTGAACTAAAATATGAGGTTTCATTAAGATAAAAGTGACTTCCATTGATAGGTATGAAGAAGAAATGAACAGACGCACAGCAGCAGAGAATGAGTTTGTCTTGTTAAAGAGGGTAAGTATGGATATCTAGAGTTACTCTAGGTACATGCGAATACATGATACTAGCAATGTATCCACTAATTTCTGTAGGATGTGGATGCTGCTTTTATGAACAAAGCTGAACTCCAAGCTAAGGCCGACTCCCTGACCGATGAGATCAACTTCCTAAGGACTCTCTACGATGCGGTAAGTCATTTACTTGTTGGCACAAACCTCCAACATTTTTCAGTTTATTTCATGAAAATCATCCAATATTGACAAATCTACTGTGCAAACTTTTTGTCAGTAAAAATCAGTGTTAGGCTACATTCATACTCACGTATGGGGGGCGTATATGCAGCCGATGTACATACGGCGTATATACGTCTTACAGATGACCAACATCCATAGGTCCGTTTGTAACTACGGGTCATCTGTAAGTCAGGTTCTTAAGTAGTGGACCGCCTGTATATATATATAACATAATATGAGGCTTGTATTATGTATAATGATGTTTGATTGTTTCTTAATTATGCAGGAGATCAGTCAGCTCCAGGATCAGATCTCAGACACCTCAGTGGTTGTCTCCATGGACAACAGCAGAGACCTGGACCTGGACAGCATCATCTCTGAGGTCAGAGCTCAGTATGAAGAGATTGCTAACAGAAGTAGAGCTGAGGCCGAGGCCATGTACCAATCCAGGGTAAGTCTAAGGGCTCTTTCACATTGGCGTTGTTTTTCATACCAGTAGTTCAGTGATATCCACAGATGCCTCACTGAGACATTGATTTCTATGGGTGTTTTCACATTGGTTTCTTTTCTCACTGATCCATGGTCAGTGGATAATTTTTTTAAACCAGTCCGTTGTTTTTTTACTGATGCGTATCATGAAAGGGAATAGAAGTCTATGGGTCTTCAAAAGAAACCGATGACAGGTCAGCATTTTTTCACTGATGAGGCAGGGAAACAAGGTGGTATGTTTTTTAAAGCAATGTTAAACATTCAGGGGTCTTTTTAAGGACACAAAGACAAAATGGAAGTAACACCAAGACTAAACAGAAAAAAAACAGATGTGCAATACACACACCAATGTGAAACCAGGCCAACATACTAAATATTCATCTGCATTTTCATCTGCACTTCTTTTTACTTACATGTGAACAGTTTGATGAACTTCGTATGGCAGCTGGAAGAAATGGCAATGATTTAGAGAACAGCAGGAATGAGATTACTGAACTCAACAGAGCAATTCAGAGACTTAAAGGAGAGATCGAGTGTGCTAAGTCCCAGGTAAATAAGCTACAAACTTGCATAAGCATGACCTAAAACCACCCAAAGTTGGAAAATTTCAGTCTGACGTGGGTTTTGTAAGTAGGGCACTAAGATGCACTGAGGTCATGTGACAGATTAATTTCCCCTGTTAATCAGGAGTGGTGCATCCCAAAGCGATGTAACTCATGTGGGGACCATTGGTGTGGGGGCCAGAACCCTGTAGATATGTGAAATTGGTCAACAATCCTAAAGACAAGTAATTCCTTTTTAACAACTCCTTGAAGCCAGTTCATAGCATCAAGTGGGATGGATTTTACCATTGTGCCAAGTTATTGTAGTATGGCATCCTTGCTTCCAATATGGCTCGCTTGTATTTAGAACTGCCACCAGGCAGCCACTGTCTGGAAAACACTGCTCTCTATCAGATCAAGCTTTTTGATGTATCCTCAGCGTGCCGCCCTGGAATCTGCTATAGCAGAGGCTGAGGAACGCGGAGAAGCAGCAGTAAGAGATGCCAAGAGTAAACTGGCAGAGCTGGAGTCTGCTCTACAGAAGGCCAAGCAGGACATGGCTCGCCAGCTGAGAGAATACCAGGAGCTGATGAACGTCAAACTGGCTCTGGATATTGAGATCGCCACCTACAAGAAGATGCTGGAAGGAGAAGAGCACAGGTGACTGCTCTATACATCATTGATGTACACATGTACTAATGAACAGTCATAGGACCTTCTAAGACTTTTTTATTTTTTTTCAGGTTGGCTTGCGATGGTTCAGTCAGCATCTGTGAGTGATATATATCCTACACTTGTTTCCTATGTATGTTGCAAACTTTCAAGGATATTTCATACTAACATTTTCTATCTTCTCTAGCTGTCCTTCACTCAAGCACCGGAGGCAAGCATCATTCAGGAGCATCCTCTCATGGTGGACATCATCATCATCATCACAACCATCATCATCACCATGGTGGACTCAATTCTGGCAGTGGAAGAAGTTATGGTCATGCACACTCCAGCAAACATCACTCTGGACATGACCACCACTGCTAAAACGGAAGAGCTGTCATCTCAGATGCACTTTGCGCATTATCCGCTAATCTTTCATTCCGCCTTGGTGACTTAACTGTTTGTCCTTGCTTTAAAAACTCAAGTGTATACATGCTAACCTATATCATTCCTCAATAAACCACTGTTTGCATTGCAGTCAAAGATGAATATATGACCATTACCAGAAAAGAATAATACACATATAAGACATTCAGGATGATGGTTGATGACACTCAGAAATTCATAGTTTGATAAGATTTTTCTCTCACAATAGATAAACTGTGTAAGGTAGATTCTTTAAGAGAGTATTGTGGAGCTTGTATATCCTTAAGAAACCGCCCATCACATCCTTAATGGGACAATGTTAGGTATCATTAATGGGACAATGTTAGGGTACATTGACACACATGTATGCCCACCCGGTAGAGATCGCAAAACTTTTCAAAAATTTGATTTGCCAAGTTCGATGAATTTTCTGACAAAATTCATTTTGACCCAAATTGAATCATGTGCTATGCTCAAATATGCATAGGGAGCGTCATTTGGTCTTCAAACAATGCTGTGTTTTAGTATGACATGCACATGACAGCCGGCACTCTTAGAATTGCTTCACTCTTCAATTCCATGGGCATTTACAGAGCCCAACTTCACCAAATAAGTGAAGTGGGAACGCAGCCTGAGAAGGTAACATCTGTGCCAGCTCGAATGGACTGAGCTGAGGGCCAAGATCCCACTATAAGATCAAAGAGCTCACTCTTTTTACACTGACATCAGATGATTCCATAGATTACTACAGAACCTGTTATGTTAAACGCTGATACATGTAAAAACCCCTCAAAAGAGTGGAGAGGGTGTCGGCAGTAATTTTGCATTGACATCACTGGTCATTTTGCCCTTCTTTTGATCCGTCAGTGTCAGCTTTCAATTGGTCAATAATTCATCAGTATTGCTAAAACCAAAAAACAAATAGGAGTGGATCCAAAACAGAGATGACTAGTATGGAGGACACAATGAGTGTGGAGGTGCCGGCATCAGGAGGTCAGAAAGTGGCACGATGACAGAGTGTCTCCAGTAGTCCAGGGGATCCTCTACCTGGGATGGTAAAGTGCTGTCCAAGTAGGCCACCACCTGCTGGTGCAGGATGTGCTCCATGTCCTGCTGCTGCTGGTAGTGGCTACCCTCCTCACTAGGCAGGTGAAGGAAGCTGCTCATTAAGGACTCCAGACTTAAGCTGCTACTCATGGAGCTGCTACTGCTCCTACCCCACCATCTCCCCACAGCTGTGGCAGTAGTACATGAGTGATGACTGCCAGGAATCCCCTGGTCAGAGGATGGGCAATGGCGCACATAGGCAGCAGGCAACTGTCTCCACAGTATTTTTCTATAGGCAGCTTGATAAAAGGCACCCATTTTAGACTGGTAGCGAGGGTCCCTAAAAAAAGGAAAAAAGTACTGGAACAGTATCGGACATGGGTTCTTCGGCCTTCGGCCGACTGAGAAATTATCGGCAGTTCCCTCCATCAAACCTAGGAATTAGACCTTCAGCAGCCTCTAAATTGGGCTGCCCTCTGCTGGACCTCTTTCACCTTCCGGAAAAATAGTTCAGCTCAAACTGACTCTTTAGGCTCCATCCACCTTACAACCATTTTTCTTGGTTTGTATGTTGTCAGTTACATGATGTCCTGGAATCTGCTCTTCCTGATCAATTCGGTGGACTTGTGTTTAACACATCAGCCAATCAAATGTGCAAACCTTCAGAGGAAGATGGGAACTGCAGCCTGAGCCAATGATGAGGCAGAATAAGTGTGTACTAGAGACTCCCTCCATGCACTGCAGTAAAGTGTTAGCCATGGATTACAATAGTAGTAATTATAGTGCATCTATTATATTCATAAAACAGATTGTTTTGGTGTGTTTAGAATAACCCTTCTGTTAGGTTGACTGTAAATGGGTTATCATGTAAAGGTTTGTTGCAATATTGAATGATGATACCTGTGCTTTATATATGTATCTGTACGGAAGATACCTGGAGCAGCAGACAAGATGCTGGAGACCAAGTGGGTCTTTTCAAGAGCAAGACAGCAAGATGTCAGATTGAACCTCTTTTTGCGCTTTTATCAGCAACCTCAGGAGACAACTGAGACTTGGAGTGCGAGAGTGCTCGCCTAGAAGCCGAAAGGACAACATGGGACACAAGGAGAATTTAGAGAAAGTAAGATAATAGTTTATGAAGACAAATTTCCTTAATGCTAAAAAACTTGGTTCTTGGACAACTTAGGTCCGCAACCCAGAATGTAATCATGAAAGCTTATTATATGTGGGGATGCTAGGAAGGGCCCATATATGATTGTGATAATCAAACTGGTTGTCACTTTATTATAAAATGCGTAGCTCTTTATCGTAGAGATTGGAGAAGTCTTGCTTTGATCCAACTACCACAGTTGCAGGCGAATAAAAACATCTTTAAAGTGGTTGCCCACTTTATTCACCTGTTCTGAAATGTTGTTTAGTGTGGGGGCAGGATATGGGTATGTTAAATAGACATGTAGGGTCATGTATCCTAACTTCCATGAACAATCTACCTTCAAGAACCTTATAATCATGAATACAAGATGAGATTCCTGGCAGGATAATGGGCAGATAAGATCACATGACCCTCCATCTGTAGCATTTATGGACAAGAATGTTTGGCTGATAGGTAACCAGACGGAGGCCTCACTTAGTGTAGATCTGTGTTTGGATTTTCCTCTACAAATGTATATATCTTAGCCAATTGTGACGATCTGTGCAGCAATGCATAGTCTGTGTGCACTATATAAATAAAGAATATTATTATTATATTTGAGGTAGAAGACAATAAGGGTTCATTATTGGGTTGAGCCAGCCGCACAGAGGATCCTCTGGTACTCTGGTGGGCATCCGACACCGGACACGGTGTTAAGGGGTGTAATGTGAACTAAAATTGAGGTTCATTAAATAAAAGTGACTCCATTGATAGGTATGAAGAAGAAATGAACAGACGCAAGCAGCAGAGAAGAGTTGTCTGTTAAGAGGGTAAGTATGGATATCTAGAGTTACTCTAGGTAATGAGATACATGATACTAGCAATGTATCCACTATTTCTGTAGGATGTGGAATGCTTGCTTTTTATGAACAAACGTCTGAAACTCCAAGCTAAGGCTGACTCCCTGACCGATGAGATCAACTTCTAAGGACTCTCTATGATGATGTAAGTCATTTACTTGTTGACACAAACCTCCAACATTTTTCAGTTTATTCATGAAAAATCATCAATATTGACAAATCTACTGTGCAACCTTTTGTCAGTAAAAATCAGTGTTAGGCTACATTCATACTCATGTATGGGGGGCGTATATACAGCCGATGTACATACAGCGTATATACGTCTTACAGATGACAAAATCCATAGGTCCGTTTGTAACTACGGGTCATCTGTAATCAGGTTCTAAGTAGTGGAACCGCCTGTTATATATAGACATATATGAGGCTTGTATTATGTATAATGATGTTTGATTGTTTCTTAATTATGCAGGAGTATCAGTCAGCTCCAGGTTCAGATCTCAGACACCTCAGTGGTTGTCCTCCATGGACAACAGCAGAACCTGACCTGGACAGCATCATCTCTGAGGTCAGAGCTCCGTATGAGGAGATTGCTAACAGAAGTATAGCTGAGCCGAGGCCATGTACCAGTCCAGGGTAAGTCTAAGGGCTCTTTCACATTGGCGTTTGTTTTCATACCAGTGGTTCAGTGAGATATCCACAGATGCCTCACATGAGACATTGATTTCTATGGTTTTCACATTGGTTCTTTTCTCACTGATCCATGTCGTGGAATTTTTTTTTAAACCAGTCCGCTGTTTTTTACTGATGCGTATCATGAAAGGGAATGAGAAGTCTATGGGTCTTCAAATGAAACCGATTAAGGTCAGCATTTTTTCACAACGGACAAAAAAAATGAGGCAGGAAAACAAGTTGTTGTTGTTTTAAAGCCAATTTTAAACATCAGGGTGTTTTTTAAGGACACAACGACAAAATGAAGCAACACCAAGACTAAACAGAAAAAAAAACAGATGGCAATACACACACCAATGTGAAACCAGACAACATACTAAATATTCATCTGCATTTTCATCTGCGACTCTTTTTACTTACATGTTAACAGTTTGATGAACTTCGTATGGCAGCTGGAAGAAATGGCAATGTATTAGAGAACAGCAGGAATGAATTGCTGAACTCAACGAGCAATTCAGAGACTTAAAGGAGAGATCGGTGTGCTAAGTCCCAGGTATTAAGTAAGCTACAAACTGCATAAGCAGAACTAAACCACCCAAATTGGAAAATTTCAGTCTGACGTGGGTTTTGTAAGTAGGGCACTAAGATGTCATGAGGTCATGTGACAGATTAATTTCCCCTGTTAATCAGGAGTTGCATCCCAAAGCGATGTTAACTCATGTGGGACCATTGGGGTGGGGCCAGAACCCTGTGATATGTGAATTGGTCAAACAATCCTAAAGACAAGTAATACTTTTTAACAAACTCCTTGAAGCCAGTTTCATGAATCAAGTGGGATGGTTTTACCATTGTGCCAAGTTATTGTAGTATGGCAATCCTTGCTTCCATAGGCTGCGCTTGTATTTAGAATCTGCCACCAGCAGCCACTGTCTGAAAACACTGCTCTCTATCAGATCAGCTTGTGGATGTATCCTATCGTGCCGCCCTGGAATGGTTATGCATGATGGCTGAGGATCGCGGAGAAGCAGTCAGTAAGAGATGCCAAGTGTAAACTGGCCGAACTGGAGGCTCTCTACAGAAGCCAAACATACATGGCTCGCCAGCTGAGAGAATACCAGGAGCTGAGAACGTCAACTGGCTCTGGATATGAGATCGCCACCTACAGAAGATGCTGGAAGGAGAAAACAGGTGACTGCTCTAAACATCATTGAGTACACATGTACTAATGAACGTCATAGGACTTCTAAGACCTTTTTTTTTTGTTTTCAGGTTGGCTTGCGATGGTCAGTCAGCATCTGTGAGTGATATAATCATACTATGTTATCCTGTCCTATGTATGTTGCAAACTTTTCAAGGGATATTTCATACTAACATTTTCTATCTTCTCTAGCTGTCCTTCACTCAGCACCGGAGGCAAGCATCATCGGAGCATCCTCTCATGGTGGACATCATCATCATCACAACCATCATCATCCCATGGTGGACTCAATCTGGCAGTGGAAGAAGGTTATGGTCATGCACACTCCAGCAAACATCACTCTGACATGACCACCACTGCTAAAACGGAAGATCGTCATCTCAGATTCACTTTGCGCTTTATCCGTCTAATCTGTATCCGCCTTGGTGACTTAACTGTTTGTCTTGCTTTAAAACTCAAGTGTATACATGCTAACCTATATCATTCCTCAATAAACCACTGTTTGCATAGCAGTCAAAGATGAATATATGACCATACCAGAAAAGAATAATACACATATAAGACATCAGGATGATGGTTGATGACACTCAGAAATTCATAGTTGATAAGATTTTCTCTCACAAATAGATAAACTGTGTAAGGAAATACCTTTAAGAGAGTTTGTGGAGCTTGTACACTCCTTAAGAAAACCGCCATCACATCCTTAATGGGACAATGTTAGGTATCATTAATGTGGTCAATGTTAGGGTATATAGACACACATGTATGCCCACCCGGGTTGAGAGTATCGCAAAACTTTTCAAAAATTCGATTGCCACGTTCGATGAATTTTCTGACAAAATTCATTTTGACCCAAATTGAATCATGCGCTATGCTCAATATGCATACGGAGCGTCATTTGTCTTCAAACAATGCTGTGTTTTTTAGTATGACCATGCACATGACAGCCGGCCGCTCTTAGAATTGCTTCACTCTTCATTCCATGGGCACTTAGAGGCCCAACTTACCAATCACAATAAGTGAACGGGGAACCAGTCCTGAGAATGTACTTCTGTGTGCCAGCTCGAATGGACGAGCTGAGGCCAAGATCCCACTATAGATATCAAAGAGTTCACTCTTTTACACTGACATCAGATGATTCCATAGTATTACTACAGAACCTTTCTGTTAAACGCTGATTACATGTAAAAACCCCTCAAAGAGTGGGAGGGTGTCACGCAGTATTTTGCATTGACATCACTGGTCCTTTTGCCCTTCTTTTGATCCGTCAGTGTCAGCTTTCAATGGTCAATTATTCATCAGTATTGCTAAAACCAAAAAACAAACAGAGGTATCCAAAAACATATGACCAGTAAATGGGATCTGGCGGATTAAGGGTGGTGGGGCCCCTGGGAACAAACTGGTGGGCCCTTCCAACAATTTTTTTTGGAAGTATAAGCCTGCCAGACTCTTAGTATATAGCCTGCCAGACCTGTAGTTTATAGTCTGCAAGCCCCTGTAGAATACGCCACCAGCTCCCTGTAGTATACACCCACAAGCCCCCTGTAGATTGTAGTGCCAGTCCCCTGTAGAAAATGGCCACAAAATAATAACTTCATACTTACCCTCACCTTCCTTCCAGTGATCCATGATGCTCTTCCTCGCTCTTCAGGCAGCCGCCGCCAGCCCTGAAGGCGCTGTGCCATCGCTGGGGGAGATGCTGATGCACTGTTTGGCAGCAGCATGTAGTGATCGACGACTGTCCGAAACTGGTGGGGGCCCCTTAAAAAGTGAAAGTTGGTGGGGGCCCCGGGCTAGAGCCCCAGGAGCCCCTCCTTTAATCCGGACCCTGAATGGGATACTTGCATGTCTCTGTGTCTGTACTATCACTAACTCTCTTTTGGCTATCAATCCAGAAACTTTCATTCCTTCTGACAGATGAAATGAAGGGGAAAACCAAACATGCTAACGTCATAGAGGGTGAAAACAGCATTATGGAAATCACAGGGTGTTCCAGGGAATGCGGTCAGTGTGGCAGCACATAGTAGGCCGCAGAGTGGCACAATGACAAATTATGGAGGTGGCAGCAACATCGTTCCACAAAGTGGCCAGAATTACGGGAGCTGGAGGTGTGACATCAGCAACAGGGGGTCAGAGAGTGGCAACAATGACAAATTCTTCTGGAGGGGCAGCAACGTGTAGGCCAAGAGTGCACAATGAAAAGTGGCAGGATGCAAGGAGGTCGATAGTGACACTATAGTGTGTACGGGGCGCAGCAGTACATCAGTCTGTGGCCATAGAGTGCACAATGACAAATTCTTTAGGTGCCAGCAACATGGTAGGCCACAGTGTGGCACAATGACACAATGAGTGGGATGGTGCCGGCATCAGGAGGTCAGAAAGTGCACGATGACAGAGTGTCCTCCAGTAGTCCAGGGATCCTCTATACCTGGCGATGGTAGAGTGTTGTCCAAGTAGGCCCAACCCTGTGGTGCAGGATCTGCTCCATGTCCTGCTGCTGCCGGTAGTGGCTACTCCTCCTCCTAGGCAGGTGAAGGAAGCTGCTCATTAAAGGGGTTATCCCGGTTTAAAATTTTTTATGGCCGCTGGGGAGGATAGTTAAACATAATAACAGGACTTCCACCTCCGGCGCAGCCGATGTCCCGCGCCGCGGTCACCTTCGATCCTGCCCTTGTAAACAAAACAGGGGCACGGAAGCCGCGCACACGGGAGCTTCCGGTTCGCGTTGTGGACGGCTCCTCCCATCTCTTGGGAGATGGTGCGCATGGAGCATCCGGCCGGCCGGAGCTCCTGTGCGCCCTTTGTACTGAAACCGGCCGCAGGAAGAAGACGGGCCGCGGGCGGGACATCGGCCGAAACCGGAGGGGTAAGTACATGTTTATATGTTTAAATAGCCCTCCCCAGCCCGCCATAAAAAAAATTTTAAACCCGGATAACCCCTTAAGGACTCTAGACTTAGAACTGCTACTCATGGAGCTGCTACTGCTCCTCTACCCCCATCCCCCACAGCTGTGGCAGTAGTAACATAAGTGATGACTCAGGAATCCCTGGTCAGACTTGACAGAGGATGGGCTATGGCGCACATAGGCAGCGGGCAACTGTCTGCACAGTATTTTCTATAGTACGCCAGTTGTTCCTCCCTCTCGGAGACTTGATAAAAGGCACACCCTTTTAGAATGGAGCGAGGGTCCAGGGGGAGAGCCAAACCTCCCTATGCTGGATGTTCACTATCGGAGTCACTAGTTAGGCAAATCAGCATGCTGTGGCCATCTGCGCGCAAGTGACTCTGAGGGATTCCTGGCACGACACATCTCCATGTATAGACTGCCACGGTGCTTCTGGGTCATCTGCCTCGTCTTCTACCTCCTCAAATGCTCCTGTCCTCTACTGTCACACCAGAGTAGAAAAACCACTAATTTCTCTGGACTCTGCTGTGCTCCAATGTCCTCCTCCTCCCCCAGTCCAGCCCCCATTGGACTTATGTGGCCATGAGATGTAGTCGCCACTTCTCCAGTGTCCTGACCAGACAGATTTTGCAGCATCTGTTCCAGGACATGAAGCAGTGGAATGAAGTTATTCTGCCCATAGTCCTGGCTACGGACAAATAATGTGGCCTCTTCAAAGGGCCTGAGAAAACAGCAGGTGTCACGCATGAGCTACCAGTGGCTGACATCAAAGTTACACAGGGGAGTACTACGGTCCGCTTGCATTATCAAAAAATCATTAATGGCTTTTCTATGTTCATACAGGCGGTCTAACATATGGATGCTGGAATTCCAAAGGGTGGAAACATTGCATATCAGACTATAAGCCAGGGGAGGCTGATGCAAGGAGGGTATTTCCTGGCTTTTTAAGAATGGATGAAGTGCATGCACAGTTTCCTGGCCATTTTTAGAATATCTTGCAGATGGGTGGAACCTTTTGACAACCAGATTTAACACGTGCGCCATGCAGGGCGCATTGGACCATCCCTCCTCGGTGTACTACATATTTGTGATGGGCTGGTACTGCCTTTTTGGAAAAGAAATTTCAGCTTGAAACTCTCCACATTGGTTTGGCACAAGCCATAAGTTCACTGAAGGGTGCAGAGTCCACCACTTGGAAAGGGAGGGACTGCATTACCAACAACTTGAACGGGAGCACAGTCAGCTTCTGCACCTTAAGATGGCTGGACGCAGTTGTCTCATTGTAATCACCTAATTCAAGGACATGTGTAACGAGGAGCAGGAGCATCTAGACTGGGAGATTATGTCAAAGACAAACAGCTACCTTCCGCAGAGGTGCTGAAATGGCATGTGTGCCACTAGGTGCCGCTGCTGTTGCTACAGTAGCAGGATGGACCGCCACATCTGAGACACATTTCTCCAGGCCATTTGATGGTGATGCTGCATGTGTTGATGCAGGGCCGTGGTGCCAACATTAGCTGTCTAACATATGGATGCTGGAATTCCAAAGGGTGGAAACATTGCATATCAGACTATAAGCCAGGGGAGGCTGATGCGAGGAGGGTGTTCCCTGGCTTTTTAAGAATGGATGAAGTGCATGCACAGTTTCCTGGCCATTTTTAGAATATCTTGCAGATGGGTGTATGAATTCAGGAACCTTTTGACAACCAGATTTAACACGTGCGCCATGCAGGGCACATTGGACCATCCCTCCTCGGTGTACTACATATTTGTGATGGGCTGGTACCACCTCTTGGAAAAGAAATTTCAGCTTGGAACTCCCCACCTTGGTTTGGCACAAGCCATAAGTTCACTGAAGGGTGCAGAGTCCACCACTTGGAAAGGGAGGGACTGCCTTACCAACAACTTAAACGGGAGCACAGTCAGCTTCTGCACCTTAAGATGGCTGGACGCATACAGTTGTCTCATTGTAATCACCTAATTTAAGGACATGTGTAGCGAGGAGCAGGAGCATCTGGACTGGGAGATGATGTCAAAGACAAACAGCTACCTTCCGCAGAGGTGCTGAAATGGCATGTGTGCCACTAGGTGCCGCTGCTATTGCTATGGCAGCAGGATGGACCGCCACATCTGAGACACATTTCTCCAGGCCATTTGATGGTGATGCTGCATGTGTTGATGCAGGGCCATGGTGCCAACATTAGCTCCCTGGCCACGCCTCACTTTCTGCCTGAAGGTGTCTTAACAAAAAACTGCCACACCGCCGAGTTGGTGTATTTACTGCACTGCCTTGCTGAGCCCCTGTGCCATTGCTTACTTGGACCTGCAATGTGGGTTTTGTACCCCACGGCCATTTGGCTCCTCGCACTCCTGCCACCCTGCTGACTCACGGCCACTATAGTGACTTGCTGCCTGCTTTGTTGGCCAGATGCGCAAGCTGGCACCCTCTTCTCCCGACGATGTTGATGAAGCCCTTGCTTCACCCAGCTCCCAAGTGCGATCCGCTACATCATCATCGATTTGTGTTTCCCTGTCACTCCTCAATGGTCTCAGTATGCTCAGCCCAACTACTTGCAAGTGCAACATAACCTCCTGTGTCACTCTCCACATCTTTACTTTCCCACCTACTGCATGAAGCAGTGGATGTCTGCCCCACCTCTTCACTGCCAAGCAGCTGCTGACTGTTCTCAAATAGTTCGTCCTTGCTGTATAGTGGCGCTGAGCCCAGACCACCAAGTAGATCTCTGGCTGAGGAAAATGAACAAGACAGAGGATGGTTGAGGACAGGTGAGGGCCGCTGACCTGCTCCTGGGTCATGCCAACTAAGGGTTGTATCTGATGAACCCACGGACTCTTGGCCGGGGTTTTCAGATGTCATTTGGGAGGAAGTGGATGACCTAGTCAACCAATCAAGAACCTTAAGGTTGTTCACCTAGATGACACCGGCAATTCGGGCCTTACCACTGCTGCGATGTCCCCCTTATTGCTGCGAACTGTGCCTGCTCCACCTGCCACCTCTCTGTCTGACAAATTCGTAATTCAACTATGTTCATTTGACATAGATTTCTTGATATCAACTTTAGCAACAAAAAAGAATTGAAATTTATGGAACAGAACCCCAAAAACTGACACCCTGGACTTTGAGAAAAAATCACTCTGACAACTATGTGGATTTGACATGGATTTAATAAGCAACAAAAAAGAATTGAAATTTATGGAACAGAACCCCAAAAACTGACACCCTGGACTTTGAGAACAAATCACTCTCACAACTATGTGGATTTGACATGGATTTATTAAGCAACAAAAAAGAATTGAAATTTGTGGAACAGAACCCCAAAAACAAACACCCTGGACTTTGAGCAAAAATCACTCCATCAACTATGTGGATTTGACACGGATTTCTTGATATCAACTTTAGCAACAAAAAAGAATTGGAATTTGGGGTATATAGATCCCCCCAAACAGACACTCTGGACTTTGAGCAAAAATCACTCCATCAGCTACTGAGTACAAGCAGCTAGACATTAGAGACAGCACATGCAGTGTGAAAAGGGAAAAAAAAATTGTTCCCATGAATTACCGTAAACTTCGGATTTGTGCTGAAGTTTTCCTGAAATTCTAAACGAATTCCACTTCGTTAGAAGTGATTCGCCCATCTCTACCGCCTGGCCTTAGCCAGTCGGGCATATGGCGGAGCTCTGGATAGGAGGCAGGGTGACACCTCCCCTCTCCATGGAAAATGGAGGTCGCATATATGTCTCCATAGACGCCCGTATGGGACCTTCAAATAGTTGATCATCAGAGATGCAAGGAGTTGGGGCATAGGTACGTAAGGCCTTCTGTAATACAAACTCTGGGTTTATCATAATACTTGCTGTATGGAATGACACAGAGGTGAACCTACAGGCCCATTGTGTGCAATATTTAACAGCGCCCCTACAAACTATGGGTAATTATTAAAATTAATGTCTGAGCTCTGCACCCATATAACTCAGGCTAAATGACTACCTAACAGCTGATGTGGGAGTGGCATCAGGCATCAAAAGTTTACATCCTGTAATTGCCCTGCCCCTTACCCCAACACCTAGTGTGCAAACTATAATATTCCCTCCATACTGGCCCCCACATTATATAATGCTCCTTAGTGGCTCCTACATGGCTTACTATAAATCACAATCTGAAATAAATTCCCTTTTTCTGTTAGCCCTGATTTAATGCTCTTTTATTGGCACACATTTCATGCAAATTAGAAAATACAACTATTGAGACATTTTGAAAACTTATACAACTTTATTCATTCTTCCCCACTTCAATGAATTTTTACCACATATTTTACTTCTGAACAACCCTTGTTTTGGCCAAAAAAACTAAAAAAATTAAAAAACTCAATGGGGCTGGTATATAACCGAGGTATTTTTTAAGTCACATTAAAGAGGTTGGCCACTTTTAATGAGTTCGGCTCTGGGGATTTGGGGCAGGAAAATAACTAAAATTGCAACTTACCTTCTGATAGAATTCTCCAGGGTGATTTGGCGGCCTCTTCTCCTTTCTTCATATCCTGGCAGCATGTGACAATTCTCCCATCCAGGGTGCACTCCCATGAGCAGCTCATCCTCTCCTGTGAGTGTTCACAGCTGTGTCTCCACTCATGCACACAGATTCGCCTGGGCAGCGGGCCATTCCTGTGCGTGTGCCGTGCCCGCGTCATGGGTGCATGAGCTCAAAGAAGATGGAGAGGGAGACCACCAAAAGAAGATGGGTGAGTAAATCTACCACTCGAAAATAGGACTGGAAGAACTAAAAGTTAGTTCTAGTGGGTATAATTTTAGATTTTTCTTCAGGAAATGGCCAACCCCTTTAATGTGTATACTTTGGGCTGTAACTTTTCCTCTATCTAATTTATCAAAGTGTCAGACGGCTGTAGTTAAATTATATTTGAATCAGTTTAGGATTAATAAAACTGACCACTCTGAACCAGCGAGTCAGATGTGTCTGATTTAGTACTTTTGGATGAAAGACACAAATTAAGCCAAAACACGCTAGAAAAATGAAACATCATGATTGATACATCATCCCTTACGTGTGCCTTTCACCTTAGCTAGATGTGTCTGCTTCTTTCCAGACACTTCACAGCATTGTCCTTCAGTCATAACATTGTATTATTATAAAAGGCCAATGTTCCTTGAGGTCATGCAGCAATATTTATAGAGCGATTTATTGTCTGGCTAATCTATTACTGATGTAAAATACAGATAAGTCGTAAATCAAATGATATTTTCTAATGAATTCTTAATGCTGTTCTTACAGTAAAAATTTGCTAATCCCAAATTCTTTGTACCTGTGACATCTTGTAAAATATTTATTAAATTGTGACAGTAGTAATCACACTCATTATTGTCACTCAAGTTCTTATAAGAGGAAATCTACCATCAAAATCAAGCAGGGATAAACCAGTGACACTTAGGGTCATAGGGGCACATTTACTTACTTGGTCCCTGCGCGATCCTCGAGGTGTGTTGTCCGCCAGAATCCACATCTGCCGCGATTCATGAAGATCGTGCGCCCAAGTTCCTGCATGTGTCGTGGAGTTCACCATCTTCCTTCCGATGCATGTAAGTGCTGATCTTGTGACACAAATTGCTTTGTTAAAGCCCTCACGTATTCAGAATCCAACGGATCGTCTGACGGCCCGCCCCCCAATCTGTGTCGCGCGAAAGGGGGCGCGGATCCGTCAAAATCGGATCGCGTGCGCAAAAAACCCTTTCTAAATGCAGCGCACATCAGAAATTGTCTGGTATTCCGATGATAATGCGGACCACGGACCCTTCGTAAATAGGCCCTATAGCAGTGATGGCGAACCTTTTAGAGCCCGAGTGCCCAAACTTCAACCAAAAGCCACTTATTTATTGCAAAGTGCCAGCGCAGCACTTTAAGCAGTAATTTATTTCTCCTTGTTCATTGACAACTTTCAATCCTTCAGTCTCCCAACCTACTGCTACATTACATAGGGCTATGCCCACACAGACCACCCATATCTTTGTTTTTATTTTCCATCTGTTCCGTCTATGCCAAAAGTTTAGAGATATGCAAATGTGGCTGAAGTGCATTGTGAGCATTATCAGAGCACACATAGCTCTGTCCCTTACTATGCTTCCACCGGCCATATCCCTCTCTCCTTTATTACCTTTTCAACTATGTCATTGGGTCTAGTGAGATCGGGGATCCGGTACCTTGAGCTGTTCTGCTAAAGCAGTGGTTCTGAACCTGTGGGTCGGGACCCCAGTGGGGGTCGAACGACCAAAACCGGGGGTCGCCTAAAGCCATTGGAGCGCAATTTTACTGTGTTTTTACTGCGAGTTGCATGGTTTGGGGTCACCACAGCATGAGGAACTGTATTGCGGGGTCACAGCATTAGAAAGGTTGAGAACCACTGTGCTAAAGCATTTGACCCTAATTAGCATATTTTAATGTTGTGTTTTGGATTGGTAGTAGCAGCTGAAAAATTAAAACAACGGTATGGGTGTAATGTGTGGACATAGCCCTATGTAATGTAGAAATTCCCTTTAAAGAGAACCTTTTTGTTCTCCCAAATGTCTGCTTTCTTCTGTAAATACTGGTATTTTTAAGAAAATAACAATTCTGAATGACAAGAAACACCTTCTTCTTATCCTTTCTGAACAATTGTAATTTGTCCTTTTATCTTGTGAAAAGAGCATGTTTCTACAGAGTCAGCAATGATTGGTCAATGACACCTAACGTGTGGTTCCAAATTTTCAACATATTCATAATTTCTTATGTATGAATAATATCGCCACAACCTAATTGTGGATAGGGCCTAACTTGTTTGTTGGTAAAAACGCTAATAAGAAGAGTGAATAGTAGGAAAGTGAAGCACAAGGTCTTGTGAGGATAATAATAATAATAATAATCTTTATTTATATAGCGCCATCATATTACATAGCGCTTTACAAATCATAGGAAACAAATACAAATATAATATAACATGACAGAGCACAACATTTGTATGGAACAACAGGAGTGAGGTCCCTGCTCGCCAGAGCTTACGGTTTATGAGGATGATGGGGTAACACGAGGTAAAAGAATATTTAATGGTCAAGGTTGTGGTATTATGATATAATGTGGGTGGTGGAGTTACAGTTCTTATGTCCCCAAAGTACAAAAAATGACAATTTAATCACCAATTTTAAACCTAAAAAAAAGCTAAATCAATAAAAAATCAAAGCGAGATAAGGTTTTTTTGCACAGTAGTCAGTATCTTTTAAATATTTGTAAACTAGCAAAATGATTTAACTCTTTTTAAGTTAGTTCTTAACAATTCCGATCCCTTAGCCCTTTGTACAACCGTCTCTCATATTAAGTTTCACATGTTTCAAATTTTTGATCTCCATAATTGTTTTACCAAGAATTGAGTATATTTGAGTCTTCTCTCTACCCCCCCACGGAAGGGAGGGGGAAAGCGCTTTTGCGGGGCGGGTCTGTGGGGGGGGGAGAGGAAGGAAGGACTAGGGTGTTTTGAGAGAGCAGCGTACGATCTCATTTACTACGTATTAACAACATACCTTTACTCCTCACCTCACCCCTCCCATTTTCTTCTTGCGGTGCTTGCGCTTATCAGGTCAAATCAGTAACACCCCCCCCTAAGTAGTTTAGTAAAATAGTAAGGGCCAGTTATACATAGTAAGTTAAAAGCCATTGAAGTAAAACAAGTAAAAGTATTAATCAGTAAGTGATAAAAACAATATTTTTATAACCATCTTTTTTATACCACAAGCTTTCAGTGGGTGTTGTCTTCATCCGTTCATTTTTCCCCACAGAAGAACCCACCCGAAATTACCATAGCTCGCTAGTTTTAGCACAATCTGGGCTTCCGGCATAGGCCTGAAAAACGTTCATGTAGCAGGTCAGCAGGTTGTCACACCCTAGTTTTTCTCGCGTCTGCTGCTTCCCCCTTCCCTCCCCCCCCTCGCGCTCCGTTGGGTCTAGGCATATGGTGACCCTTTCCACCCTTTCCCTCACTTTTTCTGCCCTACCCTCTCTTCCATCTCCGTTTAGACATTATCAACTCGTATCAATAACAGTTTTGATTCCTTTTCCTGATAAAGATGTTTTGGTGATTGTGTTACTTTGATGTACTTCCGCTCCTCCTCCTTTTTGATGCTGCTAGTGAACGGCGTTCACTTTCTCTGCAATGTCTCACCTCCGATCGGCCGTGACGCCTAGATTGACTCGCACTAAGATTCCCCCCCCCCGCGCCTCTGAACTCTTTGAAATGAATCGAAAGAGTGGTTGGGGGTGGGCCCCCCATCCCCCAAGCCACATCTTCTAAAATATTTTTAATTTCTTCCCCTGTGTGTCACAAACCCGACACCCTCTTTGATTTATGGGGGAGATTTATCATAAATGTCTAGAGCAGAACTGTTATAGTAGTTGTTCATGGCAACCAATCTGAGCTCAGCTTCATTTTTTCCACAGTTTGTTTCTAAATTTAAGCTGAGCTTGATTGGTTTCCATGGGCAAGTGGAACATTTTAACCTCAGACACTTCTGATAAATCTGCCCATACAGATTCCCATCCTGTTATGGGGAATTTATATGCGGGGGCGGCAAATTGCAGCCACTATATGTCCCCCTTAGATGGTGAAGGGGGTGGAAACTCCTAGTGGTATCAGCCGAGTTGCCCGCCCTCTTTTAACTGTGTAAAGGGAGGAGGGTGGACCTTATTTTTCCCGCGGATACGCTCTTAGCGGAAGCCCCAAAACACCAACACAGGTAAAAACTTATTTTCATTTTTCGTTCTTCTCTATTTGGCTCCTCTCTGTATTTTTTGACATTCATCTTGGGTTTTTCCCCTTCGCCGTATTATGGTGTCTCCACACACCTTTTCTGTATGGGCACCTATCCGCTCAAACACATGTCCCTGCCCAAAGGCTCTACTTTTCCCCAGTGTGCCCGGCCCACGCGCAGCGCTGTTTCTATGGATGGGGGGGGGGGGGGGGCAATTCATACCCTATACAGCTTCAAAATCATAAACTCTTCTGTTATGCCCTCAGAGTGATTCTGATTTATAATGTCGTTTATGAAATAATTGAGAAACATCTTTCTATGGCATTAGGAATATCCATAATTAATTGTGTTTATGCACAAGCATAATAATGTTAGGTTATTTGTGTTTCTATCTTTTAGACTCCCACCCCTTACTCCGCCCTACTCAATACTTCACAAAACTTTGTTTTGATTCAATATCCTCTGTTTATTGGTATTTTTATGTTGCGCAGTCCTGTTCGGCTCCTCCGACCTTCGACCCCGGCTTTTCATCTCTCACGTCGCTCCAGTCAGCTCGTAAGTATCAATGACGGATGTTTGCCATACCTTAGACATCCCTATATTATATACCACTACATCGTAACTACAGCGCCTTTGCGGTCTGAGTATTCTCTCTTTTCTCCTACTCCAGCCCCTGGTTGGTGAGCTCTTCACCCACCACCTGGAGCGAATCTTGTCTCCATTTCTATCGGTTTGCCCTCCCCCCTTTCCGGGGCGTGGAGGGAGGTGGAGGAGGATATGAAGGAGGAACCCCCCAGCCCCATTGGTTATCATATTCCCCTCCCCCTCCCCCCTCGGAGAAAATGGATAGAGGAGTGATTTCTTACCAAGGAGGATCTGGTGGATTCAGTGTTGGCACTTATTGTTTGGAAGGAAAAGAAATGTCATTGGGGAAGCCAGGATTGATTTTAGCAGTGTCCGTAGTGGCTTGGCTCCAGCTGCTGTCGCAGGGGGGTTACATAGTGGTTCTCTGGGCTGTTACAGGTGGTCTGCACAAGCCCTCGGGGGCCTACTTCGCTCTGGTGGCCTCCTGGTGGAGGCCGTTTTCAAGTTGCTTTTAGTATGTCGAAACAAAAAACAAAATCAAGCCCAGAAAAGCCTAGACAAAGATGTTACAGATCTTGTATGCAACTTTCATGATTTTGTGCTCCATATTCTTCCCACACTAAACACTTCTCATCATTATGAAGCAGGTGGTAAAATATCTAGTGCGAAACAAATAATTTGGGCTAAAGTTCCAACTTTGTAAAGACTAGGACTTAAAGTTTGCAATCGATAATTAATGATTTGAAAACCTTCCTTGGACAATATCCTTCCGCCAAACACACCAAAATTAGCCAACTGTACGGCATAGGGTGAGGCACATTTGCTGCTGAATGGGGCCAGTGAGGAGCATTAAACGCCAGATGCATTGCCACATCATGTCCCAGCCTGTTCAATGCTAAGGCATTTGTAATCTCTATTTAAAATATCTTTTTGCTCCCTTATTGTTTGTTTTACTTATATCTACTATTTTTCCACTCAACATTTCCTAGCACCACTCTTTCAGTGATGGTCCACACCACTTGGTACTATCGTACCAAATCCATATACAAGATATTCGGTGCAACCTAGGCCTAACTGAGAACAATGTTAACAATACATACCCACAAATCAAAGAGCTACGACACATTTTACGTATAGGACCAATGCAATGTGTACTAATACATATACAGTGGTTCAGTCATATATTCACATACGTCATCGCTCATGGATGAAGTGAGCTCCATGGGGTTCTTTACCAAACCACAATTCTATGTGCAGGTGCTGGAATATATTGAATTGTGGTTTTTAAAAACTTTTTTCGTAATAAACCATTTTACTGCTTCTCCCTGACTGAAATTTTTGTTCATTTTTGCTTCTTTATAATACATTTGTTGTTATTTCTTAGATTATTTCTCCCAATTTAACTAGGAAGAGTTAAAAGGGGACTTTGATACCTACTGCTACATTTACATAGGGCCTATGCCCACAACAGACAATCCCATATACTTTGTTTTATTTTTTGTCCAGTTTGTGTCCCGTACTATGCCAAAAGTTCTAGAGATATGCAAATGACGGCTGACTTACGGGCATGTGGGCATTCTTTCAGGAGCACACATAGACTGTCCATTCTTATGCTTCCACTTTGGCCATATGTTCACTTCTCCCTTTTATACCTTTTCTCAACAGTGCCTTATTGGGTTCTAGCAAGATCGGGGTATCCTCTTCCGGTACCTTGAGCTGGGTTGCCTAAGCAGTTTGGACCTTAATTTGCTATATTTTAAGTAGTAGTGTTTTCGGGATGATAGTAGCAGCTTGAAAAATGAAAACAACGGTAATGGGTTGTATTTGGTAATGTGTTGGACAAGTCCTATTAATGTAGAAATTCCCTCTTAACACGACGACAGTTTTGTGTTCTCCACAAATGTCTGCTTTATCTGTGACACTACCGGTATGTTTCAAGAAATAAACAATTTGTTCCAAGTGACAACAGACAACACCTAGCCTCTCTTATTATCCTTTCGAACAATTGTTAATTGTGTCCTTTTATCTTGTGAAAAAAGCTGTTCTATACAGACCTTTGTCAGCCAATGATTGGGTAATGAACCTAACGTGTGGTTTTTTCACCAAATTGTTCAACAGATTCATAATTTCTATGTATTGATAATAAATCGCCACAACCTATTGTACATATAAAATGCCAGATTTCCAGAATAACATGGAGCCGAGGTTCACTTACATTACAATCACATTCCCTACGCAAACACATTGGAAGTTTAAAAATAACATAAAAAATCACACGAACTCGAAGAAGTGGAAGGAAAGAACCTGGCTCCACAGGGCTCACAATTTGTAGCATCCAACATAAGGTAAGGAGCATGCTATGGGTGTTATGTGTGCTGTAGGGCAAACCAAAACAGAGGGTTTCAGGTTATGTTTTGAAGGTTTGGAAGTTGGTGGATAACTGACACATTTGACAGAGGAGTTTCCAGTGTTGGGGGGGAGCGCATGGGAGCAAGAGGTCCAGGAGGATGTTTTAAAGGGGGCCCAATCAAACTCCCTGTTCTTGTGATCTGTGGGGCGTCTCATCATGGACCCACCTCAGAAAGTTGGGCATTCATGTGGATAGGGCCCAACTGTTGTTGGTAAAACCGCTTAATTGAAGAGTGGAGAGTAGGAAGTGAAGCACAAGGTCTGTGAAGGATAAGACATAATGCGTGGTAGGCTATTGAGTGATAAGGGTCGGAATATGTAGGGCTCATGGTAAATATTTATAACTGAATTGGAGGACCAAAGGGAAAGCGAGGAGAGAATTTTTGATTCAGGCGAGCCGAAGAGTTACGGAGGGATTGGAGGGCCGGCGTTCCTAAAAGTCGTGGTTAAAACCACAGCAAGACTGTCGCACAAGTCCACCTGAGAATTTTTGTAGACTTTGGGCAATTTACCTTAAGAATAGTGCGAACTGCCTAAATGCCGTTGCCATTCAGTGGATGCAGACAGGATCAGTCCAGGTTTTAGTTGGCCCATGGGCAACAGAGCCCTCAGAAAGCCCTATGCAGTGAAATCACGTGGCGGCTTATGAAATTCGATCAGAAGCTCAAACAGTTATCTTTTCCCCAAAATATTTGCCTACCAAATATTCCTACCAAACAGCACTCCGTCAAGGGTATTTTATATAAAGCCACACCTAACCCCCTAGGGATCCTAATGATCCGCTTAGTGGGCCCTCAGAAGGCTCTGGGACCCTGACACTGCCCAGGTAGTACCAGTTGTTGGCCCTTAGTGCAGAGAGTGCCAGATTCAGGATTTTCTGGTCACGGTCGTCATGAATCTGGCGTCCGCACTGCACTGATCCAACAGAGGGCACCACTTTTTTTGGTGCACCTGGAAAACATGGGGAATACAATTCCTGTCGAACTTTGCATGTTTAAATCTTGTACCCGGCCGACAGGAGCACTGGAATACCCCTAATTTGTGTCACAAGGCGTACATCCAAGCAACACAAATTGGACACCAAAACCCTCTTAAAACCTGTGCAAGTAGTTTAAAACTAAAAAGGACATGTGCAAAGTCGGACAGAAAAATGCTTAGCCTTAGTAAAGAGCCCATTTGAGTTGAGGAACTATTGGATGGAAAGAAACACTTTGGTTTGTCAGTTTACAAATTTTTCCACTCTGTTCATTAAATCTCTCTTCATGTAAAACTCTTGTTGATCCTGTGCTAGCTCTTTAAAATCTAAAATCTTAATTTGAAATGTCAGCTTTCAAAATTCTACTTTTCTATGTTAAGTACAGGTCCTGTACCCTCTAGATATGCTCTAGATAGGATCACTCTCAACAACTCTCTCCAAATGTTCAGCATTTCTGCCCACCTCCTCCCTAGCCAGAGAGCAGACAACAGAGGCAGAATGGGTTTCTGTGCCCTAGCCAGGAGCCCCTGAGGCTCATTTGCATAGAGTTAAAACATTGTTTTCTCAAAAACTAAGCTTTTAGAAGCAAAAAGGAGAATGGATCCTGTTTCAGAAGGGTCCACACCTACATGTCCTATATACTTGAATGTAAGATGTCACCTGAAATAAGTGTAAGGATGAATCAAATAGATAATAATTCTAATTAGTGAGACGTCTTCTTGTCCTATTTTATGGCACAGAATGTCAAGATAAAAGGGTGGAAAACATTTTCACAAAACACTTGGTTTATCTTGTGTTCCCACCAGTGGCATATCTAGGGTGGTAAAAGATCTGGGGCACAGGCCCCAATGCATTTGTATTAAATTGACAGTAGGAACCATTTTTGTACATGACCCCCTCAAATGAGTTTCCTGCCAAAACCAATTGGAAATTCAGGAGAAATCCCTACCTATTCCATCGCCTGCAGGTGATGTGTCCTCGGACTGTAGTTGTTCTCTATGTCCTCCATTAGGTTCAGCATCACTGCGTCTCCTCTTCAGCCACGTGTCCTCCCTGTGAAGTTTACCACACAGACATCTTATGTTCTTCATTGTTCCTACATCTTGTCCCCTATCACGGTTATCCTACTGCTACCCCTAACACCATCACTCTAAATACTGTAAAAAAACTACACAGAATCCTCAATTTATAAGCCTAAAATTGTGGCAATGTACAATATATTGTCCTGATTTAGCCCCACAACTCAAAATCACCTTCTAAGAATAACCCACATATATAAACTACTCATTCTAGTTTACACATACTACATTGTCCCCTTTGTGGCCCCCACAATTACTGACCTTCCACGATACATTGGCCCCATACATTACATTACCCCCTCAGTGTGCCTCCCACTTCATAATGTTCCCTAAACATGGCCTAACATGTTATAATGCACTTAATACCTGTTGCTTTGCTTATGCCCCTGCAAAGTGACCCTTTCTAATTACTTGTAGTGAAAGGAGTCACCTAATAATATCCACACTAAATAATGCCCCCACTCACTGAATAATTATCCCCCATAAAATAAGTCACACCAATAAGTAATGTCTAGAGATGAGCGAACATGCTCGTCCGAGCTTGATGCTCGGTCGAGCATTAGGGTACTCGAGACGGCTCGTTGCTCGGACGAGTATTTCCCCTGCTCGAGATCGAGCATTTAATTAAAAAAAGATGGAAATGAGGTCACTACAAGCAAAGTCTATATAATCTGATATTGTTTTTACATTCTCTAGCACAGTATGTTAGAAAGAATTAGAGGATTGATAAGTATGTCTGCTAGATCTGACTGCATGGTATTGACCAGAGAAGGCAGTTGTTTCATATGAAACTTTTTATATGATGAGAAGTAAACATTAACAACTAGAGATGAGCGAGCACTAAAATGCTCGGGTACTCGTTATTCGAGACGAACAATTCCCGATGCTCGAGTGCTCGTCTCGAATAACGAGCCCCATTGAAGTCAATGGGAGACTCAAGCATTTTTCAAGGGGACCAAGGCTCTGACAGGGAAGCTTGGCCAAACACCTGGGAACCTCAGAAAAGGATGGAAACACCACGGAAATGGACAGGAAACAGCAGGGGCAGCATGCATGGATGCCTCTGAGGCTGCTTAATCGCACAAATTATGGGCAACAGCATGGCCATGACAGAGTGACCGAATGAGGCTAGGTAGCATCTAAAACATGCACTAATTGACCCTGACACTCTAGGGGACGGCATGCAGAGGCAGCAGTGGCAGGCTAGAGAGTGTCATGGCTACATACCCTAAATGGACTCAGGTTTCACCAAAGGAGGTGAAATGATTTCCTATGTGAACAAAAGGTTGACGGTATATTTAGTCGATAACACAGCATAGTGGCGACATAGTGACCAAGTTCCAAAACGTACCTGGTGAAAAACCCGAAAAATTAGCCTGACACAGCTCTTTTGATAAGGGGACGACATGTGGAGGCAGCCATGGAGACGACTTCCATGATTAAGAGCGACAGTATGGGGCATTCATAAATTCCTCACAATATGGTACTAGCTGCAAATAAAAAATAAAAAGTATAACGTTATTGTAGCCCTAAGAAGGGCTGTTGGGTTCTTGGAGAATCACTCCTGCCTAACAGTAAGCTGCCAACCACTGCTATCGACGTGTAAGGGTACCACGTCATGCTGGGTGCAGTGCAGAGTCTCCTGGCTTGTGATTGGCTCTGTTTCTGGCCGCCACAAAAAGCAAAACGGCGGGAGCTGCCATTTTCTCGAGCGGGCGTAAGTATTTGTCCGAGCAACGCAGCAGTTTCGAGTACGCACAAGTCAAATAGTTCGAACAATACTTGATCTGTAACTCTGTGTGTGCATGTAAAGAAATCCATAAAGGAATGTTATAATTATATTAATTTATCCAAACATATTTATAAGAGACATATATTATCTTTCGATGGTGAAACTCCAGAAGCATTCTATTACAACTGAAAAAGAATTGTGGATGTTTTATTCCCTCAGGTCCCACCTGATCTGGCCAGCCAACCACTGCATATCGACGTGTAAGGTACCACGTCATGCTGGGTGCAGTGCGAAGTCTCCTGGCTTGTGGATTGGCTCTGTTTCTGGCCGCCAAAAAGCAAAACGGCGGGACTGCCATTTTCTCGAGCGGGCGAAGTATTTGTCCGAGCAACGAGCAGTTTCGAGTACGCAATGCTCGACGAGCATCAAGCTCGGACGATATGTTCGCTCATCTCTAATCTGTACTCTGTGTGTGTCATGTAAAGAAATATCCATAAAGGAATGTTATAATTATATAATTTATCCAAACATATGTTATAAGAGACATATATTATCTTTCGATGGTGAAACTCCAGAAGCATTCTATTACAACTGAAAAAGAATTGTGGATGTTCTGTGTATTGATAAATTGTGATAACGTTGTTTTTGTGTGTATAAAAGTCCATGGAGGGGAGATTTATCAGAAGTGTGTGAGCAGAACTTTTCTAGTTGCCTTGGGCGAACCAATCAGAGCTCAGCTTACTTTTTTCCACAGTTGTTTATAAAATGAAAGCTAAGCTCTGATTGGTTTCCATGGGCAACTAAAACTAGACACTTCTGATAAATCTACCCCCATATGTTACTCACATGTTAAAAGTTTGTAGAAACTTGAAAGTGCACTATTTCTATTCAAATTTTAATTGTTTTAAGAGGTAATATCATTAATTAGGGTAAATTCACATGGCTGTCTGCGGAGACGTATATGCGGCAGCATGAACGTCCTCATAGACGGCAATAGCGGCACAGCGGGGATATGGCGCCATATATGTGTGGCACCAATCGGGCATACCGCGGGCATACCGCGTGTGAATGAACCCTTACACTGCAAGCAGAGAGGAGAATAAGTAGCTCCATTACACTGGGGTAGCAAAGAAGTTCATAGAGAAGAGCTCTGCAGCACCAATTCTAATAAAGGAGCTGAAGTGAGATAGAAAAATCTTTTCTGAGTCTTTATCTGTGCCTATAACTCACTCTCTAAGTAATAAAGGCAAATCTAGGCACTCTTTGGGTGAAAAGGTTATTTTATTTTATTATTTTATGCGGCAACAATCCTGTTTGTGACATTTCGGCAAATACAACATTCCCGTTTGTGTACAAAAGCAACCAGAAGAAGAAGATTGACAGGTTTCCAGCCTAGGAAAGAGCGCTGGCCCCCAGTAGATAGGTAGCCCCAGCACACACTTTCCCCCCAGTATATAGGTAGCCCAGCACACTCCTTTCCCCAGTCAGTATATAGCCATGCATAATATGCCCCCAGTAGATAGGTAATCCTTGCAAATGTCCCCAAGTAGATAGCTAGCTCCTGCATATGACTCCCCAGTAGGTAGGTAGCCAAGCAAACACTGCTCCCCCAGTAGATAGGTAGCTCGGCACACTCTGCCCACTTCCCCATAAATAGGTAGCCCAGCACACCCCTCCACAATCCCCATACAAAATGCCTCCCAGTACATGGGTAGCTCGGCACACTTTCCTCCTCTCAGGAAGATAGTTAGCCCAGCAGACTCTGTCCCCCAGGAGATAAGTATCCCAGCTCACTCTGCCCCCTCCAGTATATAAGAATACTGTGTCCCTCCCCTAGTAGATATGTAGCCACAAACAATGTGACCCCCAGTAGATCAGTATATAGGAAACCCAGCACACACCGCCCCCCCCCCCCCACTAGATAGGTATTCGAGTACACACCGCCACCCCCAGTAGATGAGTAGCCAAGAATACTGTGCCCCTCTGATATAGGCAGCCCAAAACCGTCTGCTCCCCCAGTAGATAGAAAGCCCAGAACACTATCCACTCCAGTACATAGGCATCCCAGCATACTGTGCCCCCCATTATATATGTAAATAGCATACCCTGTCCCTTCAGTAGATAGATAGCCCAGCAGGCTCTATCATTACTCACCTTTCAGTGTTTTCACACAGCTCCTCTTCTCCCCAGGATTCCCCCGCAGATAGCCTGGATCTAGCACCCTACAAATAATAACTGTAGCCCCAGTTTTCTTCTTAGTACTGCTCCTTAAAAAAAAAAAAGAGAAATTTGGATTTATTGATTAATAATACAAACAATTTTGAATTGTTATATTTATAATTAGTCCTAAGAATACAATAGAAAACCCAGTAAAGTGCAAGGTGTAGTCATCACCTTAACAAAACTTAGTTTCTTCTGCCCTCTAGTGTCCTCCTCCTATACTGCAGCAATGAACTGGAGCGATGACAGGAATGTGAGTGACACTGTAATAATTCAGATTTATAGACTAAGTAAACATGTCTTTACTAAGGATCATGGTAACCTCATCTCTTCCTAAGAAGTCAGTGAAGCCTCTGATAAGGATCTTAAACTAAATTTCACAAAACAAGATTCAGATACTTGAGCCTCAGGTTTTACTGAATATGGTCTTGAATTTTTTTGTTGTACTTTGTATTCAATCAGGATGGTTTTCATATAATATTGCCTTAGACATTTGGATGCAAAAATAGAAATTATGCAGAAATCTTTGAGTTAGTGTTAGAGAAAAGAAGAAAGACTGAGACCTGGAGAAGAACCGGGGCCACACTGTAAGCTGATGTGATGGATGTGAGGTGATGTGATGGTCTTCATCCCTCTCCTTCCAATTTACTCAAATTGAATGTCATTTTAACAACTGGTCCAGGTAAACCCTGACTATAATGTATGGTTCATAGTACTAGGGGAAAGTGGGACCTTATGGGCCCCCAAAGCCTCTTGGGCCCGGTTACGACCACATCATCCTCAAGTTATGCCCTGATCCCACCACTCTGTGGGGTCTCCTGCTCCCTGGGACCGCACACAGTTGCATGGGATGTGTTATGGCCGCTCTATCCTGTAAGGTAGTAAAGGTAAAATTCTAGGGTCTGGTCTAACAAACATGCATATTCTGGGCTCTTTCTTGGGGGTCTACCTTTGTTCTGTATTTTTCAAGGTATATACAATGTTCTGAGGTCTGGTCTTAAAGGGGTTATCCGGCTGTTAAAAATTACTGAGGGCCGGGCTGGGGAGGGCTAGTTAAACATAATAAACATCTTCTTACCTCCTACAGCGCCGCTGTTGTCCCTCGCCGTGGTCCATTTGATCCATGCCCCCGTTTGTTTACAGGGGCACAGAAGCCGCGCACAGGGAGCTTCCGGTCCGCGATGTGGCCGGCTCCTCCCATCCGTCCCTGTCTCTCAGCGTTGTAAGCGCTGGGATGGCTGGAAACTCCCTGTGTGCCCCTGTATACAAGCTGCCGCACAGAGGAGACGGACCGCGCCACTGGACATTGGCAGCGCCGGAGGAGGTAAGTAGATGCTTATGTTTAACTAGCCCACCCCAGCACTGCCCTAAGTATTTTTTAACACCCAGATAACACCTTTAAGTCTGAATTTATTAATGGTCTACATTATGAATTCTGGGATTTGTTTTGGGTTATGTGTTTATCACAGGTTCCAGGGTCCATATTCATAAAGTAACACAGTACAGGGAGATCAATAATTTAAAGGGTTTGTCCAGAAAAAACAAATGGTCATTATTGATTCCTTGAATTTAGTTAAGTATTTTACACTACTTGTAAAATTAAATTGGTGATAACCTGTGTCAGGATCATGGACTTAGGTTCCTAAGGCGGCCTGCCGGGTCACGCTGAACCTTCCTCTTACAGCTCTCTGCGCTCCAAAGCCACTGCCACCATGACGAGACACCTTGTATCGACTATGCCCAAATACAATATTACACTCACTAATAAAGCAATTCATTCAGGTAACGTCTTTTCTGAGTTATGGAATCATTAGAACACAAGAAGACTCTTAGAAAATTGAAAGTTTAATATGGAAAAGGGACAGTGCTTACAAACAAAGAGGTTATTATACAAAAGATTAACTCAAAATAAACAGACACAAACATACAATGCAAAAATAACAATTTGGTAAAACAAAAGAGTTAAAACAGAACTTAATACATTACATCAGTCTGGTGCCTGTGGAAGCAGAAATACATTATCCATCTATCCGCTAAAGATCCCCAAAGAATGACTATTTCTATCTGGAAACTTCCTTACAAGTATGAATCCAACATCCCCCAGCCCCTCCCCCAGCTGTAATGACACAAAGTTGGTTTGGTGTATGTTAATTAACCTTTATGCTTTAGGATCTATATATGCTGATATCTTGCCATGTGGGCATCCGATAAACTTGCTTTGTAGGGCAGCACGGTGGCTTAGCGGTTATCAATACAGCCTTGCAGCGCTGGGGACCAGGATTCATGTCCCAGGGTCAACATCTGCAAAGAGTTTGTTTCCTCCGGGTCCTCCGGTTTCCTCCCACACTCCAAAACATATTGGAAGGTTGATTAGATTGTGAGCCCAATTGGGGACAGAGCTCTGTGCAGCGTTGTGGAATCTGTGTGCAATATATATATAAAGAACTATTATTATTATTACTTCCATTTTTCCTTCATATTGTCCTGCACACATATTGTCCTGCACACTGATATTGATGATAACAGTAGTAATAATTTTGGAGTTATTGACTTGCTCCCTGTTGCTGTGGGTGTCATGCCAGAGCCTTTGAGACAGCAGGGACACGGATGGAGTTAGTAGGGAAAAGTATGTGGCTGAAATATGAATTATGCATCCATATTTCTTTGATGTGCATAACAAGCTATGTGTAAAGCCAGAAAGGCCATTTATCCACTATAGAGATTTCACACAGAGAAAACACAGTTCTTTGTCTGTCCCGATGCTCTGACAGGTAAAGGGCAACAACACTAGTCACAACAGACCTGGGTTTAGATCAAAGATCAATTACCATGTCCTATTCTAATCTATGTCCCTGGTAACCAAATCACAACCCCTGACTCAAAAGCAGCTGGGGGCTGCAGGCTGCTAAGCATGGGGTTTTCTTCATGTAGAACTATTATGTATATTGTAGGAACAACAGAAAAGTGGAAGGAGTCTTCTCACAAAAATTTGGCATGTATGGAAGGGCCAATCAGAAGGAAAGTATATACAAGGCATTATTGAACATGTAGGAATCTGCCAACTAGTGCAAACCCCCTGACCTTCCCGCTTTTTCTACTATTAGTCTCTGCACAATGAGCCAAATATGTGTGAAAAAGGCCACATCTGCAAAATAATATTAACTATTTAAATGTTACAGGAAAGAAGTCACCTTAAGTTGCAAACAGTATGAAGAGTAGTCAGATTTGACCCCTCATATATGACTAAAGCACTTTTACACTGTATTATCCTCATATATATTGTGTCTGTTTACCTGGATGCTGCAAAGCGACAGTCAAAGCTGGCGAAATGCAAAAAAGTAGCGCTAGAGGCCATCTATATGAAGGATATTATTTAGGTCATTAGGTATTAGGTTTGAGTGCAGATCAAAGGCCTCTCTCGTCAGACAAAAAAACATCAGCTTCTGATCAAAGGGTTTAGATAATATAGGAGCAGGATCAGATAAATGGTTGTTTATGTGGCTGCAATGGTCTAGTACCAAGCACTTCTTACATATTGTGAGACACTGCTAGATTGTATAATGGGAAAAAAATTATAATATGAAAATTTTTTTACCCATGTTATATGACGGGGCGACCCTGACCAAAACTTTTACATTTCGCAGCACTTTTCACATTTTTTTTATATATAAGTTTTTATTAATTTTTCCAAAATGTTTATAATACAGATATTATTAATAAGCATTTTACATGTCATTTGTAATTTTACATATTCAATCTTCATAGTGTATAGACAATGGGGCTCATTTACTCACCCGGTCTAGTCGCGTTCCCGCGGTGCGTTGTCCGATGAGGATTCGGGTTCTGCCGGGATTCACTAAGGTCGTGCGCCCGATATCCAGTAGGTGTCGCTGCTGCGCCAAGGTCCGCCGGAGTTCACCTGCTTCTTCCCGGTGCATGTAAGTACTTGATCTTGCGTCACATTTTCGTTTTTTAAATTCCGCGTTTTTCCTGAATCCGTCGGGTTGCCTGACAGCCACGCCCCCTGATTTCTGTCATGCCGAAATCCGATGGCATGCGCTAAAATCCCATCGGATTTCGGTGGAAAACGGAAAAATTCAGGAAACCCGACAGAAACGCGGCCGCGGAGCCCTTCGTAAATGAGCCTCATCATATACAACATAAAAAACTACTTCTCGTCGGAGTTGTCTTTGTGAGATCCAGACCAGTAAATAGTCAGTAAACTTAAGAACAAATCAGAATGAATTTGAATCAGACATTCAAACTGGATATTATTCTTATTTTTGCATTGCTATGCTTTCTAAGACAGTCACTCTGTATAAAATTTGGAGGTGGTCCAGGATTTCCATTGGGAGTCAATTTGAGATACTCTATTATTTTACAGTGCTATGGCCTTTTCATAGGCGCATGTTGAATTCATTTGTCTAATTACTTCTTCTGTCGGTGGATAGAGGGGATCTTTCCAGTGTCTAGTAATTATAAGTTTAGTAGACATAAGCAGATGCGCTGGCACTGTTGGGTGTTTCTTGTCAATTTCTACAAGGTTAATTAAAGGGGTTGTCCGAGTTTTGAAAAAAACTATATGTGCCCGGGAGCGGGCTGCTTAAAACAATAAAGATGTACTTACCTTCCGGTGCCCTCCGGTATCCAGCGCTGCTGTCGCTCCGGTCCGGGCGCCATGTAAACAAACATGGCCGCCGAGCAGCGCTACATTCAGCTTTCGGCTGGCCGTGGCCGGGTACGCCTATCCGTCCCTATACACAGCATTGTGTATGGGGGCCGGAAGGTTGTCGGGTCCGGCCGGAAGCTGAATGCAGCACTGCATTCCCAAATAACATGTAGGAGAGTTCTTCTACAACCACATCCTCGCCAACATAGGGGAGAACATTCTGGGTATATTTTGTTTAATTTGCACTTTTCACATTTTGAGTGTTATTATGCATTTATATTATGAACATAGTGATAAAAGTAATTAATCACAAACTGCCTGATGCCTAATTCCTGCCACATTTGCATAGGTTGATTCCCTACTACAAATCCTTTAAGGACCGGCACCACCAAAAATGCCATGTAACCATTAAGCTTTTGTGCCTCATCTGAGTATTGCAACTATCAAGCTCTATTTGTGATTGCAGGAGGCACCAGTTTGATCAGAATTTGGTCTTTTATTGTCCCCCTTTTCATAAATCATATGAATTCTAATTGGTTATAGCTAATGATGAGGTAAATGCTCCAATGAGTATACTTTCCATTCCCGTTTAGCAATCACCATGGAGACACGCCATTCGGTAGGCTTTGTTTGCTCAACAACCACAGTAAATCCAGATTATAAAGGTCCTGTGATACTGATGTATTGTCTGGTGACAGCTGAACCTCTTCACAGCATTGTCCTCCAGTTATAACATTGTATTATTATAAAAGGCCAATGTTCCTTGAAGTCATGCAGCAATATTTATAGAGCGATTTATTGTCTGGCTAATCTAGTACTGATGTAAAATATAGATAAGTCGTAAATCAAATGGATCTTTTTTCAAATGAATTCTTAATGCTGTTCTTACAGTAAAAATTTGCTAATCCCAAATTATTTGTACCTGTGACTTCTTGTAAAATATTTATTAAATTGTGACAGTAGTAATCACACTCATTATTGTCACTCAAGTTCTTATTAGAGGAAATCTACCATCAAAATCAAGCAGGGATAAACCAGTGACACTTATTTATAGAGCCAGGTGCTGTGACTGTGGTAATCTTCTTATATTTGTTATCCATTGTTCTAATGAGCCTGAAGGGCTATGGGGGATGTTACCAGAGTCCATCCATGCTGTAACAACTCTGTTACAATGTGCAGTAGCACTTACAGCAGACAGAGTCATAGGGGCACATTTACTTACCTGGTCCCTGCGCGATCCTCGAGGTGCTTTGTCCGCCAGAATCCATATCTGCCGCTATTCATGAAGATTGTGCGCCCGAGTTCCTGCATGCGTCGCTTCTCCGCTGAGGTCCACCGGAGTTCACCATCTTCCTCCTGGTGCATGTGAGTGCTGATCTTGCGACACAAATTGCTTTGTTAAATTTTCAAATAGGATGCATACACAATCCTTTAAATCAAAGAGATTATGTGTTACAATGTTATATTTACCAAGGTCTGGAACAAATATAATAATTTATATATAACAATTATTATTTATATAGGCCATCATATTCCTGGACCTTACAATCATAGGGAAATATACAAAAAAAATTACGTTACAGAGTACAAAACGTCATATGGAGCTATAGGAGTGAGGACCCTGTCACAAGAGCTACGTCTATGAGGATGACACAGAGGTATAAGAGCTTGATAATGGTCCAGACATTCTTTATAAGGGAACGTATAACATAATTTAGTATAAAAATGCTGCTGCTTGAACCAGCCATCAGTCACCATCTTACATACAGAGTCCAAGGTCAATGGGACTGCAGAGAAGCCTGGAGCTTGGTATCTAGTGTTTCGCTGGATAGAGACAGGAGGAGGACACAGGATGGGTTAGTTAAAAGAGAGTTGAATCTTCATGCAGTTAGCAAATGGTGATAGGCTTGCTAAAATGGGTTTTAAGAGCATGTTTGAAACTTCGGCAGTTTCGTATTCATCAGACCGGAAGGCATTTTAGAGAATTGGTGCGCTCAGAAGTCTGGAGACGAGCATGAGAGGTTCGAATTAACGGTGGAGGTTAGTCTAAGATCATTGGCATATCGAAGAGCACGGTTGGACCATAGACTGGGATGAATGATTAGAGGTAGGAAGGACTGGTGCATGATATCTATCAATTATAACATAGAAAATTGTGTATATCCACAAGGGCACAAAAATGCCCAGAGCCAAAATGCACAATCTAAAATACTCTAAATGAAACTTATAAAAACTTATGAAATATATTATTAGAGCAAAGTGCTTCCGTGTTCACTATTATGCTCTTCTCTTTGAATCTTCTTTTCACTATTTAATTGTAACCCGAATTCAGTCTTTGGTAGGAAGAAAGGAACTGGATCTGATTGATTTCTAACACAAAGAATGTCTATGGAGAAGGGAGGAGGAAGCACTAAACAACAGCAGTAAAGATGAATGTGGTCTGCAAACTCAAATCTGAGACCTGCTAGAAAATAGGACTACAAGTCAAATAAGGACGGGAAACATCATACTCCATATGTAGACACCCAGGAATAATGATTTTACATCACAAGTTTAAGCTGATTCTCTACTTTTGACATTAAGGCCCTTTCACATTTGCGTTTTCACGCAGTTTCTGCGCGTGCTTTTGACGCGCAGAACTTGCAATTGCACTCTGACCCATTGTAACCAATGGGTCTTTTCAGACTTGCATTTTTTCACGCACACGCACCATACAAGTCTATGAGATGCATCAAAAACGATGCACTCTGAGACACTTGCAAGTGCATGCAAGTGCAATGCGTTTAACGCATCAATGCCATAGAAAAGAGAGCTCAGTCCTGAGTCCAGAAATGCGCGTGAGAAACGCATTGAAATTGCATTGAAACCATGCGTGAAAAACTGAGAAATGAACAAACTCTGACTAAAACTGATTGCAATTGATGAAAAATGTGCGTTTTTCACTGACCAAACACTGATCGCACCTGTATCAAACACTGACGTGACCTGCAAACGCAAGTGGGAAGGGGCCCTAACAGGACAAATATCATATCACAAAAAGTCTTCTGGTAAGGAACCCCGGCAAACATGCAAAATCTGGGTAGAGTTATGTAAATGTAAAGCTTTCCCATTGGCGACACAGTTTGTACCCTCAATCAATGGGATCTTTGTGTAAAGCAAGACAAGACAGGTCAGTGCAGATGGTCCCTCGCAATGAGGGACACCTGTGAACCTTTTTTTTTCTACACAACAGATTAAATCTTGCAAAGATGACTCCATTCTATAAAGAGTACATAAATTGGTTTTTCAAACTAGGCAATCCAGTTTAAGTAAGAGTCAGGTGTAGTATGAGTTGCAGATGTTTGAGTAAGTTGCAAAGACAAAGCTGTATGTTTGCACATATGGCAAACCACATGTTCGGTTGAAGGTAGTTATAGATATCACAGAGAGATACAAATTATCAGAAGAACAGAACAGCCACGTTTCTTGTGCCTACTTATATCTCTCTGAAATACTTCACTTCATGCATGCAGGAAATGCTGAACAATTGTCTACCGAGTCATTTTTGTAGTGAAAAAGAATTACAATATACTTTTCATTCCAAAAAATGACTCAGAGGACAATGTGTTCAACCTTTCCTGCATGCATGAAGTGAAGAGTATTTCAGAGAGTGTAAGTAGGACAGGTTTAGTATGTGGTTAAGGCAGTAATGCCAAGGCCCTGGCCACTCTTAGTTCTCACGTCCTGCCAGCTCCTCCCCCAGTGTATTGTACATATGTCCTTGACTCTTGATCTTGTCAGAGCATGGAGTTCTTGCAGTCAAAATGTCTGTGTTTCTACCACTTTTCTAGAAATTTCAGATCTAGATATAAATTAACCCTGACAACCTGGAAAAGCACCAATTGAAAAACACTTAACACAAACCAAGTTTTTGAACTGATAGAAGTTCAAAAATATTTTAGTTCAATATACAGAAGGACAAATTAGTGGACAAAACACAATACAGGTACCAATGTTCTAGAAACAAGAAAAAACTCCAAATCCAATACAAAAAAAGACTTTCAACATTTAACAACATCATCACAGAATCCAAAAATATCAAGCTGTTCTTTCTTATAAAACTACAGAAAGAAAAATTTAGAGACTCACTTTTTGAGAATAACAAATTCATTTTCAGCAGTGGTGCGCTTATTGATTTCATCCTTCGTATCTGAGTAATATAGAAAGTTATAATTTTTTGGCCAAACAAATATTAATAATATTCATGGCAGTAATGAACATTTCAGACATTTATTTTACAAATATTTAAATACTTACTTATATTCTATACTTACTTATCTTATAATCCTCCACCGTATCTTGCATGGTTTTAAGTTCCGTTCTAGTCTTATTACTCCACAAAGGTTTTCAATCGCTGCGTCTTAGATTGTTTATGTAACATGTCAAATTGGCTCTAGGTAAATTTTCACCGTTTTTTGGTCTTGCAAGAATGCCCATTTAGTCTCCAGCTTTTATTATGTTGCTCCAGGTGACGGACCTGTAAATTAGTTAAAAATGTGTTAGAGACCATATTATGATTCAGCCTTTGTAATTCTAAATACATTATTTTACACTACCTTGTCAATGAAGGAGGCAAATCTGTTGTTGAGGTTTTTAATTTGATCTTTTTTCTTTCCTTACTCGGGTATATTTGGATCAATCTCCAAATTAGTGGTTTAAGTAGAGTTTGGTTAATGGTAACAGGTGTGATGCTGCTGGACCAAGTCACATCCAAAGCCAACAAGTAACCACCAATCCCCCACCAACACCAAATCCAGCACCTCCACCATATCCACCACCAATCCACCACCAGCACCAAATCCAGAGCCAGAACCATATCCACCACAACCCTATAGCTGAAGCTTGAACTACCACCACCACCACCAAATCCACGTCCACCATACAATAGGAGCATCCTGACAGGAGAAATCTCCAACTGACATTCTGCTTCCACCTGAGCTCATATTGTAAAGGCTTCTGCTACCAAAGCTTGGACCCATCCGATAAGAATACTACTGAATCCACCACATATCCTTGGTGTATAAAAAGAAGAAGAACTGAAGTTCTCAGCTCCAGATTTAGACGAGGTGCTGTAGGTTGGTTCGGCATTTGTCTTGTTGCACAGGCTATGGAAAGAGGATGGTTGGGAAGAGGGTGAGTTGGATAACAGTTCGACAGAAAACAGCTCTGGTGGCATCAATTGATGGCAAGAACTTATATACAGATACTAATTTGGCTGGTCACACAATAAAACAGAGAGACCCTTTATTGGCTTTTGGGCTGGCAATGTGCTATCCTATTCATATTACCTAAAACTAAGACTCTCCCACACCCCCTAGACAAAATGTAATAATTTATATTTGGCGGCGTCTGCCATAAAACTGTATTAATTTATTACTGTTGAAACTGCATGAATCAGTTTTTAATGTGTTCTTAAGGATGGGTACAGTATAAAAAAAATGTACAAAACTGGCGAATCCAGCATTTCTCTGAGCCGATAGAAATAATCATAGAGAATAATGGTTACAAAAAAGTATTGTAAGGTACAAGTGTTACTTTTACTGCAAGTTGATATAATAATTAATGTCTGCATGACAAGTCTATTGAGATCGCATGAAAGACTGAAAGAGAAAAAAATAGTATAGACGGCAAATATTTGTGCATAACAACTTAGTTGTATACTAATTTGTTCTTTAATAATTAATTATTTATGCTTATGTTAGCAGAGCATTTATGTAAAATTAGTTCATACAGTTTCTAAAGGAAGGTTTCATCTAAAATGTATCCATTTTTATGTAAAAACAGATTTAGGAATCTTTAATGAGTCAAAAAATATCCATTTCAGTAGCAAATGTATATTAATAAAAAGTGTATATCCTGCAATCCTCACTCAGTAGGCTTATTAGTAGAGAGACACTTATTACACTTATTAGTATAACAGTCAACTCATTTACATCATGAACAAGACAGACATGGTGCATTGCAATTTTGCGCCTCTTTGGGGACATTTGGAAATATCCACGGACATTTGTTTTTGTCAATAAGACGCATTTATCTTCTATTCCAGATGTGTCAATGGGGCATATTATAAGGACCTCTGCGCACCGCCAGTGGGCAAAGGCCTGAAATAATCGCAAAGCTAGTTATTGCTAGCTTTTGGATTATTTTCCCAATCGTGCACCTTCGCCGTCGGGCGTGAAGGGGCGTGAATGGGGGGGCGAGGCCGGACAGGAGAGGCTGGCGCGGGGCGTTACTGTCCCTGCGCCTGCGCAATCGCTGCTGCCGGCGACTTTCATATGCCCTGCCGGCGTAGGTTAAAAGCTGCGCTGCTGGCAGCCCAAAACAAAGAGGAGAAGCCTCTTGATGTATCGGGTTGCGAATTGCAGCGGCGGGTGCGATCATACGCTGGCGCACGAGTTGCCAGCGTATGATAAATATCCCCCAATGTCACAAATGACATTTATTCTTTCAAATAGTTTAAAATTTGGGTCATTTTTTGGCGCTAAAAATTCCATGAGGAAACCATCCTTAAGGAAAAACTTATAAAAGGAAAGAAGTGACTTGAGACATTTGTGTGACCTTTTAAACATTTGGTAACAAATGCCTCAAAAAAAGATCTGAAAAAAAACATTATACACAAGGAAAAAGTGAGATTGATAAATTACCAAAGAAGAAGAGAAGAAAAAGACGGCAAAAAGTAGCTTAAAACAAACAGAGATAAGAAAATGACCCCATAGACTACAAAGCTGACTGCAGACATTGCTGTCTATGGCATATCACAAATATGTTCACAGATCAGCAGAGGCAGCACTCACGATCATTGACAGCAAATTAAAAAGAAAACAAATCACAAAAAGAAAATAAAAAACAAATTAGAAAAAAAATGATATACAGTGAAACCTCTGTTCCTAGAGTATAATGGGGAAAAAATCAGATATTGAAAATAAATTGTCTTTTGGGAAGGGTTCTTCTCAAAGCGATGGTTTTCTGGAGTGTTTAACTTTATTCAGATCTGGGTTTAATGAGTTAAAAATATTTGGCTTAAAACATTCTATTTAAGAACTACATGGGAGAATGGCTTACATTGCCCAGGAGTCGAATCATACTTATAACTATACGGTACTCTATTACTTTTTCTCTGATCTTTGCTACTTTTTTGGCACATTTGATATATTTGCACTACATTTTTTTTTCGTGACTTTCCACTCGCCTAGCAAAGTGAGCCGTGCAAGAATTTTTCAGTGGTGCCCCTTAGCCCCTTACGAAATTGTGACGTAATACTATGTCACATGGCGGGTGCGGGTGCAGGTAGAGGGCTCACGGGCTGAGCCTCTCCCTAGCCGGTAAATCTTTGCTGCATATTGCAGCAAAGGCTTACTGGTAACAAACTGCGATCGGTGGCAGCGAAAGTGGACTGCAGAGAAGCCTGGAACTTGGTATATATATGGTGCCTGCCAGATAAAGACGGGAGATGGGACATAGGATGGGTTAGTAAAGGGAGAATTGACATTTCCTGCAGTTAGTGAATGTGATAGGTTAGTCTAAAGAGATGGATTTTAGACACGTTTGAAACTTTGGGTGGGTAAGAGGGCAAGATAGAAGTAGCCTGTATATAATAATATTGGGTTTAAATTCAACATTATAAAGAATTCCTAATACATGTCTAGTCGATTCTTCACATTTATCTTAAGAAAGGATGAGGATTCTGGGGGGCATTAGCAGAGCCCTCCATGCCTCTTTTCACACTATAGGCTATTTACTAAGGGTCCGTGGTCCGCATTATCGTCGGAATACCAGACAATTTTGATGTGCGCTGCATTTAGAAAGGTGGTTTTTTGCGCACGTGATCCGATTTGACGGTTCGCGCCCCTTTCACGCGACACAGATTGGGGGGCGGGCTGTCAGACGATCCGTTGGATTGAATGGTGAGGGCTACACATACGCCATCAGTTTTCTGTTGCCCGTTCCTCTCCTTCTTTCCCGTGCTCACCACTGGCCTCTTCCAGCCTGTTCGGGTCGAGTACTCTTCTCCGTCTCAGAGTCACTGTGTCACCAGCTCTTCAACCCCAGCTTGGGTCTGTCACCTCTTCATCCTCCGATCCCGCATTATGCTCCCCCCTCGGATCTTGTCCTGCCCTGACAACAACTTCACCACGTCCTGACATCCGTGTCTCCTCATCGCGTCGGACACCTCTTTACAACAAACACTTCTTCCACTCGTCAGAAGTCATCATCACCACAGACTCTGCGCTGGTGAAAACCCCTCTGGGCATCATCGTAAAATTGTCAGTCAGCAAACCGTACCAGTGGTTTGTGACTGTGGGAAGGGTTCCAAAACAGTTGCTCAGAGTAAGCCGGTTTCAATGCCAAATTTTTCCCTGGAGGGGCAGACTGGGGGGAGGGAGGCTGAGGTGCAGGAGCTGGAGGAGTTCCGATTTCGGATGACATGGGTGGACTGCGTGAAGACTGACTGGTGGACAATTAGCTCTCTGCATATGTCGTCTAGATTTCCCACGTACATCACCTGTTTTTCCGCACTAGCTCTGTCTGTCTGGCCCTCAACAGATGCTCTACCAACATATCCCACGATAACCTCATCATGAACCTAGGGATTGTAGCTCTGGGCGTTTTCCCCTGCTCCCCACCACAGTCATCAGGCATGGTGTCTACACCCCCACGCCCGGGCCCGACGGCCCGATCATAGACAACCACCATGCAGATAGTTGGACGGCCCACGTACCCTGCCCCTCTGCCTCTACCCTACATTTTGAAAAATGGAGGTAAGAACTTTAATAATTTTTTTTTACTTTTTTTTGTGTTCTTTTTTTGCTTTTTTTTAGTTTTAAAACCAAACGAGTGCTATCCCTATTTGTTATGGCTCTTTTCTAGCCACATGTAGTATACACCTGCTAATGGCCAGATGATGATATGCACTGCTGAGGGTACGAAAATAAACGTCAAAATAAAAAGTAAATATGGCAGACTTTGCCCTAAGTTTGAAATCTAACCCCTAATACAATTTTCCCCTAATCGGTCTTTGCGATGGATTGTGCTCACTAGGCACTTAAACACTAACGTCGCACATGTCTTCACTACACATTCCTCACAATTTGGAGTGAGTAGATGCGTCTGCGCACGCAGGTACAGACGGCCCTCACACGCAAGATCACCACACCAGAAATAAATAGAATAACGCTATTGTAGGCCGAAGTAAGCCGTTTGGATTCTCCCTATGGCTATTTTCCTTTCTAGCCAAGTATGAAAGCACCCTGCTATGGCAGATGAGATGACGCTGAGGTTATGAAAAAAAAATAAAAAAACTAAAATAAAAAGTAAATGGCAGACTGGTGGCCTAATTGAAATCAACCGCCTAATAAATTTTCCCACTTTGGTGTTTGAGGTGGATATGTTGTCACTAAGTAGGCTAAACACAACGGTAGCAGTTCCCCCTGCAATTCCTCACAATATGTACGTGCTGCAAAAATAAATAAAAAGTATAACGTTATTGTAGGCCCTAAGAAGGGCTGTTGGGTTCTTGGAGAATCCACTCCTGCTAACACATTCTAATTGACCGCCTAACACTTTCCCTGACCAGCAGCATCTCGTCTTCCCTAGTCGGCATCCGACACCGAATGATACCTAGCAGCGCAGTCAGCGCTATTCTATTCCGCTCGGTCCCACCTGATCTGGCCAGGGCCAGCCACACCACTGCACTATCACGTGTAGGTACCACGTCATGCTGGTGCAGTGCAGAGTCTCCTGGCTTGTGGCTCTGTTGCTCTGTTTCTGGGGGCCGCCACAAAGAGCAAAAACGGCGGGAGTCTGCCATTTTCTCGAGTTCGGGCGAGAGTATTTGTCCGAGCAACAGCATTTCGAGTACCAATGCTCGAACCGGCTACAAGCTCGGACGATATGTTCGCTCATCTCTAATCTGTACTCTGTGTGTGCATTGTAAAGAAATACCATAAAGGAATGTTATAATTATATAATTTATCCAAAATATTTATAAGAGACATATATTATCTTTCATGGGGAACTCCAGAAGCATTCTATACAACTGAAAAGATGTGATGTCTGTGTATTGAATAAATTGTGATAACGGTTTTTGTGTGTATAAAAGTCCATGGGAGGGAGGATTTATCAGAGTGTTGAGCATGAACTTTCTAGTTGACTTGGCGAACCAATCAGAGCCTCAAGCTTACGTTCTTTTCACCAGTTGTTTATAAATGAAAGCTAGCTCTGATTGGTTTCCATGGGGCAACTAAAAATAGACACTTCTGATAAATCTACCCCCATATTTACTCAATGTTATGGCACTATTTCTATTCAATTTTATTGTTTTAGCAGATGTAATATCATTTTAGGGTAAATTCATTCACATGGCTGTCTTCGGAGACGTTAATGTGGCCGCATGTACGTCCTGCATAACGGCAATATCGACACACAAAGGCGAGGTATGGCGCATATATGTTTGGCAAACCAATCTGGGCCAGCACAAACACCGCAAAAGATAGAGCTTGCGTCTATTTTCGCGAGTGTGCGGCGTGCGGCCGCTGTTTTCTAATGGAGGGAGGAGGGCCACGCTCTCTCCAGCACATGGCTGTATGCCCGCCTTGGGCATACCGCGTGTAATGAAACCCTTACACCACCTGCAGCAGAGAGGAGAATATAGCATCCTTACAACACTGGAGTACAATGAAGTTCATACGAGTAGGAGCTCTGCTACACCAATTCTAATAAAGGAGCTGAAGTGAGAAGAAAAATCTTTTCCGAGTTCTTTATCTCGTGCTATAACTCACTCTCCTAAGTAATAAAGCAATCTAGGCACTCTTTGGGTAAAAGGTTATTTTATTTTATTCTTTAATATGCGCAACAATCCTGTTTGTGACATTTCTCGGCAAATAAACAACTTGCCGTTTTTCAACAAAGCACCCAGAAAGAAGAAGATTGACAGTTTCCATCCTAGGAAAGAGCGCTGCCTCCCCAGTAGATAGTAGCCCTCAGCACACACACTTTCCCCCCCGTATAGATAGTAGCCCACACGCTCTTTTTCCCCCTCAGTCGATATATAGACCTGCCACAATATGCTCCCACGTAGATAGGTAATCCTAGCAACTGTCCCAATAATGGCTAGCTCCTGCTATGACTGCCCCAGTAGGTGGTAGCCAGCAAACAGACTGCTTCCCCAGAGATAGTTGCTCGGCACACCCCTCCCAATCCCATAAAAATGCCCTCCATTACTGGGTAGCTCGGCACACCTTTTGCTCCTCCCCGAAGATGTTAGCGCAGCAGACTCTGTCCCCCAGTAGATAAGTATCCCGAGCTCACTCTGCCCCTCAGTGATAAGGTAAAAAATCCAGCTCACTCTGCCCCCTCCAGTAATAAGTATCCAGTCACACTCTGGCCCCCCTCCAGTAGATATAACCAGCTCACTCTGCCCCCCTCCAGTATGATAAGTAATCCAAACACACTCTGTCCCCCCAGTAGCCAAGAACTGTGGTCCCTCCCCTAGTAGATATGTAGCCTAGCAAACAATGTACCCCAGTAGATCAGTATTAGGAATCCCAGCAACACTGGCCCCTCCACTGATAGGTATTCAGTACACACTGCCACCGACCCAGCTAGATAAGTAGCCCACCACACCTGCCTCCCAGTAGATAGTTGACCATAGCACCTCCTGTCCCGCCCCCCATTAGATGAGTAGCCAAGAACTGTGCCCCTCTGATATGGCATCCCAAACCGTCTGCTCCGCCCCAGTAGATAGAAACCACACACTACCACCCCAGTACAAGGCTCCCAGCATACTGTGCCTCCCATTATATTGTACATAGCATATACCCTGTCCTTCAGTAATAGATATCCCAGCAGTGCTCTTATCATTACCGACCTTTCAGTGTGTTTTCACACTCTCCTCCTCTTCTCCCCATGGATCCCCCGCAGATAGCCTTGTCTAGCACCCTACACTAATCACTGTAGCCCCCGTTTTTCTTCTTAGTAACTTGCTCCTTTGTTATGCAGATGTTCATCAAACCTAAAGGAATTGAATCAAATGGGTCCAGGATCCATAAACACATGACTAACTCTTTACGGAGCTACCCACCACAACCCAATGTATTCTTATTTAGAGGATCTGTGTATTATCAGAAACATAATCCCAACTTTTCTTTTTAACGTACACATTAATGTCAAAAAACAAGAGAAATTTGGATTTATTTTAATAATACAAACAAATGTTTGAATTGTTATATTCTATAATTAGTCTAATGACTAATAGCAATCGAAAACCCATAATGTGCAAGGTAAGTCCAATTCACCTTAACAAACTTAGTTCTTCTGCTCCCTCTAGTTCCTCCTCCTATACTGCGCATGACTGAGTGCATTGACCAGGAATCCGTGAGTAACACTGTAATACTTCGCATTTCTTCTAGACTAGTAACATGTCTTCTAAGGATCATGGTAACCTCCTCTTCCTAGAGTCATGAAGGCCGCTGATAAGGATCTAAAACTAATTATCACAAACAAATTCAGATACTGAGGCCTCAGGTTTTACTGATATTGTTCTTGAATTGTTTTCGTGGTGTAGTCTTTGTATTCAATCAGGATGTTTCTTTCATAAAATTTGCCTTAGACCATTTGGATGCAAAAATGAAATGATGCAGAAAATCTTTGAGTTAGTGTTAGAGAAAAGAAAGACTGAGTGAACCTGGATAGAAGAACTGGGGCCACACTGTAAAGCTGATGTGATGGGTGCGAGGTGATGTGATGGTGCTTCACTCCCTCTCCTTCCCATTTATCAAGTGAATGTCATTTTAACAACTGGTCCGGTAAACGCCTGACTATATGTATAGTTCATAGTCTAGGGAAAGTTGGACCTTATTGGTCCCCCAAGCCTCTGGCGCCGTTCCGACCACATCCTCCTCAATTCACGCCCTGATCCCACCACTCTTTGTGGTCTCCTGCTCCCTGGGGACCGCACACAGTTTGCATGGGACTGTGTATGGGCCGCTCTAATCCTGTAAGGTAGTAAAAGGTACAATATCTAGGGTTGGTCTAACAAACATGCTATTCGTGGCTCTTCTCGCGTCTACCTTTCGTTCTGAGGTCTGGTCTTAAGGAGTTTATCCGGCTGTTAAAATTCTGAGGCCAGGGCTGGTGGTGGGCTAATAACAATAATAAACATCTACTTACCCTCTACCGCGACCTCTACGGCGTCACGTGTCCGCGCCTCCACGGTCCTTCAAATCCGTGCCCCCGTTTGTTGTTACAGGGGCAGCAGAAGCCGCGCCACAGGGAGCTTCCGGTCTCGCGATGTGGGCGGTCCTCCCATCTTCCTCTTCATCTCTCAGCGGTGTAAGCGCTGGGAAATGGCGTAGATGGGACTTCCTGCCGACCTGAAACTCCCTGTGCGCCCTTATATACAAACTGGCGCACTGAGGAGACGGACCGTGGGCTGGACTCGGAACCCAGCCAGAGGAGGTAACTAATGTTTATTATGTTTACCTAGCCCATCCCAGTACAGCCCTAAGTATTTTTTAACACATGACAACCCCTTTAAGTCTCAATTTATTAATGGTCTATACATTACAGTTCCAGGGTCCATATTCATAACGTACACAGTACGGGAGATCAGATATTTAAAGGTTGTCCAGAAAAAACAAGTTGTCATTATTGATTCCTTGACATTTGTTAAGTATATTAATACATCTGGTAAAATTAAGTGGTGATAACCTGTGTCAGGATCATGACTTAGGTGTCCTAAGCAGGCTGCCGGTCTGCGCGAACCTCCTCTACAACAGCCTCTGCGCTCTCCGAACCCACTGCCACATGACAGGGCACGACACCTTGTATCGACTATGCCCAAATACAATATTACACACGACTAATAAGCATTCATCGGTAACGTCTCTTCTGAGTTATGAATCCTTAGAACCCATGAGCCTCGTATAAATTGAAAGTTTTAATATTGAAAGGGACAGTGGCTTACAAACAAATAGTGTATTATACAAAAGATTAACTCAAAATAAACAGACCAAACATACATGCAAAAATAACAATTTGACAAACAAAAAGAGTTTTAAAGGCGAACTTATACTGCATCATATTGGGTATATGTTAATTAACCTTTATCTTTTAGGATCTATATATGCTGATTATCTTTATCGCCAATGTGGGCATCCCTATAAACTTGCTTTGTAGTGGGCAGCACGGTGGCTTAGTGGTGAGTCATTACAGCCTTCGCGCTGGGGACCAGGATTCATGTCCAGGGTCACATCTGCAAAGAGCTTGTTTCCTCCGCCTCCGGGTCCTCCGGTTTCCCCTCCTCTCCTTCCTCCTGCACTCCAAAACATTCTGGAAGGTTATTAGATTGTGAGCCCAAGTGGGGACAGGGACCGATTTGGCAAGCTCTGTGCACGTTGTGGAATCTGTGTGCAATATATATATATATATATATATATATTATATATATATATATATATAACTATTATTATTATTAACTTCCATTTTTTCCTCATATTTTCCTGCACACATCTGATATTGATATAACATAGTAATAATTTTGGAGTTATTGAGTTGCTCCCTGTTGGGGGTGTCATGCCGAGCCTTGAGACAGCAGGGACACGGATGAGTTAGTAGGGAAAAGTATGTGCTGAAAATATGAATTATGCACCGTATCTCTTTGATGTGTTAGCAGCTATGTGTACAGCCTGAAAAGCCATTTATCCACTGTAGATATTTACACAGAGAAACACAGTTCTTTTTCTGTCCCGCTGCTCTGACAGGTAAATGCAACAACACTGATCACAACAGACCTGGGTTTAGATAAAGATCAATTAACATGTCCTATTCTAATGTATGTCTCTGGTAACCTAATCACAACCCCTGCTCAAAAGCAGCTGGGGATGCAGGCTGCTATGCATGGGGTTTTCTTCTGTAGGACTATTATGTATATGTAGGACCACAGAAAAGTGGAAGGAGCCTTCTCACAAAATTTGGCATGTGTTGAAGGGCCAATCAGAAGGAAAGTATACAAGGCAATTATTGAACATGTAGGAATCTGCCAACTAGTGCAAACCCCCTGACCCTCTCCCACTTTTTCTACTATTAGTCTCTGTACAATGAGCAAATATGTGTGAAAAGGCCACATCTGCAAATAATATTCACTATTAAATGTTACAGGAAAGAGTCACCTTAAGTTGCAAACAGTACGAAGAGTATCAGATTTGACCCATCATATTGACTAAAAGCACTTTTACACTGTTATCCTCTTATATATTGGGTCTGTTTTACCTGGATTGCTGCAAAGTTACAGTCAAGCTGGCGAAATGCAAAAAAGTAGCGCTAGAGGCCATCTATATGAAGGATATTATTTAGGTCATTAGGTATTAGGTTTGAGTGCAGATCAAAGCCGCTCTTCGTCAGACAAAAAAACATCAGCTTCTGATCAAAGGGTTTAGATAATATGAGCAGGTCAGCTAAATGGTTGTTTATGTGGCTGCAATGGTCTAGTACCAATCCCTTCTTACATATTGCCACCCTGCTAGATTGTATAATGGAAAAAATTTTTTTACCTGTCATGTTATATGACCGGCGACCCTGACCAATCCTTTTACTATTCGCAGTCACTTTTCACATTTTTTTATATTATAGTTTTATTAATTTTCCAAAATGTTTTATAATCACGATGTTATTAATAAGCATTTCATGTCATTTTAATTTTACATATCCAATCTTCATAGTGTATAGCAATGGGGCTCATTTACTCACCCGTCTAGTCGCGTTCCCGCGGTGCGTTGTCCGACGAGGATTCTGTTCCCCGGGATCACTATGGTCGTGCGCCCGATATCCAGTAGTTCGCTCCTGCGCTAAAGTCCGCCGGAGTTCACCTGCTTCTTCCCGGTGCATGTTGTGCTTGATCTGTGCATCACATTTCGTTTTTTAAATTCCGCAATTTTTTGATCCGTCGGGTTGTCTGACGACCACACCCCCCGATTTCTGTCGTGCCGAAATCCAATGGCGTGCTCCAAAATCCCGTCGAATTTGGTGGAAAACGGAAAATTCGGGAAACCCGACGGAATAGCGCCGCGGAACCCTTGTAAATGAGCCTCACATATACAACATAAGAAACTACTTCAGTCAGAGTTGACTTTTGAATCCAGTAAATAGTCAGCAAAACTTAAGAACAAATCAGAATGAATTTGAATCAGAACATTCAAACTAGGATATTATTCTTAATATTGCATTGCTATGCTCTCTAGGACAGTCACCTGTATAAAATTTGGAGGTGGTCCAGGATTTCCATTGGAGTCAATTTGAGATACTCTATTATTTTACAGTGCTATGGCCTTTTCATAGGCGCATGTTGAATTCATTTGTCTATTACTTCTTCTGTCGGTGGATAGAGGGGATCTTTCCAGTGTCTAGTAATTATAAGTTAGTAGACATAGCAGATGCCGCTGGCACAGTTGGGTGTTTCTTGTCAATTTCTACAAGGTTAATTAAGGGGGTTGTCCGAGTTTTGAAAAAAAAACTAATATGTGCCGGGATTGGCTGCTTAAAACAATAAGATGTACTTACTTTCCGTGCCCTCCGGTATCCAGCGCTGCTGTCACTCCGTCCGGGCGCCATGTAAACGAACATGGCCCCGGAGCAGCGCTGCATTCAGCTTCCGCGGCCGTGGCCGGGTACGCCTATCCGTCCCTATACACAGCATTGTGTATGGGGCCGGAGTGTTGTCGGGTCTGGCCGGAAGCTGAATGCTGGATACCAGAGGGACACCGGAAGATAAATACATCTTTATTGTTTTAGGCAGCCGCTCCTGGCCACATATAGTGTGGACACCCCTTTAATAAGAGGCCTGTGTCGGTGATAAAGGTTAGCTTTCTATAGATAATATCAACAATCTTGTTACTGAGTCCCATAGAGGTGTGATGAAAGGGCATTCCCAAAGAACATGTAGGAGAGTACTTCTACAACCACAATCCTCGCCAACATAGGGGAGAACATTCTGGGTATATTTTTTTTATTTGCACTTTTCACATTTGAGTGTTATTATGCATTTTATTATGTACATTGTGATAAAAGTAATTTATCACAGACTGCCTGATGCCTAATCTCTGCCACATTTGCATAGGTTGATGCCCTACTCCATCCTTTAAGGGACCAGCACCACCCAAAATACCATGTAACCATTAAGGCTTTTTGTGCCTCATCTGAGTATTGCAACTACCAAGCTCTATTTGTGATTGCAGGAGGCACCAGTTTGATCAGAATTTGGTCTTTTATTGTCCCCCTTTTCATAAATCATATGAATTTCTAATTGGTTATAGCTAATGATGAGGTAAATGCTCCAATGGGTAATACTTTCCATTCCCTTTTAGCCATCACCATGGAGACACGACCATTCGGCAGGCTTTTGTGCTCAACAACCACAGTAAATCCAGTTATAAAGGTCCTTGATACTGATGTATTGTCTGGTGACAGCTGAACCTCTTCACAGCTTTGTCCTCCAGTTATAACATTGTATTATTATAAAGGCCAATGTTCCTTGAAGTCATGCAGCAATATTTATAGAGCGATTATTGTCTGGCTAATCTATTACTGATGTAAAATAGATAAGTCGTAAATCAAATGATATTTTCTAATGAATTCTAATATGCTGTTCTTACAGTAAAAAATTTGCTAATCCCAAATTCTTTGTACTGTGACATCTTGTAAAATATTTATTACATTGTGACAGTAGTAATCACCACTCATTATTGTCACTCAAGTTCTTAAAGAGGAAATCTACCATCAAAATCAAGCAGGGATAAACCAGTGACACTTATTTATAGAGCCAGTGCTGTGACTGTGGTAATCTTCTTATATTTGTTATCCATATACTAACGAGCCTGAAGGGCTATGGGGGATGTTACCAGAGTCCCTCCTGCTGTACAAACTCTTTTACACTGTGCAGGAGCACTTACGCAGACAGAGTCATAGGGGCACATTTACTTACTTGGTCCCTGCGCGATCCTCGAGGTGTGTTGTCCCCAGAATCCACATCTGCCGCGATTCATGAAGATCGTCCCCAAGTTCCTGCATGTGTCGCGGAGTTCACCATCTTCCTTCCGATGCATGTAAGTGCTGATCTTGTGACACAAATTGCTTTGTTAAAGCCCTCACGCATTCGAGTACAACGGATCGTCTGACAAGCCCGCCCCCCCCAATCTGTGTCGCGTGAAAGGGGCGCGAATCCGTCAAAATCGGATCACTTGCGCAAAAAACCACTTTCTAAATGCACGCACATCAGAATTGTGTCTGGTATTCCGACGATAATGCGGACCACGGACCCTTAGTAAATAAGCCCTATAGTGTGAAAAGAGCATGGAGGGCTCTGCTAATGCCCCCCAGAATCCTTCAGCCTTTCTTAAGATAAAGTGTGAGATAGAAATCGACTAGACATGTAATTAGGAATTCTTTATAATGTTGAATTTAAACCCAATATTATTATATACAGGCTACTTCTATCTTGCCTCTTACCCACCCAAAGTTTCAAACGTGCTCTTAAAATCCATCTCTTTAGACTAACCTATCACATTCACTAACTGCATGAAATGTCAACTCTCCCTTTACTAACCCATCCTATGTCCCATCTCCCGTCTGTTATCTGGCAGGCACCATATATATACCAAGTTCCAGGCTTCTCTGCAGTCACTTTCGCTGGCACCGATCCCGGGTGTTACCGGTAAGCCTTTGCTGCAATATGCAGCAAAGATTTACCGGCTATGGAGAGGGCTCGGCCCGTGAGCCCTCTACCTCCACCCGCACCCGGCATGTGACATAGTATTACGTCACATGTCGGTAAGGGGCTAAAGGGGCAACACTGAAAAATTCTTGCACGGCTCACTTTGCTAGGCGAGTGGAAAAGTCACAAATGTAGGTCCAAATATATCAAATGTGCCAAAAAAGTTGCAAAGATAAGAGAAAAAGTAATAGAGTACCGTAATAGTATAAGTATGATTCAGACTCCTGGGCAATGTAAGCCATTCTCCCATGTAGTTCTTAAATAGAATGTTTTAGCCAAATATTTTTAACTCATTAAAACCAGATAACTGAATAAAGTTAAACAACTCCAGAAAACCATCGCTTTGAGAAGAACCCTTCCCTAAAAGACAAATTATTTTCAATATCTGATTTTTTCCCCCATTATACTCTATGGAACAGAGGTTTCACTGTATATCATTTTTTTCTAATTTGTTTTTTATTTTCTTTTTGTGGATTTGTTTTCTTTTTTATTTGCTGTCAATGATCGTAAGTGCTGCCATCTTGCTTGATCTGTGAACAATATTTAGTGATATGCCATAGACAGCAATGGTCTGCAGTCAGCTTGTTGAAGTCTATGGGGGTCATTTATCTTATCTCTGTTTGTTTTGGCTACTTTTTGCCTGTCTTTTTTCTCTCTTCTTCTTTGGTAATTTATCAATCTCACTTTTTCCTTGTGTTAAATGTTTTTTTTCAGATCTTTTTTTGAGACATTTGTTACAAATGTTTCAAAAATGTCACACAAATGTCTCAAGTCACTTCTTTCCTTTTTATAAGTTTTCCTTAAGGATGGTTTCCTCATGGAATTTTTTAGCGCCAAAAAATGACCCAAATTTTAAACTATTTGAAATGATAAATGTCATTTGTGACATTGGGGGATATTTATCATACGCTGGCACTCGTGCGCCAGCGTATGATCACCCTGCCGCTGCAAATTCGCAACCCGATACATCAAGAGGCTTCTGCCTCTTGATGTTTTGGGCTGCCAGCAGCGCAGCGTTTAACCTACGCCAGGCAGGGCATATGAAAAGTCGCCGGCAGCAGCGAGTGCGCAGGCGCGGGGACAGTAACGCCCCGCGCCGGCCCTCTCCTGTCCGGCCGCGCCCCCCCATTCAGGCCCCTTCACGCCCGACTGGCGTGAAGGTGGCAGATTGGGGAAAATAATCGCAAAAGCTAGCAATAAGCTAGCATTTGCGATTATTTCAGGGCCTCTGCGCCACTGGCGGTGCGCAAAGGTCCTGATAAATATGCCCCATTGAGCACATCTGGAATAGAAGATAAATGCATCTTATTGACAAAAACAAATGTTCGGTGGATATTCCAAAATGTCCCAAAGAGGCGGAAAAATTGCAATGCACCATGTCTGTCTGTTTCTGATGTAAATGAGTTGACTGTTATACTAATAGTGTAATAAGTGTCTCTCTACTAATAAGCCTACTGAGTGAGGATTGCAGGATATAGCACTTTATTAAATTTACTTTAGCTACTGAAATGGATATTTTTTGACTCATTAAAGATTCCTAAAATCTGTTTTACATACAAAATGGATACATTTTAGATGAAACCTTCCCTTTAAAGAAACTGTATGAAGCTAATTTTACATAAATGCTCTGGCTAACATAAGCAATTAAATAATAATTATTAAAGAGACAAATTAGTATACAACTAAGTGTATGCACAAATATTTGCCGTCTATACTAATTTTTTTCTCTTTAGTCTTTCATGCGATCTCAAGTAGACTTGTCATGCAGACATGTAATTATTATATCAACCTGCAGTAAAAAGTAACACTTGTACCTTACAATACATATTGTAACACATTATTCTCTATGATTATTTCTTCTGCTCAGAGAAATGCTGGAATTCGCCAGTTTGTACATTTTTTTATACTTGTAGCCCATCCTTAAGAACACATTAAAATAACTGATTCATGCAGTTTCAACAGAATAAATTTAATCAGTTTTATGGGGCAGACGCCGCCAAAATATAAATTATTACATTTTTGTCTAGGGGGTGTGGGAGAGTCTTAGTTTTCAGGTAATATGAATAGGATAGCACATTGCCAGCCCAAAGAAGCCAATAAAGGGTCTCTGTGTATTGTTGACCAAGCCAAATTAGTATCTGTATATAAGTTCTTGCCATCAATTGATGCCAACAGAGCTGGTTCTGTCAGAAGCTGTTATCCAACTCATCTCTTCCCAACGCATCCTCTTTCCATAGCCTGTGCAACAGAACAAAATGCCGAACCAAACCTACAGCACCTCGTCTAAATCTGGAGCTAGAAACTCAGTTCTTCTTCTTTTTATACACCAAGGATATGGGTGGATTCAGTAGTATTCTTATCGGATGGGTCCAAGCTTTGGTAGCAGAAGCCTTTACAATATGAGCTCAGGTGGAAGCAGAATGTCAGTTGGAAATGTTCATCCTGTCAGGAGCTCCTACATGTATGGTGGACGTGGATTTGGTGGTGGTGGTGGTAGTTCAAGCTTACAGCTATAGGGTGGTGGTGGATATGGTTTCTGGCTCTGGATTTGGTGCTGGTGGTGGATTGTGTGGTGGATATGGTGGAGGTGCTGGATTTGGTGTTGGTGGAGGATTTGGTGTTACGGTGTTGGCTTTGGAGGTGGACTTGGTCAGCAGGCATACCACCTGTTACATTAACCAAACTCTACTTAAACCACTAAATTTGGAGATTGATCCAAATATACAGCGAGTAAGGAAAGAAGAAAAAAGATCAATAAAAAACCTCAACAACAGATTTGCCTCCTCATTGACAAGGTAGTGTGTAATAATGTATTTTAGAATTACAAAGGCTGTGAATCATAATATGGTCTCTAACACATTTTTAACTAATTTAGGTCCGTCACCTGGAGCAACATAATAAATGCTGGAGACTAAATGGGCATTCTTGAAGACCAAAAAACGGTGAAAGTTACCTAGAGCCCCAATTTGACATTTACATAAACAATCTAAGACGGCAGCTTGAAAACCTTGGTGGGATAGAATAAGACTAGAAGCGGAACTTAAAACCATGCAAGATACGGTGGAGGATTATAGAGAAGAAGTATAGAAATAAGTAAGTAATAATTAAATATTTGTAAAATAAAAGTCTGAAATGTTCATTACTGCCATGAATAGTTATTAATATTTTGTTGGCCAAAAAATTATAACTTTCTATATTACTTCAGAACAAGATGAATGATCATAAGCGCACCACTGCTGAAAATGAATTTGTTATTCTCAAAAAGTGAGTCTCTAAATTTTTCTTTCTGTAGTTGTATAAGAAAGAATACAGCTTGATATTTTTGGATGTGTGATGATGTTGTGAATGTTGAAATGTCATTTTTTTGTATTGATTTGGAGTTTTTTCTTGTTTCTAGAACATTGGTAACTGTATTGTGTTTTGTCCACTAATTTGTCCTTTGTATATTGAACTAAAATATTTTTGAACTTCTATCAGTTCAAAAACTTGGTTGTGTTAAGTGTTTTTCAATTGGTGCTTTTCTCAGGTTGTCAGGATTAATTATATTCTAGATCTGAAATATTTCTAGAAAAGTGGTAGAAGCACAGACATTTTGAACTGCAAGAACTCCATGCTCTGACAAGATCAAGAGTCAGGACATATTGTACATACACTGGGGGAGGAGCTGGCAGGACGTGAGAACTAAGGAATGGGCCAGGGCCTTGGCATTACTGCCTTAACCACATACTAAACCGTGCCTACTTACACTCTCTGAAATACTTCATTCATGCCATGCGGAAAGGTTGAACAATGTCCTCTGAGTCATTTTTTGAGATGAAAATAGTATTTGTAATTCTATTTTCACTACACAAAAAATGACTCGGTAGACAATTGTTCAGCATTTCCTGCATGGCATGAAGTGAAGTATTTCAGAGAGAGTATAAGTAGGCACAAGAAACGTGGCTGTTCTGTTCTTCTGATAATATCTCTCCTGGTGATATCATAAACTACCTCAACCCGAACATTGTGTGCCATATGTGCAAAATACAGCTTTGTCTTGCAACTTACTCAAACACTGCAATATCATACTACACCTGACTCTATACTTAAACTGGATTGCTAGTTTGAAAAACCAATTTATGTACTCTATTAAAGAATGGAGTCATCTTTGCAAGATGTTAATCTGTTGTGTAGAAAAAAAAAAGTTCCCAAAAGTGTCCCACTTGCGAGGACCATCTTGCACTGACCTGTTTGTCTTGCTTTACACAAAGATCCCATTGATTGGAATGGGGTACAAACTGTGTCGCCAGCAGGAAAGCTTTACATTTTACATAACTTACCCAGATTTTGCATGTTTGCCGGGGTTCCTTACCAGAAGACTTTTTGTGATATGATATTTGTCCTGTAAGGCCCCTCCACACTTGCGTTTGCAGATCACGTCAGTGTTTGATCAGGTGCGATCAGGTGTTTGGTCAGTGAAAAACGCACTATTGCATCAGAGTGCAATCAGTTTTCAGTCAGAGTTTGTTCAGTTTCTCAGTTTTTCACGCATGTTCAATGCAATTTCAATGCGGTTTCTCACGCGCATTTCTGGACTCAGGACTGAGCTCTATCTTTTCTATGGCAATTGATGCGTGAAAAACGCATTGCACTTGCATTGCACTTGCAAGTGTCTCAGAGTGCAATGCGTTTTTGATGCATCTCATAGATTGTATGGTGCGTGTGCGTGAAAAAAAATGCAAGTCTGAAAAGACCCATTGGTTACAATGGGTCAGAGTGCAATGAATGCAAGTTCTGCGCGTCAAAAAGCAGCGCAGAAAACGTGCGTGGAAAAACGCAAATGTGAAAGGGGTTATGTCAAAAGTAGAGAATCAGCTTTAAACTTGGATGTAAAAATCAGTATCCTGGGTGTCTACATATGGAGTATGAATGTTTCCCGTCCTTATGTGACTTGTAGTCCTAATTTTCTAGCAGGTCTCAGATATTGAGTTTGCAGACCACATTCATCTTTACTGCTGTTGTTTAGTGCTTCTCCTCCCTTCTCCCTAGACATTCTTTGTTGGTAAGAAATTCAATCAGATCCTGTTCTTTCTTCCTAGAAGACTGAATTCGGGTTACAATTAATAGTGAAAAGAAGATTCAAAGAGAAGAGCATAATAATAGTGAACACGGAAGCACTTGCTCTAATAAGATATATTTCATAAGTTTTTATAAGTTATTTAGAGGTATTTTAGATTGTGCATTTTGGCTCTGGGCATTTTGTGTGCCCTTGTGGATATACACAATTTATGGTTTTAATTGGATAAGATTCATGACAGTTCCTTCTACCTTTAATCATTCATCCCAGTCTATGGTCCAACACGTGCTCTTCGATATGCCAATGATCTTAGACTAACCTCACCTTAATTCGAACCTCTCATGCCGTCTCCAGGACTTCTGAGCGCACCAATTCTCTAAATGCCTTCCCGGTTGATGAATACGAAACTGCCGAAGTTTCAAACATGCTCTTAAACCCATTTTGGCAAGCCTATCACACATTGCTAACTGCATGAAGATTCAACTCTCTTTACTAACCCATCCTGTGTCCTCCTCCTGTCTGCTATCCAGCAAACACTAGATACCAAGCTCCAGGTTCTCTGCAGTCCCATTGACCTTGGACTCTGTGAAGATGGTGACTGATGGCTGGTTCAAGCAGCAGCATTTTATATAATAAATATTTATACAGTTCCCTATAAAGAATGTCTGGACCATTATACAAGCTCTTATACCTCTTGTGTCATCCTCATAGACGTAAGCTCTTGTGAGCAGGGTCCTCACTCCTATAGCTCCATATGACTGTTTGTACTCTGTAACGTAATATTTTATTTGTATATTTCCCTATGACTTGTAAAGGTCCAGGAATATGATGGCGCTATATAATAATAATTGTTATATATAAATTATTATTATTATGTTCCAGACCTTGGTAAATATAAACATTGTAACCAATAATCTTTGATTTAGGATGTGGATGCAGCCTATTTGAATAAACGAATTGGAGGCAAAGGTGGGAGCGTGATCGATGAAATGAACTTCCTTCAAGGAATTTTCCAGATGGTTAAAATTGTATATATTAGTTCTCTTTATACAATTCTGAAAAGACCTTTCCTTATGACATGCCAAATTGAAACAGAGCTAATCTGATGTCAAGAAATTAACTTAATTATCCTTTTGATTTCTGAATTGTTATTAAAGCTCTCCTGAATGCTAAAGCCTTCAAATACCACAAAACTTATAATATCATCAACACAGTATACATCATAAGGTATCATTGCAGGTACATACGTATCATCAAATAATTGCTGATAATTTTATTTTAGAGTCACAACAACTAAATGAACAGATCTCAGAACACAGTTGTTGTGTCCATGGATAACAGCAGAGAATTGATATGGATAGCATTATTGCGATTCAAAGCCCAATATGAGATATGGCTAATAAGAGCAGAGCAGAAAGCTGAGTATGGTATCAAAACAAGGTGAGTTTTATTTAGCTAAATACTATGGGGGTGTTTATGGTGGGATTTTGGAGTAACTCCATTTGCACAAAAAATATGAGCAAACCTTGCCACTTTCAATAAGGGAAGCATAGCGAGGTCGGCAACATGGCCTCCACTTGATTCATCAATTTTATGCCAGACGATGGGCTAAAAGGTGACTCCAGTTTAAACCCGTTCCAGCGAGAGACACCACTAAAAGGTTCTCTCTCTCGCTGAGGATAGTGCATAGGTCTCAACAAGGCATAAATTCTGCGCACCTACGGCAGCACTGGGAGTATCAACACCGAAGTACAAAACTTCAACATTGATAAATGCCCCCGTATCAGTCACCTATAGAAAAAATCCATATTAATGAAACGATTTGATGAAAGTAGACTCCTTTTTTACTCATATATTGCTCCTTTTCAGTATGAAGACACGTATCACGCTAGTAAGCGTGGAGATGACTTAAGGAACACCAAAATGAAATTGCGAAAATCACAGAATTGTGAACAGATTAAAGGAGAAAAATAGACAATTGCAAAAGCACGGTATGTACATACTGATATATTTGTAAGTTGTGGTCAATCAATATCTCCAACATGCAACCCCATACCAAAACACACTATAAATACATGTGAAAAGTTAACTTGATGGCATTAGAAAACTGTATGCTCAAGACTATGATTAAAATATTAAAAATTTTGCACGTATGAGAAAAAAGAATTGCTTCAAGATAAGCATACAGTTCCTTCATACCATAAACTTGGATGTAGGCAAGAAAAACGATTTACAGTTTTTCTTTTTAACCTCAAAAGCGAGCCAGGCTAGAAGCTGCTATATCTGAAGCTGAAGACAAAGGCGAGAGCCGCTCTTCGTGATGTAAAAACAAACTCTCTGAGTTGGAGGACGCTCTACAGAAGTGCAAGCAGGACATGGCTCGCCAGCTGAGCGAATACCAGGAGCGTGATGAACGTCAAACTGGCTCTGGATATTGAGACGCCACCTACAGGAAACTGCTGGAAGGAGAGGAGAGCAGGTGAGAGGAAGGGATATATATTTTACACAAATTGGATTAATGTTTATTACATTTAAAAAAATGGTGTGACATGTTTAGAGGAATTTCAGTGCCTTGACTTTAAGATGCAAAATAACGGGCACCAGGAAAAGTCATTGTATTTAAAAGAACCCTATAGTCGCTGGCTACAGTTTACCTGCAGTGCTACTAGGAGTCTATGGTGATCCAGAGACTCTCTTAAGTTATGATTAAGAACTCTGCTTTCAACCTCCCCAAATGCATTGCTTCCTCAGATTGACAAATGTGAGGCATACTACAAAATTGGTGCAGAAGAAAAACATAATGTATATATTCAAGTATAAGCAGACATGACGAGGGCCCTAATTTACCACAGATAAATGGGAAAACTTATTGACACGATTTAAATCTAGGGTGATAAATGCATTGGTCACAGCCCATAAGTAATGTATTTCCAGCTGCCTCCTCAGCAATGAAATACCCATGCAACCCCCCTTGTAATGAAATGCCTTGCAGCAGCACCCCCTAGTAATGGAATGCTCTGCAGCGACATAGTAATGGAATGCTCCTCAGCAGCCTCCGAGTAATGAAATGACTGCAGAACACACCCCTAGTAATGGAATGCTCCTCAGCACCCTCGATATTGAAATGCCCTGCAGCAACACCCCTAGTAATCATACTCATACTCATCTCTAGATGCTTTCCCTGAAGCTCGTGTGGGCTCTCTTTCTACTTCTGGTCACCATGAGGTGACGTCATAGTGTGCACCGGGGGCAGAGCGAATTGATGAGTCTCTGCCTGTCTTAGGGAAAGGAGAGGAAGGCACACGGAGCATCAGGACCATGAGAAAGCATTGGAAGGTGAGTATGTAAGTTTCTTTTTTACACACACGTGTTTAAGCCGAGTTGAGTTTTTTTCAACACATTTTGTGTGCTGAAAAACTCAGCTTATACACGAGTATATACGGCATTTCATACAGAGTACAGAGAATAATTACAGCCATAGTGAGCCAACAGTAAGGAATAGATGCTACTGAGCACAACAAGGCGGTAAGAATGGTAATCCTAAGTATTGCTTTATATTTAGAAATGCTCCATATTACTTGTAATAAATATATATATATATATATATATATAGATATATATAATATAATATATATATAATTATGATATAATGGGATTACAGTTCTTATGTCCCCAGTACAAAATGACAATTTAAAAAGCAATACATAACACATCAACAGAGATAAGGTGCATATCCTTTAAATATTGTAAACAGCAAAATGAACACTCTTTAAGTTAGTTTCAAATTCTATTTTAGCATCTCAAGTCTAAATAGTTTCAAATGTTTCAAATTTGATCCATTTTTTTAAAGCATGAGTATGATTGAGTCTAGTACTGTTTTTAAAGGGTTATCTGGGAATAATTTTTTATATGGCGACGGGGCCAGTAAAATAATAAACCTCTTATACTCACCTTTTCAGTGGTCCCGTTCAACCCACAGAAACACCCTTCACTGCTAGAGCACAAACTGGGCTCCTGCTATGCCTGAAACTCCTGTAGCAGGTGCAGTGCTGTGTTAGCATATGGCTGCCACCTATTGTATTAAACAGTATCACACAGTGATAAGTGGTGATGCTAGTGAACGGGAGAGATGAAAGAGTGGGCCCCCCATCCCCCAAGCCACATCTAAAATATTTTTAATTTCCGGACAACCACTTTCTTATAGGGGGAGATTTATCATAAATGTCTGAGAGCAGAACTGTTCTAGTTGCTCATGGCAACCAATCTGAGCTCAGCTTTCATTTTCCACAGTGTTTCTAAAATTTAAGCGAGCTGATTGGTTTCCATGGGCAATTGGAACTATTTTACCTCAGACACTTCTGATAAATCTGCCCCATACAGATTCCCATGCCTGTTATGGGGAATTATGCGGGGCCAAATTTGCAGCCACATATATGTCCCCATAGATGGTAATGGTGGCCCGGCGGCGGTATGGTTGCCACACAGTGCAAATGCTCTACCTTTTCCATGTGTGTGCGGCCGCGCAGCGCTGTTTCTATGGAGGGGGGGGGGTGCCACAGCTTCAAATTCATAAACTTCTTCTAGTTCTGCCCTCAGATGTTCTGATAAATTTCGTTTATGAATATATTTGGAAAATCTTTCTACTAGAATATCTAAAATTGATGCACAAGCATAATAAGTTTCCTGTATTCTAGATACTACAATAATAAATGTTGATTCAATTCCTCTGTTATGGTAGATTGTGTGGAGACGGCGGCTCGGTCAGCATCTGTAAGTATCAATGAGGAGTTTGCCATATTAGAGTCATATATATAACATACAGTAACTAATGCTTGCTCTTCTACAGCGGTGGTGAGCTCTAGCCGGAGGAATCTCTTGGTGGTGGCGGGAGGGATATGAAGGGGAAGCGGATTCTACCAAGGAGGATCTGGATTCAGTTCTGGCGTGGAAGAAATGTCATGGGAAGCCGATTTAGCAGTGGTAGTGGCTTCGGCTCCAGCTCTGTCGCAGGGGGGTTACATAGTGGTTCTCTGTTGGGCATGTTACAGGTGGTTGCACAGCCCTGGGGCTACTCCTTGGGTGGTGGAGGCGTTTCAAGTGTTAGTATGTCAGCAAAAAACAACATCAAGCACCAGAAAAGCTAAGAAAGATTGTAAGATTTGTATGCAACTTTCTGATTTTGTGCTTCCATATTCTTCCACACTAAACACTTCTCAACTTTAGAAGCAGGGTAAAATATCTAGTGCAAACAAATAATTGTGGGCCTAAAAGTCCACTTTTGAAAGACTAGGACTTAAAGTTTGCAATTGATAAATGATTGAAACTTGGCACAATATCCTTCCGCAAACACACCAAAATTAGCAATGTAGGCATAGGGTGAGGCACATTTGCTGTGAATGGGGCCAGTAGGAGCATTAAAGCCATATGCATTGCACATCATGTCCCAGCCGTTTCAATGCTAAGCATTTGTATTATTAATATGCATTGTTGTCTTATATCTACATTTCACTAACATTTCTAGCACCACTCTTTCAGTATGGTCCACCACCTGTCAGTACCAAATCATATACAAGATATCGTGAACAAGGCCCTAACTAGAACAATGTTACAAATACATACCACAAATCAAATAGCTAGACAACACATTTTACTGTATAGACCAATGCAATGTGTACTATAAATATACAGTTGGTTCAGTCATATACTTCACATACGGTATAGCTATGGATGTAAGTGATCCAAATTCTTCCAAAAATTCTATGTTGCAGGGTGCTGGAATAATTGAATTGTGGTTAAAAACTTCGTAAAATAAACCATTTTTGCTTTTCTGACTGAAATTTTTGTTCATTTTTGCTTCTTTAAATACATTTTTGTTTATTGTGTAGATTATTCTCCCAATTTAACTAGAAGAGTTAAAAGGGGACTTTTACCTCCACTGCTACATTACATAGGGCTATGCCCACAAAGACCACCCATATATTGTTTTATTTTCCATTTGTTCGTCTATGCCAAAAGTTTAGAGATATGCAAATGTGGCTGAAGTGCATTGTGGGCATTTCAGAGCAACATAGCTTGTCCTTACTATGCTTCCACCGGCCATATTCCTCTCTCCTTTTATTACCTTTTCAACTATGTCATGGGTCTAGCAAGATCGGGGATCCGGTACCTTGAGCTGTCTGCTAAAGCATGTGACCTAATGTTGCTTATTTTAATGTAGGTTTTGGATGATAGTAGCAGCTGAAAAAATGAAAACAACGGTATGGGTGTGTAATGTGTGGACATAGTCCTATTAATGTAGAAATTCCCTTTAAAGAGAACGTTTGTGTTCTCCCAAATGTCTGCTTTCATCTGTGAATACGGTATTTAAGAAAATAAACAATCTTGAATGACAAAGAAAACACCTTCTTATTATCCTTTCTGAACAATTGTAATTTGTCCTTTTATCTTGTGAAAAGAAGCATGTTTTACAGAGTCAGCACATGATGGTCAATGACACCTAACGTGTGGTTCCAATTTGTCAACAATTCATAATTTCTTATGTATGAAATAAATCGCCACAAACCTAATGTATATAAAATGCCACGAATTTTCCAGAATACAATGGAGCCGACCGGTTCACTTACATTACAATCACATTGAAACACATGGAAGTATAAAACATAAAAAAATCACACTGAACTGAAGAAGTGGAAGGAAGACCCTGGCTCACAGGGCTCACAATTTGTAGAGTGCCAACATAAGGTAAGGGAGCATCGCTTGGGGTTATTGTGTGCTGTAGGCAAACCAAACAGAGGGTTTCAGGTTATGTTTGAATGTTTGGAAGTGGTGGATAACCTGACACTTTTGACAGAGAGTTCCGTGTTTGGGGGAGGCATGGGAGCAGTGCCAGGAGGCTGTTTTAAAGGGGCCCACATCAACTCCCTGTTTTGTGATCTGTGGGGGTCTCATCACTGCGACCCCCACCATTCAGAAGTTGGCCATTCGATGTGGTAGGGCCTAACTGTTGTTTGTTGGTAAAACGCCATAATATGAAGAGTGGATAGTAGGAAAGTGAAGCACAAGGTCTGTGAGGATAAGACATAATGGGGAAGGCTATTGAGTGATAAGGGTCGCAATATGTAGGGTATGGTTAATATTTATACTGAATTGGAGACAAAGGGAAAGCGGAGGAGAGATTTGATAGGCGAGCCCAAGTTAGGAGGGATTGGAGGGGCGTTAAAAGTAGCTGGAAAACCACAGCGAAGACTGTCGCACAAGTCCACGTGAGAATTTTTGTAGACTTGGGGCAAATTTACTAAGAATAGTGCTAACTGCACTAAATGCAGTTGCCATTCAGTGTGCAGACAGGATCAGCTCCAGGTTTTAGTTGGCCCTGGGCAACAGAGCCTCAGACAAGCCCCTATGCAGTGAATCACGTGGCGGCTTTGAAAATTCAGAGCTCAAACAGTCTCTTTCCCCAAAATATTCCCTACCAAATATTCCCTACCAAAACAGCCGTCAAGATTAATAAAGCCCCCCTAACCCCTAGATGCCTAATGATCGCTTAGTGTGGGCCCCTCAGAAGGCTCTGGGGACCCTGACCACCTGCCCAGGTAGACCAGTGTTGGCCCTTAGTGCAGGAGTGCAGATTCAGGATTTCTGGCTCACGTTCTTCATGAATCTGGCGTACCGCAGCTGCCTGCTCCAAACAGAGGGCACCACTTTTTTTTGGTGCACCTGGAAACAGGGAGACAATCCTGTCGAACTTTGCATGTTAAATCTGTCCGGCCGACAAGCAACTGGAATGCCCCCTAATTGTGTCACAAGGGTCAAGCAACACAAATGTGGCACCAAACCCTCTTAAATACCGTTGCAAGTAGTTTAAAACTAAAAAGACATGTGCAAAGTCGGACAGAAAACTGGACCCTTAGTAAAGAGCCCATTTGAGTTGAGGAATTGTTGATGTGAAAGAACACTTTGGTTTGTCAGTTTACAAATTTTTCACTTGTTCATTAAATTCTCTTCATGTAAACTCTGTTGATCCTGTGCTGCTTTTTAAAATCTAAAATCTTAATTTGAAATACAGCTTTCAAATTCCTACTTTCCTTATGTAAGTAACGGGCCTGTACCCTTAGATATGCTCTAGATAGGATCGCTCTCTACCATCTCTCCAAATGTTCAGACATTCTGCCCCACCTCCTCCCAGAACCCCTATAGCAGAAAACAAGAGCGGAAGGGTTTCTGTGACCTAGCCAGGAGCCCTGAGGCTCATTTGTATAATTTAAAACATTATTTCTCAAACTAAGTTTTTAGAAGCAAAAATGAGAAGGATTCCTGTTTCAAGAAGGGTCCACACACACATGTCCATATACTTGAATGGAGATGTCACCTGAAATAAGTGTAAGGATGATCAAATAATAATAATTCTAATTAGTGATACGTCAAGATACGTCATGACCCCCTCAAATGAGCTCCCCGCAAAACCATATTGGAAATTCAGGAGAAATCCTAACTATTTCATTGGCGTAGACTGATTGTATCCTCTGACTGTAGTTGTTCTCTGTGTCTCCATTAGGTTCAGCATCACACAGTCTCCTTTTCAGCCACGTGTCTCCCTGTGAAGTTTACCACACCGACATCTTATGGTCTTCATTGTTCCTACATTGTGGTCCCCAAAACACTGTATACTGCTGTACCCCAAACACTCCACTCTGATAAATACGTGTAAGAGAACTACACGCAATCACCACAATTTAGTAAGCGCTAAAATTTGTGGCAAGTACAATTACGTCGTCTGATTTAGGCCACACACCACCCAATCACCCTTCGAAGAAGTAACCGCCCAATAATAAACTACTAATTTAGTTTAAAATTCTACATTGTCCACATTGTGGACCCCACAATTACGACATTCACAATACGATTGGCCCCATACTGTACATTTACCCCCATTGTGCCACCGTTACTTAATAATGTTCCCTTGGATGCGCCCTAACATGATTATAATGCACTTAATACTGGCGCGTTGATAATGCACTGGACAAAGTGAACCTTTCTTAATGACTTGTGTGAAAGGAGCCACAATAATTCGTACACTAAATATGCCCTTCACCCACATGAATAATTCTCCCAACATGAGAATAAGCTCCACCAATAAGTACTGTCCTCAAAACCCTACCAGATTACAATGTTGATATATAATGTGGCATAGCATCCCCCAAGTCACCCACGTTCTGCGCCCCATCAAAAATGGCATTGTCCTCGCGCCGCATCAGCAATTGGTTCCCTCCCATCCCTCCAAGTAATTGGTGTCCCCCAAAGCCCACCAGCAATTGATGTAGACACAGCAACCCTTCAAAAATGGGATTTACACCAAAACCCCACACCCACCTATTGTACCCCCCAGCCCTAGAATGGTAGGTATCCACATCCAGGCAAGGGATGGCTGCTATAGACCCCCACATTTGATGTCCCCCCCTCCCAAGCAACTGAGTCTCCCCCGATCTCCCAGAAATGAATATTCACTCCAACAACCACCCACGAGGAACAGTTGCCCCGCGGCAATGGAGTCCACCACCAGCTCCTCCAGCAATGATGTTGTGCCCTTATCACCACCCCAGCAATGGATGGCCCAGAGACCCTCAGCAATTGAGTGCCCTCTCTATCAGCAATTGATGGTGTCCCACAGAACCCCCCTCCCCCCAGAAATTAATATCCCGTGCTATCCCAAGAATGGATGCACATCACAGCCTCACAAAATTAATATTCCACCCCCGCCTTACAGCCAATGGATGTCACCAATCGAGCCACTTCTCAGCAATTGATGTTGTCTCCAGCCCCACACCAGGTATTGATGTCTCTCACAACCCCCCCCCAGGAATTAATATTCCCAATAGCTCCCCAATAATGGATTCCCCCACAGCAATGAATATCATCCCCCACTACATTTGTTCCACACAACCCACCTCCCTCAAGAAAAGTCCATACACCTACATTAAATTAAATTAAGGTCACCTAGTTCTCAACAAATTAGCCCAGGTCATTTTTATGTCCCACATTCCCCTGTCCCCAAGCAACATTGGACGCCCCCCCCTCCCAGGAAACTTCCTCACACAGGTTGTTATTTTTCACCAAAACCCCATCAACACTACATGCTCACCCGTATTCCTGTCTTCCTTTTTGCCTTTTCCTCCTCTTCTCTAATGTTCGGGGGTCGAGTCGCGGTGACTGTCAATCACACTGACGTCTCTTAATGACGTCACCGGTGTCTCCTGCCTATTTGTAGTGGAGGACAGAAGCATGAATGTGCTTGTTCTCCATTGCAGCACTTGTTCTCATCCGTTTATAGAAAGAAATGAAGGTGGGGAGAGAGACCCGGACAGTGGGGGGGGGACAGATCTTATGTATCCCTAGCCGACACCCCGGGTTCCACTAATCATCATCATAAGAATTTGTCATGTCCATTTCTTCTAGTTGTATAGTATAGATAAAGGAAATGCTAGTATGTTTGTCTGAACAACAAGGCAAGCCCTAACAAAGTTTACTAAGGGGTATGCCTAGACTCATTCCTTCTTGTTCTTGGAAAGCCTAAAACTGGAGAAAATCTAACTCTCCTTTCACTATTGAAAAGGATTTAAAGCTTTATTAATCCCTTTAATCATCAGATGAAAGTACACAAAAACGTAAACAACCATAGCTCAAACCTAGTTTGTTACTTATAGGACCAAAGGTAAAATGTATGGCGCGTGTCCTAATAAGAAGATCCTGAGGCCTTATAAACTCTATATTGACACATCTGTGTTGTAGGAGTGTAATAAGAAGAAACGTCCTGAGGAAACATCGGTTCTCAGGAAATTCTAGTAGGAGACACGTCTACTATATAGTAAAACCTAATGTGTAAATGACCTTTAATCTAAAATATGAGAATAATTAGTAAGTACAAAATTGATTGGTTCTCTGTTTTTCAGCTCATGGTCTTAGATAACTACTGCTTTAAATGTTGGGGCAGTGCATTACTCCTACCAACATAATACACTTAAAGGGGTTTTCGAGTTAAAAAAATATATATATATGTGCGGGAGGGGATGACTAAAACAAAAAGCTTGTACTTACCTCCGTTTGTTAATGGCCCCCGGAACCAGAGCGACAGCAGCGCGGATAAGGGAGCACACGGGAGGTAAGTACGCTTTATTGTTTAGTAGCCCGTTATCTCGGCCACACATATATTTTTTTTTTTTTAACTCGGAAACCCTTTAATGATAGCACTTTGTAGATAAATGTTTATGTGTAGGCCTCTTCTTGTTCTGAGAAGAGTGCTTAGGATATGATTTGCCAATTAGAGTAGAAGCTCTCTAGTCAATTGGTTAGGCAGGGTTCATTCGAAGGGGGAAAATCTTTAGAAGTATATTACCAATCCCGTTTTTTCCAAAAAAAGTGTTTGAGAATTCTAGTGGAGCCTTTGAGAGAGATAGGAAACTAGACAAGAGTGAAGCGGAGCTGCTACCGCGGCACCATAACATCAAATCCGGAGGGCAGAATCATTAGACAAAAGAGCAAGACAGTAATGAAAAGAAATAATAAGAAGACAATTGTAAAGGCTTTTAAAGGGGTGTCTAAAACAAGGAAGAATTGCGATTTCGAATCAAATTTTAATTTTATTGATCTAAACGTGTGAATTTTTTAAAGGGTACCTGCATTGGAGATATGGTCATCTGGTTTTTGTGATGATAAAATGATTGGTAAATTATGAGCATGTCTTATTAGAATCTGGATTGTTTAGTGGACTGTTTTGAAAGGAAACACTTGGTCAAAGGCTGAATCCTGAAGCAACTGTGCAGGGTATGAGGGGGAGAGATGACTCTAGGTCTGCAGGTTCTACCCAAATACCATAATAATGAGTCAGGCTCCGCCTCTCCTTGGACCTGCACTTGATGCATTATTCAATTAATTAGTTTGACTTAGAGTGTGTCCGTAAGTCGCTTGTTGATTTTTTATTTTTATGTACAGATTTTATTGTGGGCTTTGCTTCTCTGGTGCGTTATAAAATATGAACTTCCTATCTCCGACCTTTAATACTCCAGTGCAATGTAGCTGGAAACAGGAAATAGTTTTGTATGATTGTGAAGGTTCACATGACACCATCCCCTAATTTTTGGTCAGTGCAGAAAATCGAATAGATGGCAAATGTATATAGTTTTCTCAGTGACTTGAATAAAATAGTTTTTAACTTCCCTTTGCCATATTTAACATACTTAGACATCCGTACCTTTATTATATGATTTAATTTGTTACATGGATTATCGAGTAAGGTGTCATTTTTTGCAGAATCAGCTGAGTTTTCATGGTGATATAATTATTGTAACGTTTGTTGTAAAGAAAACTCAAAAAAGTTGGCAAACTTACAGTTTTCTTTTTTTTTTTGCTAGTAAAATTCTCAATGGACACAACTATTTTGATATTTTGATAGGTGGGTATTTGTAGTATGTGGGATAATTCATGTTAATTGATTTGTAGGTTGACCTTCAATATATGCATTAGTTCATTGGGAAAAGAAAGGAGATTTACAACCTTAAAGATGGAGCACTGTCACCCCATTTATCGGCATAGGAGCTGCTTATTAAAGTAAGCAGCGTTCCTAGGCTGTGAAACAAAACGCCGCAGGGTTAGAGTGGATAGCGTTACCGGAAACCTCGATAACGTATCTAACACGTGGCGGGGTACCGAGTGTAAATTCGCTCGGACAGCCGCAACGTGTCACGACGTATGTCATGAGGCGGGGGTTCGTTGGGGTTTGACTAGGGACCGGGACTGCCGCTGCACCGCGGCGTCAATGACGGCCTATATCTGATGGCAGATATTCATCGTTTTAATTCACTGGCAGGACATTAAATAGATTTGATGAAGGCGCGCACCATTTTAGGGCTAAGGATTGGTTGTTGCCATTAATCGTTTGCTGGGCAGTTTTTAAAAAGTTACGTCAAAGTGGTTGGTGCTAGCCGGATCGTACCAGGTTGTTGGTTTTAATGAAGATAGGGGTTTTCGCCCATAACTATTCAGGAGAGGATAATTAGTTATAGCCATCTCCATAAGTGCCCATACAATAGATATCCTTTCTACCCTGATCCTCATAAAACTATGGCCTTGTAACTATGACAGGGGGCATCCCTACACCTAGAGGACAAGATCGTTTACTGTTTTCATAAATAGGACAGTGTGAGAGCAGCGACCACTGGTAGATTGCCTCGTAGAGTGTTGTGATGGCTACACACTGGAAACGTTTCTAGAAAGACCTGCTTTATTGAAAGTAAATATATGATCGTTATTAGACTTAATTTGATTACAATGTTGATCCAGGCGAGTCCCAGGGTATCACATAGAAATTTCCATCCAACTATGGTGTAAAAATTACATCAGCCTAATAGGGGTTTCTGACTTCCTTTAGATTGTTGGTGGCAAACCTATGGCCAAGTCGCCAAGCATGAGTACTCGGAGCCATATCTAGGTGGGCATCAGCCACTATGTAAAGCAACACTTCATGAGTTTCCAGAAGAGAGAAAAGGAGGTGGTGGACAGGTGGGGATGTATCATTGGAGCATACCTTCCACATGATCCAATATACAGGGCACCTGGGAGGGAAGCAATGATAATTCTGAACTTCCCCTCTCTTGTGTCAATGCATTGGTGTCTTCAAGGACATGTCTACATGTGATTATAAGGGGTTTTGGCTATAGTTGTGGGCACCTATGCCCTAAGTAGGTGACCATAAACTGCTCATAGATAAACACCCGAATTGTTACTATGGGGTACAACTTTGAAATGTACCCTTTTATGTACACTGTATTTCTATGGACATTTATGTGGGCAAACATTTATTCTGTTAGATGAGTTGATGATGGAGGGCAATTACAGATATTTTTACTTGGTTCACTTAGGTTGGCATCCATTGGTCTAGAGGCAAGTGTTATTCAGGATCAAGGTTTGAAAAAAAAATGGCCCCAGGCTATATGAAATACACACATTAAACACACCCTATCTGCAGTCATTCAGTGTCATGTCCAACCTCCACAGCCTGCACCTGCAGCGTTAGCTGGTGATGGCTGTTGGACATTGCACACCACTGTTTTACCGTATAGTAAAGAGATGCTGGTGTGCGTGCGTCAGAGCATTGAGAGAAGGTAGGAGTATTTGCTTACTTTTATACTCCAGGGCACCTTTTAAAGAAAAAAAATAAAACCACTAATCTGCAGAGCACCTCTTTAGTTTCACTTAGGGAAGTGTGACATACTGTGGAAACCTAATCATACACGAATTTAATACTAAGGTGAGATGTGTGGAAGGTTAATGTAATGTAGGTTAGCTATGCTTTATATGCCACTTTAATAAAACCATGTTGTGGTACCCACAATAATGAGTATATGGCAATTTTCTGAAGAGGCATCTGGGGCCATGGAGAAGCTATGTGCCGTTGGGAGCGGGAGAGGGCTACTCCATACCCCAGATAGCCTCTCTTCGATCTATCTCCCTACCACCAGTTTCAGCACGGCCAGTTTGCAGCAGCTGAGCTGTGAATCTGAGAAGCCAGAAAGCTACTGCGCATGTGAAATTCCATGTTCGAGGTCATGGAAGCAAGGCATTCCTCATTTGAAGGTTCAATCATTACTGTGCCACAATGATTCTGCAAGTGAGAAAGTGTTAATCTCAACAAATTTCAACAAGTTGTGTTAACCAGGATCTGTGATTACTGCTGCAGGTATGTTGCGATATGCCAGTGTGGAAGGAGCCAGGATTCTCGGGTCACTGGTCAGTAAGTGGAGTTCTGCGCTGCATCGTTTGCGCATGAAGATGTCTGGGTAGGAGATCAAAGAGGTTTGGAGTTGGGCTAGGAGCCTAGCCGCGCCGTGTAGCCTCAGTTCCGGCTTACTCCCGCCCCATTTGCCTCTTTAGAAGTTGCATATTAGCCCGATAAAGATTATGAAAAGATAGAGGGGAGAAGGATTAGCCCTAAAAAGGGCTCTATCCGTATATATTTTAGTGACCTACTTATCGGATCTATCACTTAATAGGCGAGACCGTCAGGTAGGTTATGGTTTCACTGAAGTGCTCAAAATAAGCCTGTATGCCACGTTTTACGTCAATCTTACAAGACTTTTCCACTTTGGGCTTCATTTGTGGTGATAGTACAGAAGTCAAACAAGGACTATAGGAACTCTGGCTCCTCGATATCATGCAGATAATCACTTCAATTCTTTATTTATTGAAGATACTAAGGAACTGTAAAAGCCCAATCCAAAAGCAATACCTAAAAGCTACGTGTATTGATGACATGAGTAGTAGTAACATAGATAACAGTGTCATATCTCAAAGATTCCATCACCCAGTAAGGATCCATTATGATAAGAGCTGTGAACAACAGTCATAATAATTAGCTCCACGCGCAAACTGACCTGCACTGAACAAGAGGAGAGAGAAATATGTGGATGAATTTATCAAGGATACATTGAGCCAATATCACATTCAGTATGAAGCCAAGGTTCAGGGTCGGGGATTGTCAGGTCGCGACCAAGTCAGATACAGCTAGAGAAAGGTTCAGATTACAGCACGTTATATGTCATTATGTAGACCAGGGCCTATTGTGTGAGAGACAGCTCATTAGGATGCATATTAGTTTACTTATACCAAGTGTAGCCAACGCGTTGGTGGACTGGATTGTGAGGGTAAACCCGTAAAATTATATCATTGGGTCCACCACTGGACCAGCTACATGCAAATATTATTATCTGTAATATTCCCAACATCTTATAAAAGCAACACAAACTTCTTTCACTAGTAGTCTAACCCTTTTGCTGTCCATGCATAGCGATGATTGAGATGCTGTTATGTCCGATATGTGTAACGTATAGTACATTATTTTCTGTGCTCTTTGCCCTCATATCGTGTATGGAGCGGGGCTGGACACCTATGACTCACGGAGCGCACACAGTGGCATTCACTGGGTGTAAGCGAATTCCATATCCACCTGGCAAGCTCACCTAAGTTTGCCGTAGACAGGCAAACTACGCTTTCATATCAGTAAACCTGAAGATATTTCAGTAGGTGCTTCACTTGCATCAGACTATCCCAGATCCTACAACACACTCGAGGCTGCCCATCGAGAGAGGAGATTTCTTTTTTCTCACTGTCCGGAGAATTACGTGATTTTCGCTCTACCCCATGTCAGGCAAATTCCTACGCCCCTCACAAGTAACCCAACTCATTGTCCCTTTTCAAACAGTCTCCAACCATTCTGATAATTGCAGTTGACATACGAAATAGAGTCAGAACTACTACAACCTGCCAAAGCATTCTCTACGGATGTCGTCTAAGGAGATAATGCTGTTAGGACACATTGACTCCATTGAACACCACCACCATCACGTACTTACCGAGGTTGTACCCCTCCTGGTCACATTTTGATATTATATACAATGGACCATAGACAACCGCAACTCACTGCCTCTAGTTTGCATGTCCACAGAACTCCAAACTACGACCCGCGCACCATACTCTACCACCAATTATTGTTGCGTCTCGGACTCTGAATTTTTCCATGCTCTTCGAGACATACAGGAACCCGCATTATTACAAAAAAAACACACGGCCTGACCTCTTCCAAACTAAGCTTGACGCCAACACATTATAAGACACCCTCCAAATAGCCAAAATGCATCATCTCAACTGTTTCTACTCCGCCCAACAACCCCTATTTGCACCCCATCATCAATGTAAGGGCCCCAGAGAAATTGTACCCCATATCATGATCCCTTTAATGTTACTTAACTACTTCCCCATTCAAGTCGTTAGCTACGTTACCAGTGATTCTGCTCGAAAAAAACGAAGTACGTTAAGATCAGTTCCAGCTCCCTCCACAAGGCGCTCTGGTTGCGCTGCGACGTTACCAGATTCGGACGAGCTTTCTGTTACTTCTCTCTGCATTTGTAGTAGCTCCACCATACCCCTCCCGGGTTAGTTAAGCGCCAACTTGAGGGTCTGATTACCCGAACTTGTTGCGTACACCTTTTACCAACAAATCACGTCCAGAGCCCTATGGACGATAGGACCCACCTCGTGTAACACCTTTTCTTGCACAAGAGCTAGAAAGCTCTTGCAGGCTTACGAGGACTAGCCCCAGAGCACTTGAAGGATGCTGCGAATGGGGCATTAACCACCAATCCTGTTATCTTTTCTAGAGGTCCTGATCCGACTTATACCATCAAATTAAGGATTTTGTTTGATCCACCAGATCTCCCAGGAACAACCTACTGCTTCTGACACTTTTTTAGTTGTGGCCCACCCCTTGCTTTGCAGCGAACCAAATGTGACTGATCGAAATTCCCTGGGCATTATTTAAGTCCACATGTTTCACATATCAGAACGCCATGTATGCGGGACCCTCTCATTTGCTAATTCCTAAAATATAGATAGTCAATTAGCTAAAATGCAGAACTGCTGCACTATTTTACAAATTCATTGGAATAATTGTATGCTCGAACAGTGTATTAAGTGCCTTGTTTTTCCCTATAATTCCCCTGCTGTTTACTATGCCAGATGATTATAGGACCAGCTTCCACTGTCTCCCCCTTCTACACGTACCTTACATCTGATTTTAAGCGATACTCATAGATTCATGGAACTTTATTATATACCCTATACCTATACCACTGTGGAGTGTGAGTGTACGCGGCGAAAAGTTTTCAACTTATTGCTAGTGATCAATCCGGTGTAAGTTTTTTTGTTCACATTGTACATGGATATTTGCACAAAGGCCACTAGCAATACTATAGGCTTTACTATTTTAGCTGACTAGGAAGGCATCTTTTCTATAATGGCTCTCCAGAGTAGGTGGGAATGCGTGTGCATGAAAGCCATCAAACTGTAGTCAGTTTTATTATTCATGACGTCACTACAGAACACCTATAATACTTGGTCCCCCACTCTGTACGAGGCATTCCCCCATATGTGATCTTTATTTTTTAAACTTTTGCGGTAAGATGCCGTTGCTACTGTGTATCATATAATGGTAAGTAGCAGGGAGTAACCCATATGCTGGCTTACAATAGCTTTCTTTTCAGCCTCCAGCCCCAGGGTAATAAGTTCCTTGTCGTTCTTTGATGAAGTGTAAGTCTTGTCATTTTAGCCGTTTAACGTTCGCTGTTATTTTCCATTTTCCTTGAACCCTCATAAACATACTTGCATTCCTCAGCTTCCGTTTGGTTACCTGGTCACACCAGCTGTGTCGAAAATATCGGCACACACGTACTAACGACATGAGGATGGGGCGTGTAAATTCACGCCCTAGTTTATTTTCTTTCAGACTTTTTATATAGCATAGGTAGCCACATATTACTTTCTTATTTTGACCACCAGACGCAAGGTTTAGGTTCGTATCGTTGGTCAAAAACTGGGCATCATGCCCCCTGCAGGCTGGGGGATATTTATCATACGCTGGCACTCGTGCGCCAGCGTATGATCGCCCCGCCGCTGCAAAGAAAAACAAAGATAAATGACCCCCTATGTGTTTCTAGGCATACTTTTTGAAGGTAGGAGGATATCATCTACAGTCAGTAATGATGGTGATTTCTATAGAGGTTATCATCTACTATTGTAATCCTGTCTGTCTTGTTCATGATGTAAATGAGATGACTGTTATACTAATAAGTGTAATAAGTGTCTCTCTACTAATAAGCCTACTGAGTGAGGATTGCAGGAAATAATACTTTTTATTAAATATACTTTAGCTACTGAAATGGATATTTTTTTGACTCATTAAAGATTCCTAAAAATATGTTTTTTACATAAAAATGGATACATTTTAGATGAAACCTTCCCTTTAAAGAAACTGTATGAAGCTAATTTTACATAAATGCTCTGGCTAACATAAGCAATTAAATAATTAATTATTAAAGAGACAAATTAGTATACAACTAAGTTGTATGCACAAATATTTGCCGTCTATACTAATTTTTTTTCTCTTTCAGTCTTTCATGCGATCTCAAGTAGACTTGTCATGCAGACATGTAATTATTATATACAACTTGCAGTAAAAAGTAACACTTGTACCTTACAATACATTTATTGTAACACATTATTCCCTATGATTATTTCTATCTCTTCAGAGAAATGCTGGAATTCGGCCAGTTTGTACATTTTTTTTATACTTGTAGCCCATCCTTAAGAACACATTAAAATAACTGATTCATGCAGTTTCAACAGTATAAATTTAATACAGTTTTATGGGGCAGACGCCGCCAAATATAAATTATTACATTTTTGTCTAGGGGGTGTGGGAGAGTCTTAGTTTTCAGGTAATATGAATAGGATAGCACATTGCCAGCCCAAAGAAGCCAATAAAAGGGTCTCTCTGTTTTATTGTTGACCAAGCCCAAATTAGTATCTGTATATAAGTTCTTGCCATCAATTGATGCCAACAGAGCTGGTTCTGTCAGAAGCTGTTATCCAACTCATCCTCTTCCCAACGCATCCTCTTTCCATAGCCTGTGCAACAAGACAAAATGCCGAACCAAACCTACAGCACCTCGTCTAAATCTGGAGCTAGAAACTTCAGTTCTTCTTCTTCTTATACACCAAGGAATATGGGTGGATTCAGTAGTACTTCTTATCGGATGGGTCCAAGCTTTGGTAGCAGAAGCCTTTACAATATGAGCTCAGGTGGAAGCAGAATGTCAGTTGGAAATGTTCATCCTGTGAGGAGCTCCTACATGTATGGTGGACGTGGATTTGGTGGTGGTGGTGGTAGTTCAAGCTTCAGCTATAGTGTTGGTGGTGGATATGGTTCTGGCTCTGGATTTGGTACTGGTGGTGGATTTGGTGGTGGATATGGTGGAGGTGCTGGATTTGGTGTTGGTGGAGGATTTGGTGGTTACGGTGTTGGCTTTGGAGGTGGACTTGGTCCAGCAGGCATCACACCTGTTACCATTAACCAAACTCTACTTAAACCACTAAATTTGGAGATTGATCCAAATATACAGCGAGTAAGGAAAGAAGAAAAAGATCAAATTAAAAACCTCAACAACAGATTTGCCTCCTTCATTGACAAGGTAGTGTAAAATAATGTATTTTAGAAGTACAAAAGGCTGAATCATAAATATGGTCTCTAACACATTTTTAACTAATTTACAGGTCCGTCACCTGGAGCAACAAAATAAATTGCTGGAGACTAAATGGGCATTCTTGCAAGACCAAAAAACGGTGAAAAGTTACCTAGAGCCCCAATTTGACATTTACATAAACAATCTAAGACGGCAGCTTGAAAACCTTGGTGGGGATAGAATAAGACTAGAAGCGGAACTTAAAACCATGCAAGATACGGTGGAGGATTATAAGAATAAGTAAGTATAAGAATAAGTAAGTAATAATTAAATATTTGTAAAATAAAATGTCTGAAATGTTCATTACTGCCATGAATAGTATTAATATTTTGTTGGCCCAAAAAATTATAACTTTCTATATTACTTCAGATACGAAGATGAAATCAATAAGCGCACCACTGCTGAAAATGAATTTGTTATTCTCAAAAAAGTGAGTCTCTAAAATTTTTCTTTCTGTAGTTGTATAAGAAAGAAAAAAAGCTTAATAATTTTTGATTCTGTTGATGATGTTTGTGAAATGTTGAAATGTCATTTTTTTGTATTGGATTTGGATTTTTTTCCTGTTTCTAGAACATTGGTAACTGTATTGTGTTTTGTCCACTAATTTGTCCTTCTGTATATTGAACTAAAATATTTTTGAACTTCTATCAAGTTCAAAAACTTGGTTTAGTGTTAAGTGTTTTTCAGATTGGTGCTTTTCTCAGGTTGTCAGGGATTAATTTATATTCTAGATCTGAAATTTCTAGAAAAGTGGTAGAAAGCACAGACATTTTGAACTGCAAGAACTCCATGCTCTGACAAAATCAAGAGTCAAGGACATATTGTACAATACACTGGGGGAGGAGCTGGCAGGACGTGAGAACTAAGGAATGGGCCAGGGCCTTGGCATTACTGCCTTAACCACATACTAAACCTGTGCCTACTTACACTCTCTGAAATACTTCACTTCATGCCATGCAGGAAAGGTTGAACAATTGTCCTCTGAGTCATTTTTTGGAATGAAAATAGTATTGTAATTCTATTTTCACTACAAAAAAATGACTCGGTAGACAATTGTTCAGCATTTCCTGCATGGCATGAAGTGAAGTATTTCAGAGAGTTTAAGTAGGCACAAGAACGTGGCTGTTCTGTTCTTCTGATAATTGTATCTCTCCTGTGATATCTATAACTACCTTCAACCGAACATGTGTTTGCCATATGTGCCAAACTATACAGCTTTGTCTTTGCAACTTACTACAAACATCTGCAACTACATACTACACCTGACTCTTACTTAAACTGGATTGCCTAGTTTGAAAAACCAATTTATGTACTCTATTAATAGAATGGAGTCATCTTTGCAAGATGTTAATCTGTTGTGTAGAAAAAAAAAGGTTCCCAAAAGTGTCCCTCACTTGCGAGGACCAGTCTTGCACTGACCTGTCTTGTCTTGCTTTACACAAAGATCCCATTGATTGGAATGGGGTACAAACTGTGTCGCCAATGCAGGAAAGCTTTACATTTTACATAACTCTACCCAGATTTTGCATGTTTGCCGGGGTTCCTTACCAGAAGACTTTTTGTGATATGATATTTGTCCTGTAAGGCCCCTTCCACACTTGCGTTGCAGATCACGTCAGTGTTTGATCAGGGTGCGATCAGTGTTTGGTCAGTGAAAAACGCACATTTTGCATCAGAGTGCAATCAGTTTTCAGTCAGAGTTTGTTCATTTCGCAGTTTTTTCAACGGCATGTGTCAATGGCAATTTCAATGCGTTTTTCACGCGCATTTTCTGGACTCAGGACTGAGCTCTATCTTTTCTATGGCAATTGATGCGTGAAAAACGCATTGCACTTGCATTGCACTTGCAAGTGTCTCAGAGTGCAATGCGTTTTTGATGCATCTCCATAGACTTGTATGGTGCGTGTGCGTGAAAAAAAATGCAAGTCTGAAAAGACCCATTGGTTACAATGGGTCAGAGTGCAATGCAAGTTCTGCGCGTCAAAAGCACGCGCAGAAAACGTGCGTGAAAAACGCAAATGTGAAAGGGGCCTTAATGTCAAAAGTAGAGAATCAGCTTAAACTTTGGATGTAAAAATCAGTATTCCTGGGTGTCTACATATGGAGTATGAATGTTTCCCGTCCTTATGTGACTTGTAGTCCTAATTTTCTAGCAGGTCTCAGATATTGAGTTTGCAGACCACATTCATCTTTACTGCTGTTGTTTAGTGCTTCCTCCTCCCTTCTCCATAGACATTCTTTGTGTTAAGAAATTCAATCAGATCCTGTCTTTCTTCCTAGCAAGACTGAATTCGGGTTACAATTAATAGTGAAAAGAAGATTCAAAGAGAAGAGCATAATAAGTGAACACGGAAGCACTTTGCTCTAATAAGATATATTTCATAAGTTTTTATAAGTTTCATTTAGAGGTATTTTAGATTGTGCATTTTGGCTCTGGGCATTTGTGTGTCCTTGTGGATATACACAATTTTCTATGGTTATGATTGGATAGGATTAATGACCAGTCCTTCCTACCTCTAATCATTCATCCCAGTCTATGGTCCAACAGGTGTTCTTTGATATGCCAATGATCTTAGACTAATCTCCGTCTTAATTCGAACCTCTCATGCTCGTCTCCAGGACTTCTGAGCTGCACCAATTCTCTAAAATGCCCTTCCCGGTCTGATGAATACGAAACTGCCGAAGTTTCAAACATGCTCTTAAAACCCATTTTAGGCAAGCCTATCACACATTTGCTAACTGCATGAAGATTCAACTCTCTTTTTACTAACCCATCCTGTGTCCTCCTCCTGTCTGCTATCCAGCAAACACTAGATACCAAGCTCCAGGCTTCTCTGCAGTCCCATTGACCTTGGACTCTGTATGTAAGATGGTGACTGATGGCTGGTTCAAGCAGCAGCATTTTTATATACTAAATTATGTTATACAGTTCCCTTATAAAGAATGTCTGGACCATTATACAAGCTCTTATACCTCTTGTGTCATCCTCATAGACTGTAAGCTCTTGTGAGCAGGGTCCTCACTCCTATAGCTCCATATGACTGTTTGTACTCTGTAACGTAATATTTTATTTGTATATTTCCCTATGACTTGTAAAGGTCCAGGAATATGATGGCGCTATATAAATAATAATTGTTATATATAAATTATTATTATTATGTTCCAGACCTTGGTAAATATAACATTGTAACACATAATCTCTTTGATTTAGGATGTGGATGCAGCCTATTTGAATAAAACTGAATTGGAGGCAAAGGTGGGAGCGCTGATCGATGAAATGAACTTCCTACAAGGAATTTTCCAGATGGTAAATTATTGTATATATTAGTTCTCTTTATACAATTCTGAAAAGACCTTTCCTTATGACATGCCAAATTGAAACAGAGCTAATCTGATGCTCAAGAAATTAACTTAATTATCCTTTTATTGATATTCTGAATTGCATAAAGCTCTCCTGGAACTGCTAAAAGCCTTCAAAATACCACAAAAACTTATAATATCATCAAACAGTATACATCAATAAGGTATCATTGCAGGTACATACTGTATCATCAAATAATTGCTGAATATTTTATTTTAGGAGTCACAACAACTAAATGACCAGATCTCAGACACACAAGTTGTTGTGTCCATGGATAACAGCAGAGAATTGGATATGGATAGCATTATTGCAGATGTCAAAGCCCAATATGAAGATATGGCTAATAAGAGCAGAGCAGAAGCTGAGTCATGGTATCAAAACAAGGTGAGTTTTATTTAGCTAAATACTATGGGGGTGTTTATGGTGGGATTCTTTGGAGTAACTCCATTTGCACAAAAAATATGAGCAAACCTTGCCACTTTCAATAAGGGAAGCATAGCGAGGTCGGCAACACTGGCCTCCACTTGATTCATCAATTTTTATGCCAGACGATGGGCATAAAAGGTGACTCCAGTTTACACCAGTTCCAGCGAGAGACACCACTTAAAAGGTGTCTCTCTCTCGCTGAGGCTATGTGCATAGGTCTCACAAGGCATAAATTCTGCGCATCCTACGGCAGCACTGGGAGTATCAACACCGAAGTACAAAACTTCAACATTGATAAATGCCCCCGTATCAGTCCACCTATAGAAAAAATCCATATTAATGAAACGATTTTGATGAAAGTAGACTCCTTTTTTACTCATATATTGCTCTTCTTTTCAGTATGAAGAGCTACGTATCACCGCTAGTAAGCGTGGAGATGACTTAAGGAACACCAAAAATGAAATTGCTGAAAATCACAGAATTGTGAACAGAATTAAAGGAGAAATAGACAATTGCAAAGCACAGGTATGATACATACTGATATATTTGTAAGTTGTGGTCAATCAATATCTCCAACATGCAACCCCATACAAAACACACTATAAATCATGTGAAAAGTTAACTTGATGGCATTAGGAAACTGTATGCTCAAGACTATGATTCAAATATTAAAAATTTTTGCACGTATGAGAAAAAAGAATTGCTTCAAGATAAGCATACAGTTCCTTCATACCATAAACTTTGGATGTAGGCAAGAAAAACGATTTCTACAGTTTTTCTTTTTTAACCTCAAAAGCGAGCCAGGCTAGAAGCTGCTATATCTGAAGCTGAAGACAAAGGCGAAGCCGCTCTTCGTGATGCTAAAAACAAACTCTCTGAGTTGGAGGACGCTCTACAGAAGTGCAAGCAGGACATGGCTCGCCAGCTGAGAGAATACCAGGAGCTGATGAACGTCAAACTGGCTCTGGATATTGAGATCGCCACCTACAGGAAACTGCTGGAAGGAGAGGAGAGCAGGTGAGGAGGAAGGGATATATTTTTTTACACAAATTGGATTAATGTTTTATACATTTAAAAAAAATGTGTTGACATGTTTAGAGGAATTTCAGTGCCTTGACTTTAAGATGCAAAATAACGGGCACCAGAAAAGTCATTGTATTTAAAAGAACCCTATAGTCGCTGGCTACAGTTTACCTGCAGTGCCTACTAGGAGTCTATGGTGATCCAAGAGACTCTCTTAAGTTATGATTAAGAACTCTGCTTTCAACCTCCCCCAAATGCATTGCTTCCTCAGATTGACAAATGTGTAGGCATACTATAAAATTGGTGCAAGAAGATCTAATGTATATATTCAAGTATAAGCAGACATGAGGCCGAGGCCCCTAATTTTACCACAGATAACTGGGAAAACTTATTGACACGAATTTAAATCTAGGGTGATAAATGCATTGGTCACAGCCTCCATAAGTAATGTATTTCCCAGCTGCCTCCTCCAGCAATGAAATACCCCATGCAACCCCCCCTTGTAATGAAATGCCTTGCAGCAGCACCCCCTAGTAATGGAATGCTCTGCAGCGCACCCCTAGTAATGGAATGCTCCTCAGCAGCCTCCGAGTAATGAAATGCCCTGCAGCACACCCCTAGTAATGGAATGCTCCTCAGCACCCTCCGAGTATTGAAATGCCCTGCAGCACACCCCTAGTAATCATACTCATACTCATCTCTAGATGCTTTCCCTGAAGCTCTGTGTGGCTCCTCTTTCTACTTCTGGTCACCATGAGGTGACGTCATAGTGTGCACCGTGGGCAGAGCGAATTGATGCGTCTCTGCCTGCTCTTAGGGAAGAGGAGAAGGAAGGCACACGGAGCATCAGGGACCATGAGAAAGCATTGGAAGGTGAGTATGTAAGTTTCTTTTTTACACACCCGTGTTTAAGCCGAGTTGAGTTTTTTCAACACATTTTTGGTGCTGAAAAACTCAGCTTATACACGAGTATATACGGCATTTCTATTACAGAGTACAGAGAATAATTACAGCCATAGTGAGCCAACAGTAAGGAATAGATGCTTACTGAGCCAAACAAGGCGGTAAGAATGGTAATCCTAAGGTATTGCTTTAATATTTAGAAATGCTCCATATTACATTGTAATAAATATATATATATCTATATTATATATATATATAATATATATATATATATATGATATAATGGTGGATTACAGTTCTTATGTCTCCAGTACAAAAAATGACAATTTAAAAAGCAATCAATAACACATCAAGCAGAGATAAGGTGCAGTATCCTTTAAATATTGTAAACAGCAAAATGATACACTCTTTTAAGTTAGTTTCAAATTCTATTTTAGCACTTACAAGTCTAAATAAGTTTCACATGTTTCAAATTTTTGATCCAATTTTTTTAAAGCATTGAGTATGATTGAGTCTAGTACTGTATTTTAAAGGGGTTATCTGGGAATAATTTTATATATGGCGAGGGGCCAGTAAAAATAATAAACCTCTTATACTCACCTCTTTCAGTGGTCCCGTTCACCCACAGAAACAACCCTTCACTGATAGAGCACAACTGGGCTCCTGCTATGCCTGAAACTCCTGTAGCAGGTGCAGTGCTGTGGTTAGCATATGGCTGCCACCTATTGTATATAAACAGTATCACACAGTGATAAGTGGTGATGCTAGTGAACGGGAGAGATGAAAGAGGTGGGCCCCCCATCCCCCAAGCCACATCTAAAATATTTTTTAATTTCCGGACAACCACTTTCATTTATAGGGGGAGATTTATCATAAATGTCTGAGAGCAGAACTGTTCTAGTTGCTCATGGCAACCAATCTGAGCTCAGCTTTCATTTTTCCACAGTGTTTCTAAAATTTAAGCTGAGCTCTGATTGGTTTCCATGGGCAATTGGAACTATTTTACCTCAGACACTTCTGATAAATCTGCCCCATACAGATTCCCATGCCTGTCTATGGGGAATTATATGCGGGCGCAAATTTGCAGCCACATATATGTCCCCATAGATGGTAATGGTGGCCCGGCGGCGGTATGGTGCCACACATGTGAAATGCTCTACCTTTTCCCATGTGTGCGGCCGCGCAGCGCTGTTTTCTATGGAGGGGGGGGGGCATACCAGCTTCAAATTCATAAACTTCTTCTAGTTCTGCCCTCAGACGCTTCTGATAAATTTCCGTTTATGAAATATATTGGAAAATCTTTCTACTTAGAATATCTAAAATTGATGCACAAGCATAATAAGTGTCTGTATTCTTAGCTACTACAATTACAAATTGTTGATTCAATATCCTCTGTTTATTGGTAGATTGTGTGGAGACGGCGGCTCGGTCAGCATCTGTAAGTATCAATGAGGATGTTTGCCATATTAGAGCATATATATATACATACAGTAACTAATGCTTGCGTCTTTCTACAGCGGTGGTGAGCTCTAGCACCGGAGGAATCCTCTCTGGTGGTGGAGGAGGATATGAAGGAGGAAGCGGATTCTACCAAGGAGGATCTGGATTCAGTTCTGGCAGTGGAAGAAATGTCATGGGAAGCAGATTTAGCAGTGGTAGTGGCTTCGGCTCCAGCTCTGTCGCAGGGGGGTTACATAGTGGTTCTTCTGTTGGGCATGTTACAGGTGGTCTGCACAGCCCTGGGGGCTACTCCTCTGGTGGTGGAGGCGTTTCAAGTGTTAGTATTGTCAGAAAAACAACATCAAGCACCAGAAAAGCCTAAAGATTGTTAAGATTTGTATGCAACTTTCTGATTTTGTGCTTCCCTATTCTTCCTCACACTAAATACTTCATCACTTTATGAAGCAGGGTAATAATATCTAGTGCAACAAATAATGTGGGCCTAAAAGTCCACTTTTTAAAGACTAGGACTTAAAGTTTGCAATTGATAAATTATTGAAAACTTGGCACAATATCCTTCCGCAACACACCCAAAATTAGCAACTGTAGGCATAGGGTGGGGCACATTTGCTGTGAATGGGGCCAGTAGGAGCATTAAACGCCATATGCATTGCACATCATGTCCCTGCCTGTTTCAATGCTAAGCATTTTGTATTTCTAATAATGCATTGTTGTCTTATATCTACATTTCACTAACATTTTCTAGCACCACTCTTTTCAGTATGGTCCACCACCTGTTACCAAATCATATACAAGATATCGTGAACTGAAAACAATGTTACAAATACATCCACACAAATCGCTAGACAACATTTTACTGTATAGACCAATGCAATGTGTACTAATAAATATACAGTTTGGTTCAGTCATCTACTTCACATACTGTATAGCTATGGATGTAAGTGATCCAAATTCTTCCAAAAATTTCTATGTGCAGGTTGCTGGAATATATTGAATTGTGGTTAAAACTCCGTAAAATAAACCATTTTCTGCTTTTCTGACTGAAATTTTTTGTTCATTTTTGCTTCTTTAAATACATTTTTGCTTATTTCTTCAGATTTTTCCAGTCTCCCAATTTAACTAGTAAGAGTTAAAAGGGGATTTTACCTACTGCTACATTACATAGGGCTATGCCCACACAGACCACCCATATTCCCTTGTCTCAATTCAGTATAAAATATAACCATACCCTACATATGTCTTGACCTTATCACTCAATAGCCTTCCAAAAGTAATGTCTACCTCACAAGACCTTGTGCTTCACTTTCCTACTATCCACTTCATATTAGCGGTTTACCAACAAACAAGTTAGGCCCTATCCACAGGATCATGCCCAACTTTCTGAATGGTGGGGGTCCGTGATGAGACCCCACAGATCACAAGAAACAGGGAGTTGATGGGGCCCCTTTAAAACAGCCTCTGACTTCTCCCATGTCTCCCCCAAACACTGGAACTCTCCGTCAAAAAGTGTCAGGTTATCCCCCACCTTCCAAACCTTCAAACATAACCTGAAACCCCTCTGTTTGGTTTGCCTACAGCACACAATAACCCAATGCTATGCTCCCTTACTTATGTTGGCATCTACAATGTGAGCCCTGGAGCCAGGGTCTTCCTTCCACTTCTTAGTTCAGTGTGATTTTTTATGTTTATACTTCCATGTGTTTCTAATGTGATTGTAATGTAAGTGAACCGTCGGCTCCATGTATTCTGGAAATCTGGAGCATTTATATTAACAATAGGTTGTGGCGATTATATTCATACATAAGAAATTATTGAATATGTTGCAAAATTGGAACCACACGTTAGGTGTCATTGACCAATCATTGCTGACTCTGTAGAAACATGCTCTTTTCACAAGATAAAAGGACAAATTACACATTGTTCAGAAAGGTAAGAAGAAGGTGTTTTCTGTCATTCAGAATTGTTATTTTCTTAAAAATACCAGTATTACAGATGAAAGCAGACATTTGGGAGAACACAAACGTTCTCTTTAAAGGGAATTTCTACATTAATAGGACTAGTCCACACTACACCCATCCGTTGTTTTCATTTTTCAGCTGCTACTATCAATCCAAAACACTACATTAAAATATGCAATTGGGTCAAATGCTTTGCAGAACAGCTCAGGTACCGGATCCCGATCTTGCTAGACCCAATGACATAGTTGAAAAGGTAATAAAGGAGAGAGGAATATGGCGGTGGAAGCATATAAGGGACAGAGCTATGTGTGCTTGATAATGCCCACAATGCACTTCAGCCACATTTGCATATCTCTAAACTTTTGGCATAGACGGAACAAATGGAAAATAAAACAAGAACAATGCATTTGTATTAAATTTACAGTAGTGACCATTTTTGTACATGATCCCCCTCAAATGAGTTTCCCGCCAAAACCAATTGGAAATTCAGGAGAAATCCCTACCTATTCCATTGGCTGTAGCTGATATATCCTCTGACTGTAGTTGTTCTCTGTGTTCTCCATTAGGTTCAGCGTCACCACGTCTCCTCTTCAGCCACGTGTCCTCCCTGTGAAGTTTACCACACAGACATCTTATGTTCTTCATTGTTCCTACATTGTGGTCCCCTAACACTGTTATCCTGCTGCTACCCCAAACACTCTCACTCTAAATACTGTAAGAAGACTACACGGAATCCACAATTTATAAGCCTAAAATTGTGGCAATGTACAATATACTGTCCTGATTTAGGCCCACAACCCCAAATCACCTTCTAAGAATAACCCACATATATAAACTACTCATTCTAGTTTACATATTCTACATTGTTCCCATTGTGGCCCCCACAATTGCTGACCTTCCACAATACATTGGCCCCATACTTTATATTACCCCCTCATTGTGCCACCTACTTCATAATGTTCCCTAAACATTGCCTAACATGTTATAATGCACTTAATACATGTCACTTTGCTAATGCCCCTGCAAAGTGACCCTTTCTAATTACTTGTAGTGAAAGGAGCCACCTAATAATATCCACATTAAATAATGCCCCTACCCACTGAATAATTCTCCCACATTAAATAAGTCTCACCAATAAGTACTGTCCCTCAAAACCCTCCAGTATACAATGTTATATTTAATGGGCAATTAGCAATTACCAAAGTCACCCATGTTCTCTGCAGCCCCCTCAACAATGGATGTCCCTCCTGCCCCTCACGCTAATTGGTTCCCTCCCATCCCCTCCAAGTAATTGGTGTCCCCCAAAGCCCACCAGCAATTGATGTACTACACAACCCTTCAAAAATGGATTTCCCCCCAAAACCCCAACAATTGATACTCCCCAGCCCCTCAGAAATGGTTGTCTCCACATCCAGCAATGGATGTGCGGGGCTCGTTACTCGAAACGAGCACTCGAGCATCTGGAAATGTTCGGCTCGAGTAACGAGCACCCGAGCATTTTAGTGCTCGCTCATCTCTAGTAATGTCCCTCACAACCCTCCAGTATACAATGTTATATGTAATGGGCAATTAGCAATCCCCAAAGTCACCCAGAAATTCCTGTTCTCTGCAGCCCCCTCAACAATGGATGTCCCTCCTGCCCCTCACACTAATTGATTCCCTCCCATCTCCTCCAAGTAATTGGTGTTCCCCAAAGCGCACCAGCAATTGATGTACTACGCAACCCTTCAAAAATGGATTTCCCCCCAAAACCCCAACAATTGATACCCCCCAGCCCCTCAGAAATGGTTGTCTCCACATCCAGCAATGGATGTGCTCCAGCAATTGATTTTTCCCCCTCCCTCCAAGCAATTGATGTCTCCCACAGATCCCCCCAGAAATGAATGTTCCCATTAGCTCTCCAGCAATGGATATCATATATAGCCCCTCAGCAATTGATGTGCCCCTCTCTCAGCAATTGATGTGCCCCCCCCCCCCCCCACCCCCGAGGAACAGATGTGCCCCTCGGCAATGGATGTCCCCCCATCAGCTCCTCCCGGCAATTGATATTGCCCTTATCCCCACCCCAGCAATGGATGTGCCCCAGAGACCCTCAGCAATTGATGTGCCCCTCTCTCAGCAATTGATGTGTCCCACAGATCCTCCCAGAAATGAATATTCCACTCCAACACCCACCCCCGAGGAACAGATGTGCCCCTCGGCAATGGATGTCCCCCCATCAGCTCCTCCCGGCAATTGATGTTGCCCTTATCCCCACCCCAGCAATGGATGTGCCCCAGAGACCCTCAGCAATTGATGTGTCCCACACCCCCCCCCCCCCCCAGAAATTAATATACCCATTGCCTCCCAAGCAATGGATGCCATCCACAGCCTCACAAAATTAATATTCCACCCCCGCCTACAGCAATGGATGTTCACCAATCAGCCCCCCCCCCCCACCCCCCAGGAACTTCCTACAAAGTGAATTAAAAAAACAACTTAATGCTCACCTGTATTCCTGTCTTCCTTTCTTGCCTCCCTCCTTGCTGTTCGGGGTCGAGTCGCTGGTGACGTCATCACACCAAGTCTTTAATGACGTCACCGTGTCTCCTGCTATTTGTAGTGGAGGACAGAGCTGATGGCTCTGTTCTCCATTGCAGCACTCGCTTCTATCCGCAGAAAGAAGTAAGAGTGGGGAGAGGACCCAGACAGTGGGACAAGAGTCCAGCTGATCCGGGGCACAGGCCAAAAGATCTTTTATCCTAGCGACACCCCCGGTTCCCACTAATCATCATAAAGAATTTGTCATGTCCATTTCCTTCTAGTTTGTAGTAGATGATAAAGGAAATGCTTGTCTGTTGTCTGACAACAAGGCAAGCCCTAACAAATATTATCTGGGGATGCTAGACCTCATTCCTTCATGTTCTTGAAAAGCCTAACCTGAGAAAATCTAACTCTCTTTTTCACTATTTAAAAGGATTTAACGCTTTATTAATCCCTTTAACATCAGATGAAAGTAACAAAAAAACGTAAAAACCATAGCAAACCTAGTTTGTTTTACTTATAGGACAAAGGTAAAACTGATGTTAGACGTGTCCTACTAAGAAGTTCCTGAGGCCTTATAACTGTATATTGCCACATTTGTGGCTTGTAGAGTTATAATAAAAGAAGTCCTGAGGAACATCCTTCGGAACTTCTGAGTTGGAAACGTCTACTATCAGTAAAACTAATGGTAAATGACCTTTAATTAATCATATGAGAATTAATAAAAAGTACAAAATTATTGTTTCTCTGTTTACAGCTCTCATGGTCTTAGATAACTACTGCTTCTAGTTTCTCTGTTTACAGCTCTCATGGTCTTAGATAACTACTGCTTCTAAATATTGGCAGTGCATTACTCCTACCATACATAATACACTTAATGATAGCACTTTGTAGCATAAATGTGATTGTAGGCCTCCTCTTTTCTTATGAAAACGTGCTTTACGAAATGATTTGCAATGTAGAAGCTCTCTAGTCAATTGGAGGCAGGGTTCACTTTCTCTGTTTACAGCTCTCATGGTCTTAGATAACTACTGCTTCTAAATATTGGCAGTGCATTACTCCTACCATACATAATACACTTAATGATAGCACTTTGTAGCATAAATGTGATTGTAGGCCTCCTCTTTTCTTATGAAGACGTGCTTTAGGAAATTATTTGCAATGTAGAAGCTCTCTAGTCAATTGGAGGCAGGGTTCACTCGATTTGCAATGTAGAAGCTCTCTAGTCAATTGGAGGCAGGGTTCACTTCTGAAGGGGAACTTCTTTAGAAGTATATTACCAATCCCTCAAGTATTCTGAAGGGGAACTTCTTTAGAAGTATATTACCAATCCCTCAAGTATTTGAGTAATTCCTAGTGGAGCCTTTAGAGAGATAGCAACTAGACAAGAGAGAAGCGGAGCCTGATACTGCGCACCATAACATCATATCCAGAGGGCAAATCAATTAGACAAAGAGCAGACATGTATAAGAAAAGAAAATAATATAAGAAGACAATTTTTAACAAGGGGTGTTAAAGAAAAGAAAATAATATAAGAAGACAATTTTTAACAAGGGGTGTTAAAACAAGGAAGAATTGGATTTCGAATCAATATTTTAATTTTATTTGATCTGAGGTGTGAATTTTTTTAAAGGGTCCTGCATTTGGATGATCTAGTCATCTGGTTTATTGTATGATAAAATTATTTCATTTTATTTAGAATCTGAATTGTTTTAGTGGCCTGTTTTGAAAGGAACACTCTAGTCTAAGCTGAATCCTGATACCTTGTGCAGGGTCTGAGGGGAGGAGCATGACTCTAGGTTCTAGCCAGGTTCTACAAATACAATAATAATGAGTCAGGCTCCGCCCTTCTGGCCCTGCACTATGCATTATTCAATTAATTAGTTTTGACTAGAGTGTTCCTTTAAGTCTGCTTCTGATTTTTTATTTTCTGGTTTACAGATTTATATGTGAGCTTGCTTTCTGTGGGATAAACTAAACTTACTATCTGCTCCTTTTAATATATTCCATGAAACGTAGCTGGAAACAGGAAATAGTTTTTATGGCGTTCACTGTGAGGTTCACATGACAAATCCCCTTAATTCTTTGGGTCAGTGCAATCAAATAGATGCCCTGCACTATGCATTATTCAATTAATTAGTTTTGACTAGAGTATTCCTTTTTGTCTGCTTCTGATTTTTTATTTTCTGGTTTACAGATTAATATGTGGGCTTGCTTTCTGTGGGATAAACTGAACTTACTATCTGCTCCTTTTAATATTCCATGCAATGTAGCTGGAAACAGGAAATAGTTTTTATGGCGTTCACTGTGAGGTTTGCATGACAAATCCCCTTAATTCTTTGGGTCAGTGCAATCAAATAGATGTATATATATACAACTAATGCTGCAATTAAAACAAAAGAAAAGATATACATAAATCATTGTGTCCCAATCAAACAGCCATCTACCACCCTCTATCTCCTACCGTATGATATACCTTCCTGCAAGAAACAGATTTTAGAAGGAGCCTCCCTCTTATAGCAAAAAAGAACACAAATTTCTATTTGTTACCAGAAAAACAGAATAGAAGAGCAGAATTATAATTTTAACAAACCTGTTTTAGGAAAATGCAGGAAGTCCTGTAAACTGGGAAATGGTTTCAGATGATACTACGCTCTGTAAATCAAAAGTAAAAAAAAACACAGAGGAAGATACTACAACATTACAAAGGATAAGTAGAAGCTGGAGCCTACATGAAGAGATAGCCAATGAAGTGTGGTGTCAAAAATGTAAGGGATGAGGATTCAAGCAAGTTCAATTAAATAATAAAACACTGCATAAAATACGCTGGAAAAAAATTAACCGGTATTGGTGGACAGCTAACTTATCTATACCAGGCAGCTTCTGCCAATGACAAAAATATAATATGATGTATCAAGAGTAGTAATGAGCGAACTATTAATTCGGTTTCAGCAGAGCTTGGCCAAACCCAAACTTGGAGTTCTGTCTATATCGAACTTGGACCCAAACCACTCTGCCAGTACCACCTGCAATTGGTGCTGGTACTGATTGCAGATATTATCTGTTTTAATTCCACTGGAGGAAATTAAATAGATTTGATGAAGGCGCGCCACCATTTTAGGTGCTAAGGATTGGTGTTGCCATTAATTTTGCTGGCAGTATTTAAAATGTTAACGTCCAAAGTTGGTGCTAGCACTGATCACGGATGTACCAGGTGTTGGTTTTTAAGAAGATCAGGGGTTGGTTCCGCTCATCACTATTCAGAGAGGCATACATAGTTATGGCCTCATCACTAAGTAGACCATACATAAGATCTTTCTATTGATCCTCATAAACTATGGCCTGTAACAATGACAAGGGGGCATCCCCTACACCTAGAGGAAAGATCTTTTACTGTTTTCATAAATAGGGTTTCTTTACTGTGAGAGCAATGACACTGTAGATTGCCACAGAGTGTTGTGATGGCTTACATACCGGAAAAGTTCTAGAAGGACCTGCTTTTATTGAAAGTAAATATATGATGTTATTAGAACTAAATTTGATACAATGTTGATTCAGGCGTCCAGGGATCACATAGAAATTTTCCTCCAACTATGTGTAAAATTACATCAGCCTAATAGGGGTTTCTGACTTCCTTTAGATCTGTGGTGGCAAACCTATGGCACAAGTGCCAGAGATGGTACTCAGAGCCATATCTGTGGGCCCCCAGCACTATTTAAAGCAACAATTCCTGAGTTTCCAGAAGAGAAAGGAGGTGTGGATAGGGCTGGATTATCATTGGAGCTCCTTCCCCATGATTCCTATACAGGGGGACGCTGGAGGGAAGCTACATTGATAATCTGAACTTCCCCTCCTTTGTTCAACTGCATTGGTGTCTTCAAGGCATTGTCTCATTGTGATTTATAAGTGAGGTTTTTGGCTATAGTTTGGGCACTATGCCCCTAAAAAGTTACCATAACTGCTCTAGATAAACACTAGAATTGTACTATGGGTTACACTTGAATGACCTGTTTTTTATGTACCCTTATCTGCTATGGTACATTTTATGTGGGCAACATTATCTTCTGTTATATGATGTTATTGGAAGGGCCAATTTACAGATATTTATTTTACTTGGGTCACTTTAGGTTGTGCATCCATTGGTCTAAGCAATGTTATTCAGGATCAAGGGTTGAAAAATAAAGGGCCCCAGGGCTATATAAATAACAACACATTAAACACACCCCTCTCTGGCAGTCCATTCAGTGTCACTGTCAACCTCTCACAGCCTGCAACTGCTGCTTTAGCTGGTGCAAGGCTGTTGACATTGCACCAACCACTGTGTTTCCGTATATAAAGAGATGCTGGTGGTGCAGTGGTCCAGAGCATTGGAGAGAAGTGTAGGATATTTGCTACTTTTATACCTCCCAGGGCCCTTTTAAAGAAAAAAAAAAACCTAATCCTGCAGAACCTCTTTAGTTTCCCTTTGGGAAGTTACTACTGTGGAAACCAATCATCACGAATTTAACTACTAAGGTAGATCTGGTGGCAGGTTACTGTAATGTAGTGTAGCCTAATGCTCACTTTAATAAAACATGTTGTGGCCCACAATTAATGATGTATATGCAAATTTTCTGAAGAGGCATCTGGGGCATGGATAAGCTGTGCCGTGGAGTGGGAGCTATGGCTTCTCCACACCGCAGTAGCCTCTTTCGATCCCTCCTGCCCCAGTCTTCAGCACGCAGCTTGCAGCAGCTGCGCACGCTCATCTGAGAAGCCAGAGCTACTGCGCATGTTGACAATTTCATGGTTCTGGCTCATGGAGCAAGGATTCCTCTTTTTGAAGTCAATCATTACTGAGTGCACTATGATCTTAAGTATAGAAAAGTGTTAATCTCAACAAATTTCAACAAGTTTAGTTAACCAGGATCTGTGTTACTGCTGCAGGTATGTGCGATATGCCAGTATGTGGAAGGAGCCAGGATTCCTGGGTCACTGGTCAGTGAAGCTGGAGTTCTGCGCATGCGCTGCGTGCTGAAGATGTCTGGGTAGGAGGAGCAAAGAGGCTACTGGGGCATGGAGTAGCTGCACCATGTAGCCTCAGCCATGACAAATCCCCTTAATTCTTTGGGTCAGTGCAATCAAATAGATGCCAAATGTATATAGTTTTTTGTAATCAATAAAATAGTTTTTACGCTTTTTACAAAATATCTTCCCTTTTGCCATATTTACCATACTTAGACATCCCTATCTTTATTATATAATTTACCGTAGTTTACAGGATTAGGTAAGGTGTCATTTTTTGCAGCATCAGCTGAAGTTTTCATGGATATAATTATAGTAACTGTTGTGAAACTACAAAAAAGCGGCAATTTACATGTTTCCTTTTTTTTTTTGCTATAAAATTCCTCACGTGGAACAATATTTTGATAATTTTGATGGTTGGTTATTTTAAGATGTGGGGATAATCATGTTAATGATTTTGTAGGTTTACTTAATTATGCATTAGTTCTTGGGAAAGGAAAGAGATTCAACATTAAAGGAAAACTCCCATTAGCATGGTGGTGAATTAAGCTAACCATACTTAGCAGAGGGTGCTCTCTGATGTGTACAGGGTGCTCGGGGTTAATAACTATGCACGCCTCCAGCAGCCATACTTACCTCCTCTCTTATGCCTCCTGAGTAATGTTACCAGGCTCTCCAGCAGGGGATAGCAAGTAAGTATGGCTGCTGGAAGGGTGCATCCGAGGCTAATTAGAATATTTTTAAAGTCGCCACCACGTCAAGGTTTAAGAAGATGTGTTCTGTTATCATGGAGAAGACGCCGATGGGTAAGCATAGTTTGCTTAATTCACTACCACACAAGTTTTTTTAATAATTTTTTTACTCCCATCCATAGAAACTGACCCTTCATGACTCCACAGAAGGTGCTTATTCCCCTGCCCTACACAACCCGCCTACCCCTAGAGACTTTTTCAATGGCTCTTTAACAACAGATCTTCATGTTAATTCATATTAAGATTCATGGGATCTCTGATCCGTACCTATTCTTATTTGATTCACAAATTATGTTAATGGCATTAACAATTCTGTTGCATTGTATAACATTCTATAAAACTTCTGGGACTTCCCAAACCTTTCAAGAAAGAAATTCAAAGACAATTTAAATAACAGGATATAAAAATCCCCTAATATACTAATAACGATCTTATAAGATTTTTATACTGTAGTACTATCCTTTTTAAGGCTGCTTTGGATTTGATCCAATGGCAATTGTAAGACTGGAATATGGACAGTGATATCCAATGGTTTTATTTCCAGTAGAAGCTAATAGCCAATTATATATATACAACTAATGCTGCAATTAAAACAAAAGAAAAGATATACCTAAACCATCTACCACCCTCTGTCTCCTACGTATTATATACCTTCCTGCAAGAAAGGCTGTAGAAGGAGCCTCCCTCTTATACCAAAAAAGAACACAAATATCTATCTGTTACCAGAAAAACAGAATAGAAGAGCAGGATTATAATTTTAACAAACCTGTTTTAGGGAAATGCAGGACGTACTGTATACTGGGCAATGGTTTCAGATGATACTATGCTCTGTAAAGTAATTAAAAAGTAAAAAAACACTGAGGACGATACTACATTACAAAGGATTAGTGGAAGCTGGAGCCTACATGAAGAAATAGCCAATGAACTGTAGTGTCAAAAATGTAAGGGCTGAGGATTCAAATAAATTCAATTAAATAATAAAACACTGTGATTTATAAGTGGCTTTTTGGCTATAGTTTGGGCACTAAGCCTCTAAAAGGTGACCATAACTGCTCTAGATAAACACTAGAATTGTACTGTGGGTTACACTTGATTGACCTGTTTTTTATGTACCCTTATCTGCTATGGTACATTGATTTTATGTGGGCAACATTATCTTCTGTTATATGATGTTATTGGAAGGGCCAATTTACAGATGTTTTACCTGGGTCATTTTAGGAAACCAATCATCACAGATCTAGCTACTAAGTTAGATCTCGTGGCAGGTTACTGCAATGTAGTGTAGCTTAATGCTTATTGCAATAAAACTTTTTGTGCCCCAAAATTTAATTAAACAATTAATGATGTATATGCAAATTTTCTGAAGAGGCTACTGGGGCATGGAGTAGCCACGCCATGGAGTGGAAGCTACGGCTGTAGCCTGTAGCCTCCTGTAGCCCCCTGTAGACTCTTTCGATCTCTCATACCCCAGTCTTCAGTGCGCAGCTCGCAGCAGCTGCGCACACTCGTCTGCGAAGCCAGAGCTACAGCGCATGTTCAACCATATTCCATGGTTCTGGCTCATAGAGCAAGGATTCCTCTTTATGAAGTCAATCATTACTGAGAGTGCACAATGTGCTTAAGTGTAGAAAAGTGTTAATCTCAACAAATTTCAATAAGATGAGTTATCCAGGAGCTGTGTTACTGCTGCAGGTGTGTGTGATATGCCAGTATGTGGAAGGAGCCAGGATTCCTGGGTCACTCGTCCGTGAAGCCAGAGTTCTGCGCATGCAGAGAACTCAGGCTTCACAGACGAGTGCGCGCAGCTCCTTGTAGCTGCGCGCTGAAGATGTCTGGTTTGGAGGATCGAAGAGTAGCTGCGCCGTGTAGCCTCAGCTCCAGCTACTACTCCACGCCCCAGTTGCCTCTTTAGAAAATTTGCATATTACCCTGATTAAAGATTAGAAAAGATAGAGGGGAGTAAAGGATTAGCCCTAAAAAGGACTATCCTTATATTCCTTAGATGCACCTAGCACCGGATCTACCTCAATAGGTAGATCCATAGTAATCTTACAAGCCCTTTCCACTTTGGGCTTCCTTTGTGGGATAGTACAGCAGTCAACAAGGATATAGGAACTCATGGCTCCTCGTATCATGAGATAATCACTTATCTTTACTTTATTTATTGCAAGCATACATAAGGAACTGTAAAAGCCAATTCAAAAGCAATACCTAAAACCCTACTGTGTATGATACAACGAGTAACATAGTATAACAGTTGTCATATCTCAATATTCCATCACCCAGTAAGGATTCCATTAGATAAGAGCTGTGAACAACGTATAATAATTAGCTCCAGACTGCAAACTGACCCAGCAATGAACAAGGGAGAGAAATATGTGGAGAATTTATCAAGGATACGTGGGCCAATATCACATTCACGAATGTAAGCCAAGTTCAGGGGGGATTGTCAATGGTGCAGACAAAGTCAGATACAGCAGGAAAGTGTTCAGATTACAGAGTTATGGCATTATTGTAGACCAGCCTATTGTGAGAGACAGCTCATATTAGGATGCATATAGTTTACTTATTACCAAGTTTAGCCGGTGTTGGACTGGATTGCCGAGGGTAAACCAGTAAAATTCATCCTTGGGTCCACCACTGTACAGCTACATGCAACTATAATTTATCTGTAAATTTCCAAACATGGCAACACACATTTCTTTCACTAGTAGTCTAACCCTTGTCCATGATGGTTGAGATGCTGTATGGTGAATGTGTGTAAAAAGTACAGTAAGTATACTGTGCTTTGCATCAATCGTGATGGAGCTGGGGCTGACCTAGCTCAGGAGCGCCACAGCTGGATTCACCTGGATTTAGAGAACCCAAACCTGGTAGTTTACTAAAGTTTGGTAGAAGTTTACTAAAGTTTGCTTCTTCATAAACCTGAAGAATCCTTGGGTGCTTCACTTTCATAGAACCTGCTAAAACTTTGGCTGCCATCTGAGAGTAGAAGGAGGAAGGATTACATGTGCTTGAGTAGTGAAATAGCCAATAAACCTTGCAAAAAAAGTCTCCAAACCATTCTGGAAGCAGTATAGAAGAGATGTCAGAATCCAAAGCTGCCAAAACTGCCAAAGCTCTCAGCTTTATTAGCCATTCTAGCCATGTGTAAGGAGATCTTAGAGGAACATTGAACATTGAACACAACACATATAGACAAGACAAGACAACCTCCACTCATTGCTCAGTTTTTATGTCCAATATCCAAATTAGACCATACTCTACCAAATTCATGGCTCTGACAATGCTTCTTAGACTACACAGGAACGGCTATAAAATGCCTGTTCTCCAACTAGCTTTGAGACAAATATCTCAAAATCAAATGCATCAACTAATGTTTCATCTCCCAACACCCTGTTAGTCCCCACAACAGTCCTAAGGGCCCCAGAAATACCAATCTGTTCCTTTAATGTACACTAATCTATAACGTGTGTTTTTGACCATACAAAGCTATAGGCAGGGTTAGGTAGCAGCCCATGTGAGGCTCTGGGCGGGTCTTTCAGATGGAAGAGCTTTCTGATCTCTGCATTGTAGTAGTCCGCACCCCCTCCCCTGTAGAAGGAATAGGGTCTGTATTAGAAATTTGGTTGCGTACCTACAACAATCAGTCAGAGCAAGAGAGAAAGGAACTGTGGAACACTTCATTGCAAAGAATAGAAAGCTCTTCAGGCTGAGAGACTAGCCCAGAGCACTTGCATGAGCTGCTAACGGGGATTAAAAATGTACTCTTTAGAGTCCTGCTGCTACTTATTACACACAAAGGTATTGCTACACAAATCTCCAGGAACAATACTGGCTGCGTTTTATTATGGAGAAAACTGATGACGAATTCCCTTGCAATTATTTCATGTTTCCATAAGAAGAGATGACGGGATTTTCTGCACCTAAAAATAAATAAAGTAAAATGAGAACTTTCTACAACTATTAAAAACAGCAAATTTATGTCTAGAAAGCTTATAAAGTGCCCCTATAAATGCTGCTCTTACATGCGGGATGATTATAGGACAGATAGCCTATCCATTCAGTACCTTATATCGGATTCAGTGATATTTACAGCTTTCATTGCTTTTATTACATAACCTAAATGTGGAGTGTGAGTGAGCTGGAAAATTTTTTAACATTAGACAATCTGTGTTAAAGTTTGTCACATACATGGGATATTTCTGCACAAAGTGCCACTAGCAACTCATAGTGCTTTACTATTTTAGCTGCTAGGAGGCATCTTTTCTATAATGGCTTCTAAGAATTATGGTGGGAATTCGTGCATGAAAGTCATCAAGCCTATAGTATATTTTACATTGTATTCAGCATGCAACAAGTCATACAGAACCATAATACGGCTTCCATTGTACTAGGATTCCATACAGGCAGTCCCCGGGTTACATACAAGATAGGGTCTGGAGGTTTGTTCTTAAGTTGAATTTGTATGTAAGTCGAAACTGTATATTTTATAATGGAAGTTCTAGACAATTTTTTGTGACAATTGGAGCAGTGACAATTGGAGTTTCAAAATTTTTGGTGTAATTGGACCAAGAATTATCAATAAAGCTTCATTACAGGCATCTTACAGCTGATCATTGCAGTCCGGGACTATAGTAAAGCATCCAGAGAGCTTCACCAGAGGTCACAGTGGGCAGAGGGGTCCGTCTGTAACTATGGGTAAGTCGGGTGTCCTTAAGTAGGGGACCGCCTGTATACATTTTTGGTCAGAAGTATCTTATGGAAGTCGATGGAGCACCATATGGTGGCATAATTTACCCCTACATGTTCACAAAAAGTTGGGTTATCTCCTGCCACAGAGACCCTTGATGATTTTATATAGTGTATCATTTGCAGTTGAGCTCACAATATGGCAGATACTATGGATAAGGAATGGGAACAGAAAGATGAATATTTGACGTGATTGCACATTTAGGAATACATTTTCAGGTGCATACGATTTAATGCATCAGTAAAAGTACACCCATAAACACCAATTAATTACTTATCAAAATTCCTGATTTATATTTATTTTTAAAACAGAGGTGCAAATATGTTACAAAAAACATAAAAGATAAAATTATGGCTGCCTGCATTCGCCACTAGAGGGAGTTTGGGAACTTTCTGCTTAAACTAAGCTGAAAAATAAATTATACTCCTAAACTCTGCTTATGTGAATGTGCAAATCTTCTACTAGAATATACTTGTCAAATCCCATATATTTGTATGGTGATGCAGGTTCTTATATATATATAGGATAAGCTCCCACGGACTCCCTTTGATTTTTAGTGGGATGGGGATTTTGGCACAGTAGAAAAATATCACCATATGAGATAGCGTTCACAGTTGTCCCAACAGGTTCCTCCTCCTGCCTCTAATCCATATTTCTCCAGTCCTGGGATCACCCCTTTTAACCCCTAACTATACCGGCTGCTGACCATCTGTGCCTTTATTGCACCTTGGGGACATGTATTGTGGAAAGTGGGACAAACAGAAGTCCCAAGTGGAGAGTGTCTGAAATACAGGACTAACCTGATGTCTACTAAAAGATTCTTGTATATTGATAAAACCTATCATTGCCAGGTTCCCAGGTCAGATTGCTCGCAGTATTTCATGAATGTGCTGATTTAAGGGTTTAGCTTTTTATCCACTGCCCATAGAATTAGAATGAAGATCTGTGTAGGATATCTGTAAACTCTGCCAATACTCAGAAATCTCATAGCAACATATTATGTTTTCACCTGTTTTCTGGGGCTGACTCAGCGACTATCACACATGAAAGCGAAGCAAGGTATAGTGCAACCAAGTCACTGGAGTAAAATCCTACACCGACCTTTGTTCCAGGAAGCCATAAAGGTCAAAGACTAAGACAGGCTTTTGCAGAGAGATACAATACTCAGCAGGAGTAGAGGCCGCTCCTAGATTAGACAACTACGGTATGCGACACGCCATACCCTGAAAGCGCCAACCTTGCTGCATTATTTTGTGTAAATCTAAAGGAGCAGCGGTCTTTTATGATGAATTCACGTTGGCAACCACATAACCTGTTTTATCTTCGACAGTTTAATTACTCTGGAGACGTGATTAACCGCTTCAGTGCATTAACTCTCACCCTTTGTAAACAATTAAAGCATGGTTATAGGTCCATTAAAGAAACTGATAGAAACAGGTCAATCCAGGGCTTGAAGTCTGCTTAATCCTAAATTTCTGCAAATGGATTTATAGTCCGATAAATGGAGGGTGTGTCCTCACACTGCAGTTCTCTGAGCTCTCTGCATTTGGATGCTTGACAAGACCTTCCCTTTGCTCTGAATAACATTATAGCAGGCTGAATACTCCAGTAGTCAATGCTAAAGTAAAAGGTGGTTTATGTTGATTGGGTATTCACAAAAAGACAAAATTCTTAAATATACTTAAAATGACAAAAAAAACACCTTCTCTATCAGTCCTGGTGTATACAACTACGGTTTCCCCTGGATCCGACCGTAAATCAGAAGTCTAGGGTCAGGCAGGACAGATTGCTCTCCTGTCTGACGCTCCACTGAGCTCCTCTCTGCATCGGCCCCTCCCTGAGCATTTCAGGACGAGCTCACACAGAGACTTCCTGCCAGAAAACAGCAGCATGAGGAGAGTAAATCTACAAGCTACAGGCAGATAAGGTCTTTATCCAGGAGAGGGAGGGAAATCAGAGCTGACAGTATGTTATGGCTGAGATAGCAGAGCTGAGAATGTCATTGTGTGTTATATGGATATCATCATCTCTCATCTCTGATCTGTCTCATCTCTCATTCTATGTGTCAGATAGCAGTAGATTGTTCAGAAGCTAAATAAAAGTGTAGATAAACCTGTATCCTGATAATCTAAGCACATTGTCAGCTCACATCATCTCCTAGCACAGATGAATCATGAAGTGTCTGCTTAGAGATTCCCTGCCGACCCTCTGGAATTTTACACTGAGTGATAGAAGCTAAAACAGCAATAAAACTGGGTTTTCTTTCATCAGCAAACCCCTGTGCATCTTTTTCAAACAGTAGGTTTAAAACAAGATTCCATATTAGTACAAAGCTACATTGTACATATCCCATTAACAGGTAAGTAGCAGTTACAATAAGTAAATTAGTCCTAGATAAGTAATAATGATAAGTGAGATCATTCCCAGGTTAAATAAAAATCATTACATGTCTCCATTCAAATAGTGATGCCCATAAACTTTGGAATAGGACCAAATAATACAACCTCTATACTATAGATAATGGGGCACATTTACTGACCTGTCCTGTCGCATTCTAAGAAAGTGCATTGTCCGACTGGAATGCACTCTGGCGCGATTCATTAAGATTGTGCACCCTATATCCTGCATGTGTCGCTTCCCCGCTTAGGTCCGCCAAAGTTCACCTTCTTCCCAGTGTATGTAAGTGCATTGTCTTGCAACACAATTTGAATGTTAAATCCCGCGCTCAGTCTGAATCAGTGGGATCATCCAAAGGCTTGCTTCTTCCGGATGAAAGCCGGCGCAGCTGCGCCACAATCCGATCCCGTGTAACACAATCTCCAGTTATATACCTGTCACCGTGGCGCAAATTCAGCAAATTTCTAAAATTAGATGAAAGTGCAATCCACGGATCCTTAGTAAATAAGCCTCAATGTCTTACCCGTTAAGACACATGTTTCAAGTGTTATAAGCTTCCTCAGAGGGGAATTTATGGGGGGTCATTGATAAACTATCCAAGCCACTCATCCTGCAATATTAATGCATTCCCTCAGTCCTTCTGCTACTACAGGTATAATATAACTCTTATCAATGAATCCTACCTAACACTATCAGCAGTTTTATGGTTTGACCGATTCCCTTTAATGCCCAAATTAATTTTTGATCAAAAGCTATTGTCCAAACACAGCCAAGCATGCATGTTTTATGGGAAAAGATAAGCAAGTCTCTGCAATACACATTGAAATAAATGGGATCCGACACTGCAATCATCTGGGACAACCATCACACTATGGTCAGCAATGTTAGCTAATATTATAGGGGGGTTTCTTTTCAGCAGTTGCCTCATTTACATCACACACTAATACCTGGAAAACGTCCTCATATATCGTAATGATTCAGTTTCCATACTATTACTGCCTGATGTCATGAGGCTGGTGTGAAGGTAAGTGATATCTATCTATGACACTATCTGGTTTTAATTTGTGAAAAGCACAACCGGTAATATATTCCCTTTAAAGGACATCTACTATCAGGATGAAGGATTGTAAACCAAGCACAATGACATGCTGGTGTGTGCCCCCTCTGGCAGGATCTGCTCTTCTTTTAGCTTCTTATGCCCTTGTTTTTAAGAAAAAAACATTTTTAAAAGCATGCAAATGAGCCTGAGGGGCTCCTGGCTTAATAGATGTCAATGGAGTCTGGAGCTCCTCAGGCTCAATGCCTAATTTTTAAAACCTTTTTTCTTGTAAAACCAAGGGCTTATAAAGCTAAAAGAAGAATGGATCTTGACAGAGAGGTCACACACCTGTATGTAAGTGTTCTTGTTTTACAATCCTTCATCCTGGTGGTAGATTTCCTTTAAGTCCTTTATACTATGTAGATCTCAAACTACTGCTGTATTAATAGAGTTCAAGATTCTGTCCAATATTACACACAGAAATGAGATGTCTGTATTATGTCCGGTATATAGCGAGCCATAAACACGTACAGATAAAGGTTACAACCACAAGAACATAAAGTCGCTGCTGTCCACACCCTTTCCTAACACAGTACCAAGCTTTTTTTCTTTTTACCCTTCCCTTTGACACACCTAGATTTGTGACTTTACACTGGCAACTCATGATTTCCTTCTCAGCAGGCCATGCCGTTTCTTGAATCACACCCTACATCAGTGTTGGCGAACCTTTTAGAGGCAGAGTGCCCAAACTACAACAAAAACTGGCTTATTTATCGCAAAGTGCCAACACAGAAATTTAATTTGTGATTTATACTCCCTGCTCTGTCACAGCTTTCATTGATACCAGCACCCTGAGGACACCAATAAAGCAGAAAATAGTCCCAGGTAGCACTGTCACTTTAAAATACCTCTGTGCACAGCAAGTCCTGGGCTGTCTGGGACTGCAGGAAGATACCTGGAGTCATCTCTGGTGATGGCCTGAGTGCCCACAGAAAGGGCTCTGAGTGCCACCTCTGGCACCAGTGCCATAGGTTAGCCATCACTGCCCTACATTGTAAGCAGACCCCTCATGCTTGTTATATTAACTAGGAAACTGAGCTGTAAGTTATATAAATGATCTGTCTGGCCTCACATTAAAGAACAAGTACTGCCGGCGTTTGGCACTGATGTGCTAGATATCAAAGGTTTTGTATCTCTTATCATGTAGTTTTACACATGAAGATATCCTATCATTTCATAGTACCACACTGAAGATGGTCACGCTTAAAGGGCTACTCCAGGATCTATCTATTGATCATGTATCTCTGGAGTCAATACCTGGCACCCCTGCAGATCAGTTATTTGATTAGAAGGCATCCCTTGGATAATCAATATGGTCTATTAAATACATCGCCATACATGGTATAGTGGTATTGGGACTGAGCTGCAAAACTGTGAAAAATACATGTGATGTAAACAAGTGGAGAACTATAGGGTTCATTTATCTTTATCTTTCTTCCTGCTTTTTCTGGCTTTTTTGAGACATTTTAGGCAGATTGCAATTTTTGGGTCCTTTTAGGGACATTTGTTTTCCGCCAGTAAAATGTATGATAAATGTATCTTAGGCTACATTCACACTGCCGCATGGGGGACATATATATGGCCAACGTATATATGGCCAATATATGCCCCCCATAGTTGGCAATGGGCACACGGCTCCCCCGGCATACGCCGCTGTGTGCCATATATCACTATGGAGAGGGGCGGGGGTGAGAAGAGCTCACCTCCTCTCCCCGCGCGCTGCCATGTGCCCGCCGTGCTATGGTTCGTTGGGCAACGGCAGTGTGAATCTAGCCTAAGATACATTTATCTTCTATGCTTAATGTAACAATTGACATTTATCACTTTTGGCACAAAAAAAACTCCAGACAAAGTGACTTGAGACATTTGTGTGACATTTTTGAGACATTTGTAACAAATGTCTCAAAAAGATCTGAAAAAAAATCCCTCATTTAACACAAGGAAAAAGTGATATTGATAAATTACCAAAAAAGCAGATGGAAAAACTAGCCAAAACAAACAGAGATTAGATAAATGACCCCATATGACTGTTTCAATCACATAATCCTATAGTAATCACTATTACTTATCATAAATGATAACATTTGCCATATTAAATTGCAATAATTTATTTTCCTGATTCCATATCTAACACATCTTTTGTGTATGTGTGTATACATAAACTGGCAGACAGAGGCCTAGTTTTTGCAAACTACTGGGAGGTTCCCAGTGATGTCACTGTCCATGTTAGGGCAGTGACAGCAACGGGGAGACATCCCAAACATCAGCAGTAGCCAATCACTGGCTGCTGCCAATGTTAACTCCTCCCCCATGAATATGGGACGAGGAATCAACATCGGCAGAGACATCTGTGCCCTCAGTCATGAGAACATGTCAGGAATTCTCCCGCCGTATCCTTACAATGTAGGGACAAATTAAGATAGGAATCCTTAGCCTTAACTGGATGATTGTGCCCTCTGATATCGGTTTATCTACCTTGAGAACAAAGGATTGAAATCCAACATGCCCAACCCTTCAGGGCGGCACGGTGGCTTATTGGTTAGGATTATAGCCTTGCAGCGCTAAGGACCTGGGTTCAAGTCCCAGGGTCAACATCTGCATAGAGTTTGTATGTTCTCTCCTAGGTTGTCTCCCACACTCCAAAACATACTGGTAGGCTCATTAGATTGTGAGTACCATTGGGGACAGGGACTGATTTGACAAGCTTTGTGCAGCGCTGCGTAATCTGTGTGCGCTATTTAAATAAAGGAATTATTATTCTAATTTGTTAATATCTGCCAGCAGGACAAGGAAGTGATTATTAGTGAGACCATCTTATCTTTATAATGTAGGTTTTGCTAAGCAGCAAAGTCTGCTAAAGGTTAAATATTCAGGATATAAGATATATTACAGAAGAATGTCTTTTTTACCTACTATAGCACAAAGAAAAGGAATGGCGGTAGAGGGAAAGGGTTAATGAATGATAGATACTCTTGCATATCCATGCAATTATTGCAACAGTGAATACTTGGGACACAGTCAGTATATTGGCTAAGCTGGTGTAATTCCTGACTATTATTAGACTACAATCAAAGACTGTAGACAACTAGGGGTTCCCATGATGGGAAACATGGATTTCAGTCTTTTGTATGTCTAGTGAGTTGCTATGTATACAATAAATTTACAGAAAAATGATCCCTGAGCTGAGAGACCCAGCAGGAAGTGATGTGACTGCTCACCTTCCTGTTGGCTTTTCCTGCGGAGAGTCAGCATTCCATGAGATTGTAGCATTGTCTGCAATATACAGAAAAGCCGCTGCTAGGGGACGTGATTGTGCCAGTACGAGAAATCCAGACTGGCATACAGACAATAATTAGTATTAACATGTATATATAGTAATGATTTATTGTGGATCTGGTCTGTAATACAGTACCCATAACCTGTCGCTGGACCCTCTGTATCCCATGTACACAAAATTTTATGCACAGTCTTGTATGGATGTAATAAACACCAGAAAAGATGGATGCATACACTGGACCAATGTACAAATGTAATTTTTATTAAATAATAATTAAAACAAGAGTTTTTATTGTACTCTTGTCTTGTCTTGTTTTGATTATTATTTAATAAAAATTACATTTGTACATTGGTCCAGTGTTTGCATCCATCTTTTCTGGTGTTTATTACATGTGTTGCTCAGGATGCATGGACAATTTTTTATTCTGGCAGTGCCTGTCCTTTTTTGTGTATAATTGTTCATAGTCTTGTATGGATGTTAACTTACAGGAGAATGGCAGAAAAACTAAAGTAGGTTGAACACATTGATCTAGGTGGGTCTGGACCAAAAGATGTGATGGTAAAGTAGGACCATGTTGACATTTAATGCAATGGTTTCCATGAATATGGAGGAGATTCATCAGAAGTGTCTGAGTTATAACTCTTCTAGTTGCCCAGATAAACCAATCAGAGCTCAGCTTTAATTTTATAAACAGCTGTGGGAAAATGGAAGTTGAGCTCTGATTGGTTGCAATGAGCAACAACTCTGCTCTCACACACCTCTAAAAAATCTCCCCTGAAAAGTTAAGGTGTGTGGCCTATTCCCCCTCTCCTCATTAGGACTGAGCATACATGTATATCGGAGAGTTTAGAGGAGATAGCAGCAACTTAGGTGACAACCGAATCAATACCAGAGAGATGTTTCTTACTGTCACATATTTGGAAGGCTACCTAGAAATGTTGTATTAAAAAATTCCTGGATTCATTTCCCAAGCAGTATGTATAAAATTTATCATAAAAATAATATATGTATAATTATGTTAAAAGGTAGGAAAGGAAAGTCCACTCCTATTGTAGTAATCTTAGTGCACATTTATAGTAGAAGTAAACCATGCCTCCAACCTTGGCCTTGGAGTAGACGTGTACTGTGTACTATGCGTCCACTCCCTTTCCCGCCCATTGTATAATTGGTTAACAACCACCCCACAAGTACAAAGTGCAAAAAGATATGAAACATAAAATCAGGATTTTTTGGAATTTGGAAGGAAGTTTATTGAAGATGTTTCATAACAAACCATACATAAAATCCCTCCCTAACAAAAGTCAGAAGACTTCCACCAACTAACACAGACCAGACAGTACAGAGTGGAAAATGGGAGTAGTTGCTTCTTATACAGATGCAGGTTCAAACTTTAAAGGCATCAGTGACTTAAACTTCCAGACATTTTGCTGTCTGGCAGCTTCCTTGGCATCAGTAATCTGAGTAGACTTTATAGTTGAGGGTGAAGAATAGCACCGAATGTTTCCACTGATATATACAATAATGGGATTCGCTCTGCATAGGGACACTACAAAATACCCAGAAATACTGTATTTTTGGGGGATCTGGGCATCACCTCTATACTAAACATTGACCTGCAGAGGTTTAATAAGGCTGCTGAAGGATAGCCTCAAGATTATGATGTAAGCACCAGCCAGCTGTTATGTCACTGTGTCACGCTCAAGGAGAACACAGACTTAGAGGGCAGTAAGACGAAGCAAAAGAGAGCATTGCAAAGACAGAGAGAGGTGTTGCTTTGAACAACATCAGTAACCAGCCATACCCTTAAACAGTGTTAGTATTGTAAGTTGCAAATGCTTGGCACAATAATGAGGTTTAATATGCAGCACTATATCATGGTGCCTCTCCTCTGCAGAGTAAACTGTATCTCTGTTGGAAGGTATGGATGGCACTGGTGAAGTCATAAATCATGGACTATAGCCGCTTCTTAGTATTTAATGCTGCTTCTGCTGGAAGATGTTGTCACTGAGTAGCTCTTCACAGCGCTAGATGATCCACCACCGCTGCCGAACTTGACAGAGCTGCCGCCGAATCCTGATCCAGCACCGAAGCTGGCTCCAGAGAATCCACCATATCCGCTTCCACCTCCAACTGCAGAGCTTGAGTTCACCACAGCTGTAATGTATAAGAGTGGTTAGCGTTCCGTGTACTCTACACCAAAACCAATGCTACAAGAAATACTAGCTAGAGAGATACTTACATACGCTAACAGCGCCAACACCTTCACCAGACAGTCTAAGGAAAACATAAAACACAATATTAAAGATTAAAATTGTGCCGAAAGTAGAATAATTCATACTAATCATGAAGAGTCATATTTCCATACCTGCTTTCTTCTCCTTCCAGCAGTTTCCTGTAGGTGGCAATTTCAATATCCAGAGCCAGTTTGACGTTCATGAGTTCCTGATATTCGCGGAGCTGGCGAGCCATGTCTTGCTTGGCCTTCTGCAGAGCGGTCTCCAGATCGAACAGTTTGGAGCGGGCATCTTTCAGTGCCAGATCACCACGATCTTCAGCCTCAGCAATCTGAGCTTCCAGTTTAGCACGCTAATATTGGGGGGAAAAATGTATTATTTATAGCTGAAGTACAATCCAGATTACTATATAATTCTTTTTAATCTTGCAGATTACATGCACAGTTTACAGGTGGAATCAGACTGAACTCATTGTGCAGGTAGATATAATTGTTCTGACCTGCATTATTTATGAGCAGCAGCTGATCACACTATGAATCATGCGTCCACGCCCTGCCCCGGGACAAAACTTTTACAAAGCTATCTAAATGGTAACTAATCCATCAATGTGCTCACTTCATGCTTTATGTTGCTTCCAGGCAGAATTAAATCTCCCGTTATTGCACCTGCTATGAACTGTTATAAAGAACCTTAAAAGATGCTACTGACAAAGGAAACTCTCAAAATGTTTGATGTGTCTTCTATCACATGCTATAAATTTGGTAAATGAGTTTGACCCATGGTAACTTGGACATGCCTTTGAGGTCAACATGCAACACAGCAGCCCAAGATATATCACAACTCTGAAATATATTGCTTATTCTTTATATGCAATATCACTTTATGGCAAAAGTAGAACCACTAGAGAGACCAGGATCTGAAAATTACCTGGGCCTTCACGTTCTCAATCTCGGCCTGCAGTCTTTGGATGCTACGGTTCAGCTCAGAGATCTCAGTCTTGGTGGTGCGTAGATCATCTCCATGACGTCCAGCTGTGGCTTGGAGTTCCTGGAACTGTGGAGGTAAAATTTGCAATCTGGTTAATAATCCACTATAAATCATAGGCTTTTAGAAGAATGAATTAACATGAATCTTACTTTGTTCTGGTATACAGCTTCAGCTTCAACACGGCTCTTTTGGGCAATCTCTTCATACTGAGACTTGACTTCAGCAATGATGCTGTCCAGGTCCAGTGCTCTGTTGTTATCCATGGACAGGACAACTGAGGTGTCTGAGATCTGTGCCTGCAGCTCACGCAGCTCCTGCAGAAGTAAGAGTATCCCCATTTAGATATAATGAACTGTATATTGTCTGAAGCCAAAATAATTCTCAAACCATATCTAGTGCTACTTACAGCTTCATACAGGGCCCTCAGGAAGTTGATCTCATCAGTCAAAGAATCGACCTTGGCTTCCAGCTCGACTTTGTTAAGATAGGCACCATCGACATCCTGTAAAGAACAAACAAATGTCATGAAATTCCAGGTTTCTCTATGTGACCCTTCATAGCTGCATTGTCTTAAGTCCTATGAGGATCTTCTGGCAGTCTCTAACTAATGATAATATTATAGGTCCTTCTGCAAGTTAAAAGATGTTTCTTCACTGACTGGATTATTTTATTATGGAAATGCTCACCTTCTTGAGAACAACAAATTCATTTTCAGCTGCGGTACGCCTGTTGATTTCTTCCTCATACCTGCAAAGGAGGAAAGGAGAGACATGGATGGTGAGTAGAGTTGGCAGGAAGGGCTCGACATGCAAAACAAAACACAACTGTATTCCCTTTTGTTATATAATCTCCCCAGGAAACCGGGCAGCCAGGTTTTTCCTTTCATGCTCTGTTTCATGAACCTTACCTCTCTACTGCTAACTTATCCTGAGAATCACAGAATTTCGGAACAAGTCTGAACTACTAGACCTCACTATAATTTCTGTAATGTGATAACTGGACATTACAATGCTTTCATAGTGGGTATGGTAGAAATAACGCCATGCCAACGTTGTGCAAAGGTGTCTGCCAGGACTTTGGAAGCAAAACACAGCTCAACACACAGTCATAGTTCCTCCGGGAAGGAAAAGGTTAGGCTGTGTGCTGTTATGTGTATCAAGGGAGCCTCCATTATAAACTTTGGCAGGAGGTTGTGTTTGTACTGAATGTTGCTAACAATGAGCTGATCCCATGAAACTGTGTTATATTTGCACTTATATGGTGGATATATAAAATCCCTAATAAATAAAACTGGGCTGTATTGCAAATTGTCCATAAACTGTGCACAGAAAACATACATTCTCTATTGCAATGTCTACATGTATGACCAAGTGTACAGGTAAATGTATAGAGGATGTAAGTCTAATGTAAATTTCTTTGAATAAAGCAATTACTGGTGGACAATGTTAGATACTGAAGAATATTTCAATCCAGAATCTTCATTGTCTTTGCCAAGCCCCTGGACATGTAGATTTGATTACCTGCTATTGACTTTCTTCTAGGAGACACACCCCAGGTTTATCTACATTGTTTGCTTTAGTTCCTGTCAGCCTCTACTTGGCCAAGGCAGGATTTTGTGAACCCTGCCCTCTTTTCACTTTCTTTGGTCCCTTTAGGGTGTGGCGCTTGCCCATACAACCACTTTGCAATCATTCTGTTACAGTCAAGAACAGTAAAGTATTTGTGACCCACAATTTACATACAATTCTTAATTAAGTCCTAAACAGTAATCTGTTGACTTACTTGTTCTTGAAGTCCTCAACCAAGTCTTGCATGTTTCTGAGTTCTCCATCCAGTCTGCCCTTATCGCTGGTCAGGCTGTCTAGCTGCCTCCTGAGGTTGCCAATGTAAGCTTCAAACAGGGGTCCAATGTTGTTGGTTGAAGTAGAACTCTTCTGTCTCTGCAGAAGTTCCCATTTTGTCTCCAAAACTTTGTTTTGTTGTTCCAAGAATCTAACCTGTTAGCAGAAAATGCTATGTTAACATGATATACACACTATGTAAAGGTGTATTAGGTCACCAGTCATCATTCATTCTTACTAAAAGCACCTGCTTTGGCACTGACAAGGTTAAGGAGTTAGACAGTGCTTGTATTTCTTAGCAGAAGGGTGCTCTTGGGATCTGCACAGAGCTCAATGCAGTCACGACAAGTCTGCATGCAATACATCATTTCTAGATGTTCTATTTCACATCTTGTAATTGAATGAAAATAGGAATTTAGTCCATAGTCTATATATTCATTATAGAGATAAGTTGAATTTTGACATTTTTAGAAGGGATACAATTAAAGGCACCGCCCAGTTTTCCCTAATAAGCACACTCAAATAATATCAAGTCAAAGAATAAACCATGCAGATTGCATCACTTACCTTGTCGATGAAGGAAGCAAACTTGTTGTTCAAGGTCTTGATCTGCTCTCTCTCTTCCTTCCTAACGGTTTGGATTGTGGGGTCAATCTCCAGGTTAAGGGGTGCCAGCAGGCTCTGGTTGATGGTCACTTCTTGGATTCCAGGACCAGATACCTGGCCAGCTCCGAAGCCACTTCCAAAACCACCACCGAATCCAGATCCACCTCCAACTCCATAGAGAGAGCCACCACCAATGCCACTTCTGCCGCTGGAAACACCGTAGGAGACACTCTTCCTCACTTGGCCCAGGTTGGACAAGCTTGAGCTGCTGAAACCTCCTGCTCTTCCAAAGCCTGCACCACTTCCACTGGATGTGCGGGTCTGGCTAATTCTTACAGAGCTAACACCTCCCTGAGGGATAGCTGAGCGAGTGCTGAAGCTCTTTTGTTGGAAAGACATTGTGCCAAGTGTAGATGATAAGAGGAGAGAAGCTGGTGCTGCTGGTCTGCTAGAGGGATCCAGTGACTATCAGGCAGCAGCTTCCCCTTTTTATGTTGGTTTGTAGGAAGGGGGTAGGGGCAGAGGGATCAGCTTACTGTTTGTCACAACTAGGTGTGGCTGGCTGCCATCCATCTTCAGTTACCTGCAGCTAAGGTCCCCACCTCCCTGATGTTCACTCCCATTGACCACTCCAGCCTGGTCAGACACACACAGTCATTCACTCAGAACTAGAAATGAACAGAGGAATCTAATGCTTAAAATTTCGACCATGAATAGAGTCTTGGTCTCTAGATTTAAAGGCACCTGCACTGCGTAAATGACTGCATGTTTTGCTTTTAGCAATGAGGGGGTTAAATACGATTTGCACATAGCAGAACGTATTCAGACTATGACTCATATTTAGATAAGGATAAAGAATTTACAACTAAAGAAAAAAAAATCTAATGCCTCATTTCCAACTCAAAGTTCAGAGAGGTTCACAGCACAGACATGAGGCGGCAGCTATTGGACTTAATTTCTTGCTTAGGCTCACATTTGGTTACACTTGTATTTTTATGCAAATTGCTCCTGTAACCAAGCGTTAAAAAAAAAAGCAAAATCTAAACTATCACATCTTGTATTGTATATGTTAATGCTGTCATTTACTGTAAGCTGCAAGAAGATGAACTTGCAGATTTTGGTGTGTCATTGTAGAATGTAGAAGTCATAAGTCACTGACCAGAAGGGTGTGGACCTGATCCTGATCCTGACTGTGTGGTCTGAATGCTATGTTAGTGTTGGATACTTCATGCTCAGGAGTGGATAGCACTCACTTGCTCCCTATGCAATAGTTGTTTTTATGGGTTTTATTCTGTGTTTTATGCTAACATTATCTTTATATAAAGATGTAGGTGTGTTATTATGGTCAATTTGTTTTCACTACAAATCCCATGATACGCAGCCTGGTTAAACAGAAATGTGGCAATAAATATGAGATTATCAGTGGTAATTGATTTTATTGATTTGTCAACAATATTATTATACAGTTTAGGATTATATGTAGGATTATTTAGAAACAGTAGCACCAATCGCAAGAATAGGGTTAGAAACCTCAAATCCTGCACCGTGATGGAAGGAATGGTATCTTTGAAAAATTGGGAAACCCCATTCTAGTGATTTTTACAAGCAATCATACAAATATTATTGATATGTGCTTAGTAGGAAACACCCTAATAACTATAACTCATCCCTTATCCGGTAGAGTGATGGATTCGTGAGGTCCAACTATTGGAATTCCAACGGATCATGAGAGTAACGGTGAATGAAGTTACTTGGCCAATGATCCATTTACATTGGTGGAACTGACAAGGATTACCAAAAAATAGAGTTCAATCTGTCCTGCAAAAGTAAATTGAGCAGCATCCACTCCATTAACAAAGTGAACTCAGGTACCTGTTATCAGTGTGTGTTCATATGGTTGGACCCTCACAAAATAGATACTTATAAATATAGATAGTGTATCTATTTTTTATAGATAGAAATAGATCTCCCACCAGCAAATCTTAATCTTCTTTACAATCCATTTGTAGAGTATTTGTTACTTTTCACCCAGTTTTTCTAGTGATAACACCAAGTGAGCCACCCCTAGCCATGGGCTATACTAGTTAACCCACCTCTGGTACCAAGAACTATTACTACATACTTGAAATTTTCCCATCAAAGAAATGCTCTTGGTTTTACCTCTTCTATTGAAAGGATTCCTGAAAATATTCTCAGAAATATTTTTGCTTTTGCCAATTCCTTTAGAATATTTTCGGTCACAAATATTCTTAGTTACGTCTCCGATGCTAAAAGCTTAACTTAAAATCCACAATCCACATGGTCATATATTTTGTTATTGCTTTGGAAAGATCAGCCTGGACTAGGTCCACGTCTTAATCGGATCTTTGGAATTTTGGAAACCCCATGGAACCTTCATTATAATGAAATGATGTTTTACATCCATAATAGTGGTGAGCTATTATTTTCAGGTGAATCTTCAAAAAATATTTTTCACTATTTTTTATAGGGTAATTAACCCAATAAAAACATTATGAACCCACGATGTAATTGCAGATTATTTTCCTTCTATATTCTTGTATGTTGCTTGATGATTCCTAGTGGCTTAGTAAAGGAGTAGCGTTAATGTGTGACCACTTCTCCATCCACATGATCCTTGGGGGGTTCTACACCCACCCAGTGGGTCGATAAAAAATATTAATTGTAGTTCAACATGTTTAAGCAAGAAATATAAAACCAAAAAAGAATCAAGAGTATTCAGGTCCAATTAAATCAATACTTTATTAAGAAAAAAGACATAAAAATAGATATGAATAACACACATATTAAAAAACATGAGTGATGGTACTCCAAAACAGACTATATTGCCATCTGGCCTGATTGAAACCCAGGGAATATATTGCAGAAAAAAGTGCAAGATATATAAATACTAATGGGTAAACATAAAAATTAACATAAAAATCATTATGGCACCATCTTTAAGCAAGAAACCTAACCGTAAGCAAAGCTCTGTTACTTGTCTAGTGGTCAGGTGTCATTCATGTGAATGGAAGTTAAACTGCAAAATCAATAGCCAATAGCCTAGGAAAACATTGGCTAAACCCTATGGGGAGGTCTTGTATCAAGCCAGGTATGTCAGAATATAGGAACCAAAAAGCTGCAAAATTCAGCTTTGCAACTTTTTACATTTTAACCCAAACGCTCCATTTTTGACAACACTTTTGGCCTGAAAGGTGAGATGTGTTAACATTGCTGCCTTGTTTTATTAGCTATCCGACTAATCCCTTTCACTGATATGACTTATTGTAGCTCTTGTAATCTACTCAGGCAGATGTGTCACTTATTGATTGAAGGAAATAAAAGTGCTATTATACTCTCTATAGTAATGCTATACAACCAATACTCAGAGCCACGTTTAGTATCAACCTTACAATCTACAAGTGATTCAATAATTACTGGTGGAATTCAATGGCATCCAGCCATTCAGGCTTTGCTGTCCCTCACTAAGAAAAATCTTATCTTTGGTCGAGGGCTCTGTTTAGTTTAAAGGCATAGAGTGTTTTGGGCGTGGGAGTGGAGGGGTGGAGATGTTGCCTTATTAGAATTCCTAAGTGTATTTGGCCTGAAGTAGAATACCAAACCAGACCAATTGTAGCTCTCCCCATCTTTCTTCCAATAATACAACACCAACATATATCAAATACATCTATTATATATACATCTTATTATATAGCAGCTTTGTGGCCCACAAAACACCACTTTTCCAAGTCTGCATGTACTTTACATCTATTGTGACTACTCCAGGTCCACATTATAGTGTACTTCCAGGTGGGTGAGAAAAGTGGGATTTAGTTGGTCTCACACAAATTTCCAGATTTATCATAATCAGCACCGGAAACTTACCTTCGCTTGTTGTTCAACTGTATGGTTATTTGTTTAAAGGAAAGCTAACCAGGATGAAGGATTGTAAACCAAGTACACTAACATGCTGGGTGTGTGCCCCCTCTGGCAGGATACGCTCTTCTTAGCTTCTTATGCTTTTGTTTTTATAAAGAAAATATCTTCAAAAAAATATGCAAATGAGCATGAGGGGCTCAGGGGTCTATAGCTGTTAATCTTGGAGCCCCTCAGGCTTATTTGCATAATTCTTTTTGCAAAAAAAGCTGTAAGAAAAGCAGATCCTGCCAGAGGGGGCACACACCAGTATGTCAGTGTGCTTGTTGTACAATCCTTCATCCTGGTGGTAGATTTCCTTTAAAGGCAATACATTTTTTTTCAAATGTTTGCATTTATTATAAGATAGTTGATGTTTGTGTGACTGTAAAAAGATTTCCTGTTGAAGGAAATTTTTTCTGTCACATGGGAGTGATTTTTCACCACTAGTAACAATGTCAGTGTAGACTTTCTGATACCTGATATACAAATGAATGACCTTCTTACATCACCGATTTATAGTATGAGTCTGCAGTGTAACACATATGATATATCCAGTTAGCTATTATTGTATTTTATTTTAGTATTGTTATATTAAACTCTTTAGATAAAAGACCAACACTAGCTCAAGGGAGTTTACGGCATTAACCCTAAAAATTCTTTGTCCCAAACAACAATGCAGCTTCTCCCTTCCCTGAGGCACTAGAGTACACACTACATGGAGTAAAGTCGAGCAAAATCAATATAATTATTATAATTTCTATTGTATCTGCATTGTCTTGTGTCCACTGCTTTTCAATAAGTTACGGAGAAAACTCAATACATTGAGAGACAGAGTTACGAAGACTCCTTTAACACTTTTGAGGAATTGGGCATTGGGGCGGATTTATCAATGTCACAATGTTAGACAGACGGGGTCATTTATCATTAGGCCGTCTCCTTGGGACAGTTCTATGTCTGTCTTTAGGGCTCTGCTGCACGTCAGATTCGTTAATAATATAATATAATAAATGTTCTATTTCTCTTCTCATTTTTTTTCTTAAAAGTCGCAAAATGCCTAATATGTTCCAGCACATACTACAGCAGGGGATTGGAGTGAGTATGCAACTTTTTAGTCAACTTTTATTAAAAAGTCATGAATCAGGCTTTGCACTGTGTTGCACTAGCAGTAGTTCTGTGGGGCATTTCTCATTTTGGGCGTAGGGTAGCTATGCTTTTCAGGTAGATTTAAGTGAGATTTGGTTGCCATGGATAATTGTGCACATTCTTAAACTTAGACTGCTTGATAAATCTCCACTTAAGAACTGTCTCCAAATTCATGAAGGTGAAATAGAACGCCCTAGATTAGCTTTTAGCTGCTCTATTTGTGCACTAAAAATTGTGCCACAAAATCGGTTGGGAAAATAAGAGCACTGGAAAAGTGTCGGATTCAAAAGCGACAAACATTTCCTCCATTTTTCTGTTTGAAAGGCCATAATAAATGACCCCTCTTCACAAACACCAAAAAAGCCTGACAAAACCAATAATAAATCCCCAACAGTCTTATACCACAGAAGATTTATCAAAGAGTCTAATGCTGGATGATGAATCTAGGTTTGGCCACATTTACACGGCCGTATGGGGCACGTATAAACACCGGCGTATCTACACCGTATATACGCCCCACATAGATGGCAATGGGATCATGGTGCCATACGGGAGTGGTATGGTGTCACCGTTCAGTAGCCAGGAGAAAGATAGGACATGTCCTATCTTTACCCGGAATACGGCGCGTGCGCCATATATCACTATGGAGAGGGGCGGGGGTGAGCGCTGCACCACCTCGTCCTGGCAGGGACGTGTGCTCGCCGTACTCCGGTACGGCAGGCACACATCATGCGAATGTAGCCTCAAACTGCGTGGTCTAACTTTGTGTCTTCTATTAGCAGTTTTGTTGCATGTTTGTCAAAATTTAAACCAGGCCACGCCCATTCTGTGCACCAATCACAAACGTTTCTAAAAGCTGTCCAAAACCTTTTGATAAATGTGGTGAAAGGTGTTCTAGACAGACTTTTACAAATTGTGAGACAATTGATAAATCAGCCTGTTGTCTCGATGCGCCAGAGACAATTATCCCAGCCAAGAGACGATAGAAATATAAGCCTTGAAAAAGCCAATTTTACATCTTCCACCCACTTTTGTAAAAATTGCAAAAATGGTGCAAAACTTTGACAATGTCAAAAAACTTTTTCACAAAAAAGAGATAAACTCTGATATTCATGTTTGTTGCATACACCCGCAGTAATTGACAGCTTTTATACGCTGTGTCAGTATGTGTACATAGTAGACTGTCAATTACTATCAGGACTCTCAGGGGGTCATTTATATATTTTTTTCTTCCTGTTTTTTCTGTCTTTTTTGAGACATTTTTTTGGCGCATTGCAATTTTTGTGCCTTTTTGGGGACATTTTGAAATGTCCGCCCGACATTTCATTAGTAAGAAACATTTATCTTCTATTCCAGATGTGCTAAATGTCACAAATTATTTTTATCACTTCAAATTGTCTAATATTTGCGACATTTTTTTAAAAAATAAACCCATTTAACACAAGGATAAGATAAATGGCCCCCTCAGTGTCTCTTCTAGGAGTCCAGTTAAGTTATGCTTTGCTTTTTACTCCAAATCATATAAAGCCACATATCACAGAGCTCAGCCTTTATCCCTCTATCTAAAAGGTTCATTTTAAAGAGGTTGTTCCAATTTGATTGTAGTTTCCTGTTCATAAGGGTCCCGTTCCTATTAAAGGAGTCAGACCCCAAGCAACCAGATTGCTATCCAGCCTTGCAGCGCTGGAGACCTGGGTTCAAGTCCCAGGGTCAACATCTGAAAAGAGTTTGTATGTTCTCTCTGTGTTTGCATGAGTTTCCTCCGGGTCCTCAGGTTTCCTCCCACACTCCAAAACATACCTGTAGGTTGATTAGATTGTGAGCCCCATGGGGACAGGGACAAGATACATCCCCCCTACTCATGCTCCTGCACGGCTCCCTATGGGAGCGGTACGGTCCAGCACACGTATGGCACCGTAATCTGTCCCCGTACCCCGGAAAGAATAGGACATGTCCTATCTTTTTCACGGCATAACGCCGCTGTGCGCCATATATCCCCATGGAGGGGTCGGGGGTGAGTGCGCCTCACCTCCTCTCCCCACGCGCTGCCGTGTGCTCGCCGTGCTAGCGTTCGGTGGGCAATGTTAGTTGAATCTATGCCTAAGACCTTTATCATGATTAATGTAACAATTGACATTTTCCCTTTTGGTGCAAAAAAAACTCCAGACGAAGTGACTTGGAGAAATTTGTCGAGATTTTTTGAGACTTTGTACAATGTCTCAAAAAGATCTGAAAAAAATCCCTCATTTAACACAAGGAAAAATTGAATTGATAATTTACAAAAAGGAAAATGGAAAAACTAGCCAAAACAAACGAGAGATTAGATAAATGACCCCCTATGACTTTGTTTAAATCAGATCATCAAGTAATCACTTACTTATCATAAATGATAACATTTGCCATTTAAATTGCAATAATTTTTTTTTCCTGATTTCCTATACGTAACCCATCTTTGGTGTTATGTGTATACTCAAACTGGCAACATAGCCTAGTTTTTGCAAACTACTTGGAGTTCCCAGTGATGTCACTGTCCATGTTAGGCAGTGACACAACAGGGAGACATCCCAAACATCACAGCAGCCAATCACTGGCTGCTCCAATGTTAACCCACCCTCCCCTGGAATATGGACAGGAATGACATCGGCAAGACATCTGTGCCCTCAGTCATAAGAACATGTCGAATTCTCCGCCGTATCTTACAATGTAGGGACAAATTAGATAGGAATCCCTTAGCCTTAACTGATGATTGTGCCCTCTGATATCGGTTTTATCTACCTTGAGACAAAAGGATTGAAATCCAACCTGCCCACCCTTCATCGGGCGGCACGGTGGTCTTTATTGGTTAGCATTATAGAACCTTGCAGCGCTGACGATGGTTCAAGTCCCAGTCAACATCTGCATAGAGTTTGTATGTTCTCAGTCCTAGGTGTTCTCCGCACTCCAAACATACTGGTAGGCCATTGATTTGTGAGCCCCATTTGGGACATGACCTGATTTGACAGCTTTTGTGCACGCTGGCGTAATTCTTTGTGCGCTATATAATAGGAATTATTATTCTAATTGTCAATACCTGCCAGCAGACAATTATTGATTATTAGTAGACCCCATCTATCTTTATAATGTAGGTTTTGCTAAGCAGAAAAGTCTGCTAAAGGTTAAATTATTCCAGTATATAGATATATTAACAGCACAGAATGTTTTTTTACCTACTTAGCACAAAGAAAGAATGGCGGTAGAGGAAAGGGTTTAAAGAATGATAGATACTCTTGCATATCCATGCACTTATTACAACATGAATAACTTGGGACACAGTCCAGTATATTAGCTAAGCGGGCGTATTCCTGACTATTTTAGACTACAATCAAGACTGTAGACAACTGGGGTTCCCATGATGGGAAACTGGATTTCAGTCTTTTGTATGTCTAGTGAGTTTCTAATGTATACCATAAATTTACAGAAAAATGATCCCTGAGGGGGAGAGACCCAGCAAGAGTGATGTGACCGCACACCTTCCTGTTGTCTTTACTCCTGCGGAGGTTCAGCATTCCATGAGATTGTAGCATTGTCCTGCAATATACAGAAAAGCCGCTGCTAGGGGATGTAATTGTGCAATGTCCAAATCCAGACTGCATACACCATAATAATATATTACATGTATATATAGTAATCATTTATTGTGGATCTGGGTTGTATGGTCTGTAATACAGTACACATAACCTGTCGCTGGCCCCTCTGTATCCCATATACGCAAAATTTTATGAACAGTCTTGTATGGATGTTAACTTATAGGAGAATGGCAGAAAAACTAAGTAGGCCACCTTGATCTAGGTGGTCTGGACCAAAAGATTGAGATGGTAAATAGGGACAACTGTTTCGTTTATGCATGTTTCCATGAAATAGGAGAGAGTTATCATCAGAAGTGTCTGATGTTTAACTCTTCTAGTTGCCCATATAAACCAATCAGAGCTCACTTTAATTTTATAAACAGCTGTGGGAAAATGGAAGTTTGAGCTCTGATTGGTTGCAATGAGCAAACAACTCTGCTCTCACACACTTCTAAAAAATCTCCCCCGAAAGAGTAGGTGTGTGGCCTATTCCCCCTCTCCTCATTAGGACGAGCATACCATGTATATCGAGAGTTGTATAGAGGAGATAGCACAACTAGGTAACAACCGAATCAATACCAGAGAAGGTTTCTTACTGTCACATAATTTGGAAGCGGCTACCTAGAAATGTTGTATTAAAAAATCCTGGATTAATTTCCCAACAGCTATGTATAAATTTTATCATAAAAATAATATGTGTAAAATTATGCTAAAGTGTAGGAAGGAAAGTCCACTCCTATTGTAGTAATCTTAGTGCACATTTATAGTAGAAGTAAACCATGTCCTCCAACTTGGCCTTGGAGTAACGTGTACTGTGTACTATGCGGTCCACTCCCTTTTCCCGCCCATGTATAATTGGTTAACAACCACCCCACAAAAAGTACAAAGTGCAAAAAGATATAACAATAATCAGGATTTTTTGGATTTGGAAGAATTTTATTGAAGATGTTTTCAACACACCCCATACATAAATCCCTCCCTAACAAAGTCAAGAAGACTTCCACCAACTCACACAGACCAGACAGTACAGAGTGGAAAATGGGAGTATTTGCTTCTTATACAGATGCATGTTTCAAACTTTAAAGGCATCAGTGACTTAAACTTCCAGACATTTTCTGCTGTTGTCAGCTTCCTGGCATCAGTAATCTGAGTAGACTTTATAGTTGAGGGTGAAGAATAGCACCGAATGTTTCCACTGATATAGTCAATAATGGGATTCGCTCTTCGCATAGGACACTACAAAATACCCAGAAATACTTATTTTTTGGGGGATCTGGGCATCACCTCTATCTAAACATTGCCGCAGAGGTTTAATAAGGCTGCTGAAGGATAGCCTCAAGATTATGAGGTAGAGCACCACCAGCGTTTGGTCATGTGTCCACGCTCAAGGAGAACACAGACTTAGAGGGCAGTAAGACAAGCAAAAGAGAGGCATTGCAAAGAGGAGAAGGTGTTGCTTTGGAAAACTCATCAACCAGCCATACCCTTAAACATGTTTAGTGTAATGTAAATTGCAAATGCTGGCACAATAATGGGTTTAATATGCAGCACTATATCATGGTTCCTCTCCCTGCAGAGTAAACTGTATCTCTGTTTGGAAGGTAGGATGGCACTGGTGAGTCATAAATCATGGACTATAGCCGCTTCTTAGTATTTAATGTTTGCTTCTGCCTGGAAGATGTTTGTCACTGAGTACTCTTCACAGCGCTAGATGATCCACCACCCGCTGCCGAACTTGACAGAGCTGCCGCCGAATCCTATCCAGCACCGACAGCTGGCTCCAGAGAATCCACCTATCCGCTTCCACCTCCACGCAGAGCTTGAGTTCACCCAGCTGTAATGTATAAGAGTGTTTAGCTTCATGTATTCTCTACACCAACCAATGCTACAAGAGAGCGAGCTAGAGAGATTGTACATAGCTACGCTAACAGCGCCAACACTCTTCCACAACAGTCTAGGTAAACTAAACACACAATATTAAAGATTAAAATTGTGCCGAAAGGTAATATAATTAATACTACATCATGAAGAGTCCATATTTCCCCTACCTGCTTTCTTCTCCCTTCCAGCCGTTTCCCTGTAGTAGGTGGCAATTTCATATCCAGAGCCAGTTTGACGTTCATGAGTCCTGATATGTCGCGGAGCTTGGCGAGCCATGTCTGCTGGCCTTCTGCAGAGCGGTCTCCAGATCGACCAGTTTGGAGCGGGCATCTCTTTCAGTGCCAGATCACCACGATTTCACCTCAGCAATCTGAGCTTCCAGTTTTAGCACGCTAATATTGGGGGGAAAAAAATGTATTATTTATAGCTGAAGTACAATCCGATTACTATATATTCTTTTAATCTTGCAGATTACATGCACAGTTTCAGGTGGAATCAGACTGAACTCATTGTGCAGGTAGATATATTGTTCTGACCTGCATTATTTATGAGCAGCAGCTGATCACACTATGAATCATGCGTCCCCGCCCTGCCCCGAGACAAACTTTTACAAAGCCATCTAAAGTTAACTAACCATCAATGTGCTCACTTCATGCTTTATGTTGCTTCCAGGCAGAATTAAATCTCCCGTTATTGCACCTGCTATGTACTGTTATAAAGAACTTAAAAGATGCTACTGACAAAGGAAACTCTCAAATGTTTGATGTGTCTTCTATCACATGCTATAAATTGGTAAATGAGTTTGACCCATGGTAACTTGGACATTCCTTTGAGGTCAACATGCAACACAGCAGCCCAAGATATATAGCAAATCACAACTTTGAAATATATTGCTTATTTCTTTTTATGCATATAACTTTATGGCAAAAATAGAACCACTAGAGAGACCAGGATCTGAAAATTACCTGGCCTTCACGTTCTCAAATCTCAGCCTGCAGCTTTGGGATCTACGGTTCATCTCAGAATCTCAGTCTTGGTGGTGCTTAGATCATCTCCATGCGTCCCAGCTGTGGCTTGGAGTTCCTGGAACTGTGGGAGGTAAAATTTGCAATCTGGTTAATAATCAACTATAAATCATAGGCTTTTAGAAGAATGAATTACACATGATCTTACTTTGTTCTGGTATACACTTCAGCTTCAACACGGCTCTTTTGGGCAATCTCTTCATACTGAACTTGACTTCAGCAATGATGCTGTCCAGGTCCAGTGCTCTGTTGTTACCATGGACAGGACAACTGAGGTGTCTGAGATCTGGGCCTGCAGCTCACGCAGCTCCTGCAGAATTAAGAATATCCCAATTTAGAAATAATTAAACTGTATATTCTCTGAAGCCAAAATAATTCTCAAACCATATCTAGTGCTACTTACACAGCTTCATACAGGCGCCTCAGGAAGTTGATCTCATCAGTCAAAGAATCGACCTTGGCTTCCAGCTCGACTTTGTTAAGATAGGCACCATCCACATCCTGTAAAGAAAAACAAATGTCATGAAATTCCAGGTTTCTCTGAGTGACCCTTCATAGCTGCATTGTCTTCAGTCCTATGAGGATCTTTTCTGGCAGTCTCTAACTAATGAATAATATAACAGGTCCTTCTGCAAGTTTAAAAGAAGTTCTTTCACTGACTGATATTTTTTATGGAAATCTCACTCTTCTAGAACAACAATTCATTTTCAGCTGCGGTACGCCTGTTGATTTCTTCCTCATACCTGCAAAGGAGGAAAGAAGAGACATGGATGTGATAAGTTGGCAGAAGGGCTCGACTGCAAAACAAAACACAACTGTATTCCCTTTTGTTATATAATCTCCCCAGGAACCGGGCAGCCAGTTTTTCCTTTCATGCTCTGTTTTTCATGAACCTTACCTCTTACCTAACTACTATCCTGAGAATACAGAATTTCGGAACAAGTCTGAACTACTAGACCTCACTATAATTTCTGTAATGTGATAACTGGACATTACAATGCTTTCATACGGGTATGGTAGAAATAACGCCATGCCAACGTTGTGCAAGGGGTCTGCCAGGACTTTGGAAGCAAAACACAGCTCAACACACATCATAGTTCCTCCGGGAAGGAAAAGGTTGAGCTGTGTTGCTGTTATGTGTATCAAGGGACCCTCCATTATAACCTTTGGCAGGAGGTTGTGTTTGTACTGAATGTTGCTAACAATGAGCTGATCCCATGAAACTGTGTTATATTTGCACTTATATGGTGAATATATAAATCCCTAATAATAAAACTGGGCTGTATTGCAAATTGTCATAAACTGTTGCACAGAAAACTAACATTCTCTATTGCAATGTCTACATGTATGACCAAGTGTACAGGTAATGTTATAGGATGTAAGTCTAATGTAAATTTCTTTGATAAGCAATTACTGGAACAATGTTAGATACTGAAGAATTATCATCCAGAATCTTCATAGTCTTTGCCAACCCCTGGACATGTAGATTTGATTACCTGCTATTGACTTTCTTCTAGAGACACACCCCGGTTTATCTACATTGTTTGCTTTCCTGTCAGCCCTCTACTTGGCCAAGGCAGATTTTGTGAACCCTGCCCTCTTTTCACTTTCTTTGGTCCCTTTAGGGTGGCGCTTGCCCTACACCACTTTGCAATCATTCTGTTACAGTCATGCACAGTAAGTATTTGTGACCCACAATTTACATACAATTCTTAATTAATCCTAGCAGTAATCTGTTGACTTACTTGTTCTTGAAGTCCTCAACCAAGTCTTGCATGTTTCTGAGTTCTCATCCAGTCTGCCCTTATCGCTGGTCAGGCTGTCTAGCTGCCTCCTGAGGTTGCCAATGTAAGCTTCAACAGGGGTCCAATGTTGTTGGTGTTAAGTAGAACTCGTCTGTCTCTGCAGAAGTTCCCATTTTGTCTCCAACTTTGTTTTGTTGTTCAAGAATCTAACCTGTTAGCAGAAAATGCATGTTCAACATGATATACACACTATGTAAAGGTGTATTAGGTCACCAGTTATCATTCATTCTTACTAAAAGCACCTGCTTTGCACTGACAAGGTTAAGGTGATTAGACAGTGCTGGTATTTCTTACGTAGGGTGCTCTTGGGATCTGCACAGAGCTCAATGCAGTCACGACAAGTCTGCATGCAATACATCATTTCTAGATGTTCTATTTCACATCTTGTAATTGAATGAAATAGGAATTTAGTCCCATAGTCTATATATATCATTAAGTAAGTTGAATTTTGACATTTTGAAGGGATAAAATTAAAGGCACCGCCCAGTCTTCCCTAATAGCACACTCAAATAATATCTAGTCAAAGAATAAACCATGCAGATTGCATCACTTACCTTGTCGATGAAGGAAGCAAACTTGTTGTTCAAGGTCTTGATCTGCTCTCTCTCTTCCTTCCTAACGGTTTGGATTGTGGGGTCAATCTCCAGTTAAGGGGTGCCAGCAGGCTCTGGTGATGGTCACTTCTTTGGATTCCAGGACCAGATACCTGGCCAGCTCCGAAGCCATTCTCCAAAACCACCCACGAATCCAGATCCACCTCCAACTCCATAGAGAGAGCCACCACCAATGCCACTTCTGCCGCGGAAACACCGTAGGAGACACTCTTCCTCACTTGGCCCAGGTTGGACAAGCTTGAGCTGCTGAAACCTCCTGCTCTTCTCCAAAGCCTGCACCACTCCACTGGATGTCGGGTCTGCTAATTCTGACAGAGCTAACACCTCCCTGAGGGATAGCTGAGCGAGTGCTGAAGCTCTTTTGTTGGAAAGACATTGTGCCAATGTAGATGATAAGAGGAGAGAAGCTGGTGCTGCTGGTCTGCTAGAGGGATCCGTACTATCAGGCAGAGCTTCCCCTTTTTATGTTGGTTTGTAGAAGGGGGTAGGGGCAGAGGGACAGCTTACTGTATGTCACAACTAGTGTGGCTGGCTGCCATCCATCTTCAGTTACCTGCACTAAGGTCCCCACCTCCCTGATGTTCACTCCCATTGACCACTCCACCGGGTCAGACACACACAGTCATTCACTCAGAACTAGAATGAACAGAGGAATCTAATGCTTAAAATTTCGACCATGAATAGAGTCTTGGTCTCTAGATTTAAAGGCACCTGCACGCGAAATGACTCATGTTTTGCTTTTAGCATGAAGGGGTTAAATACGATTTGCACATACAGAACGTATTCAGACTAGACTCATATTTAGATAAGGATAAAGAATTACAACTAAAGAAAAAAAATCTAATGCCTCATTTCCAACTCATTTCAGAGAGGTTCAGACAACGACATGAGGCGGCAGCTATTGGACTTTATTCTTGCTTAGGCTCACATTTGGTTACACTTGTATTTTTATGCAAATTATCCTGTAACCAAGCGTTAAAAAAAATGCAAAATAAACTATCACATCTTGTATGTATATGTTAATGCGGTCATTTACTGTAACTGCAGAAGATGAAACTTGCAGATTTTGGTGTGTCATTGTAGAATGTAGAAGTCATAGTCACTGACCAGAGGGTGTGGACCTGATCCTGATCCTGACTGTGTGGTCTGAATGCTATGTTAGTGTTGGATACTTCATGCTCAGGAGTGTATACACCACTCTTGCTCCCTATGCAATAGTTGTTTTTTGTGGTTTTATTCTGTGTTTTTATGCTAACATTATCTTTATATAAAGAGGTAGGTGTGTTATTATGGTCAATTTGTTTTCACTACAAATCCCATGATACACACCCTGGTTGAACAGAAATGTGGCAATAAATTGAGATTTTCAGTGGTAATTGATTTTATTGATTTGTCAACATATAATTATACAGTTTAGGATATATGTAGGATTATTTAGAAACGTAGCACCAATCGCAAGAATAGGGTTAGAAACCTCAAATCCTGCACCGTGATGGAAGGAATGTATCTTGAAAAATTGGGAAACCCATTCTAGTGATTTTTACAGCAATCATACAAATATTATTGATATGTGCTTAGTAGGAAACACCCTAATACTCATCCCTTATCCGGTAGAGTGATGGATTCGTGAGGTCCAACTATTGGAATTCCAACGATCATGAGAGTAACGGTGAATGAAGTTACTTGGCCAATGATCCATTTACATTGGTGGAACTGAACAGGATTACCAAAAAATAGAGTTCAATCTGTCCTGCAAAAGTAAATGACAGCATCCACTCCATTACAAAGTGAACTCAGGTACCTGTTTATCAGTGTGTGTTTCATATGGTTGGACCCTCCAAAATAGATACTTATAAATATAATATGTTATCTATTTTTTATAGAAATAGATCTCTCACCACAAATCTTAATCTTCTTTACTACCATTTGTAAAGTATTTGTTACTTTTCACCACAGTTTTTCTAGTGATAACACCAAGTGAGCCACCCCTAGCCATGGGCTATACTAGTTAACCCACCTCTGGTACCAAGAACTTACTACATACTTGAAATTTTCCCATCAAAGAAATGCTCTTGGTTTTACCTCTTCTATTGAAAGGATTCCTGAAAATATCTCAGAAATATTTTGCTTTTCCCAATTCCTTTAGAATATTTCCAGACACAAATATTCTTAGTTACGTCTCTGATGCTAAAGAGCTTAACTTAAATCCACAATCCCATGGTCATATATTTTGTTATGCTTTGGAGATCAGCCTGGACTAGGTCCACGTCTTAATCGGATCTTTGGAATTTTATAAGCCCCATGAAACCTTCATTATAAGGAAATGATGTTTTACATCCATAATAGTGGTGAGCTATTATTTTCAGGTGAATCTTCAAAAAATATTTTTTCACTATTTTTTTATAGGGTAATTAACCATAAAAACTTATGAACCCACGATGTTTTGCAGATTATTTTCCTTCTATATTCTTGTATGTTGCTTGATGATTCCTAGTGGCTTATTAAAGGAGTAGCGTTAATTGTGTGACCACTTCTCCATCCACATGTCCTTGGGGGGTTCTACACCCACCCAGTGGGTCGATAAAAAATATTTTATTGTAGTTCAACATTTTTTAAGCAGAAATATAAAACCAAAAAAGAATCAAGAGTATTCAGGTCCAATTAAATCAATACTTTATTAGAAAAAAGACATAAAAATAATATGAATAACACACTATTAAAAAACATGATGATGGTACTCCAAAACAGACTATATTGCCATCTGGCCTGGTTAAACCCAGGGATATATTGCAGAAAAAAGTGCAAGATATATAAATCTAATGGGTAAACATAAAAATTAACATAAAAATCATTATGGCACCATGTTTAAGCAAGAAACCTAACCGTAAGCAAAGCTCTGTTACTTGTCTAGTGGTCGTATCTTCATGTGAATGAGGCTGCTGCAGAATCATAGCCATAGCCATGGAAAATATTGGCTAAACCCTATGGGGAGGTCTTGTACAATCCAGGTATGTCAGAATTTAGGAACCAAAAAGCTGCAAAATTCGTCTTGCAACTTTTTACATTTAACCCAAACGCTCCATTTTTGACAACACTTTTGGCCTGAAGGGTGAGATGTTTTTAACATTGCTACCTTGTTTTATTAGCTATCCCTAATCCTTTCATCACTGATGGACTTACCATAACTCTTGTCTACTCAGGCAGATGTGTCACTTATGATTGAAGGAAATAAAAGTGCTATTATACTCTCTATAGTAATGCTATACAACCAATACTCAGAGCCACGTTTAGTATCAACCTTACAATCTACAAGTGATTCATAATTACTGGTGGAATTCATTGGCATCCAGCCATTCAGGCTTTGCTGTCCCTCGCTAAAAAAATCTTATCTTTGGTCGAGGCTCTGTTTAGTTTAAAGGCATAGAGTGTTTTGGGCGTGGAGTGGAGGGGTGGAGATGTTGCCTTATTGAATTCCTAAGTTATTTGGCCTAATTAGAATACCAAACCAGACCAATTGTAGCTCTCCCCATCTTTCTTTCCAATAATACAACACCAACATATATCAAATACATCTAGTTATTGATGGTATGATCTTATTATATAGCAGCTTGTGGCCCACAAACACCACTTTTCCAATTCTGCATGTACTTTACATCTATTTTGACTACTCCAGGTCCACTTATAGTGTTTCCAGGTGGGTGAGAAAAGAAGGATTTAGTTGTGTCTCCACAAATTTCCCAGATTTATCATAATCAGCACCGGAAACTTACTTTCGCTTGTTTGTTCAACTGTATGGTTATTGTTTAAAGGAAAGCTAACCAGGATGAAGGATTGTAAACCAAGTACACTACATGCTGGGTGTGTGCCCCCTACGCAGGATCTGCTCTTCTTAGCTTCTTAGCTTTTGTTTTTATAAGAAATTTTCAAAAAATATGCAAGCTCAGCTCAGAGCTGAGGGCTCTATAGCTGTTAATCTTGGAGCCCTCAGGCTTATTTGCATAATTCTTTTTGCAAAAAAAAGCGTAAGAAAAGCAGATCTTGCCAGAGGGGGCACACACCAGTATTGTCAGTGTGCTTGTTGTACAATCCTTCATCCTGGTGTGATTTCCTTTAAAGGCAATACATTTTTTAAAAAAATGTTTGCATTTATTATAAGATACAGGCGGTCCCCTACTTAAGAACACCCGACTTACATACACCCCCTAGTTACAAACGGACAGTACGGTAATTTACTGTACTTTAGTCCTAGGCTACAATAACAGCTGTAACAGTTATCAATGGTGCCTGTAATTAAGATTATTTGTTTATCCTGGTTCTTATGACAATCCAACATTTTAAAATCCAATTGTCACAAGACCAAAAAAATTTGACAGGGGTTACAATAATAAGTATACGGTTCTGACTTACATACAAACTCAACTTAAAACAAACCTACAGACCCTATCTTGTATGTAATCCGGGACTGCCTGTGTTGAGTTTGTGTGACTGTAAAAAGATTTCCTGTTGAAGGAAATTTTTTCTGTCACTGGGAGTGATTTTTCACCACTAGTACATGTCAGTGTAGACTTTCTGATACCTGATATACAAATGAATGCCTTCTTACATCCCCGATTTATAGTATGAGTCTGCAGTGTAACACATATGATATACCCAGTTAGCTATTATTGTATTTTATTTTAGTATTGTTATATTAAACTCTTTAGATAAAAGACCAACACTAGCTCAAGGGAGTTACGGCATTAACCCTAAAATTCTTGTCCAAAACACAAATGCAGCTTCTCCCTTCCCTGAGGCACTAGAGTACACACTACATGGAGTAAAGTCGAGCAAAATCAATATAATTATATTCTATATGTATCCATTGTCTTGTTCCACTGCTTTTCAATAAGTTACGGAGAAACTCAATACATTGAGAAGAGAGTTACGAGACTCCTTTAAACCTTTTGAGAATTGGGCATTGGGGCGGATTTATCAATGTCACAATGTTAGACAGACGGGGGTCATTTATCATTAGGCCTTCTCCTTGGGACAGTTTCTATTTCTGTCTTTAGGGCTCTGCTCCACGTCAGATTCGTTAATAATGTATATAATAAATGTTCTATTTCTCTTCTCATTTTTTTTTTTTAAAAGTCGCAAAATGCCTAATATGTTCCAGCACATACTACAGCAGGGGATTGGAGTGACTATGCAACTTTTTTAGCTCTATTTGTGCACCAAAAATTGTGCCACTAAACCGGTTGAAAAAATAGAGGCGCCGGAAAAATGTCGGATTCAAAAGCCGTGACACAATTTTGCACCCAAAAACGCCCAAAAAGTTGTGAGTGATGGAAAAACCATCAAAATTGTGTTGCCGACATTTAAAAAAAAATTTCCTTCAGTTTTCTGTTTGAAAGGCATAATAAATGACCCCTCTTTATTAACACCAAAAAAGCCTGACAAAACCAATAATAATTAACCCCCACAGTATTGTACCCCCCCCCTGATTTATCATCCAGCATTAAACTCTTTGAAAATCTTGTGAAGGTTACATTCAGACACACGTACATGGCAGGCACACGCCGGCGTCGGGGAGAGGGGGAGGAGGTGAGCGCTGCTCACCCGTGCTCCTCTCCATAGGGATATATGGCACGCGGCGCCGTAATACGGGAAAAGATAGGACATGTCTCCCGTACGGCACCGTGCGCCCATTGTCGGCCTATGGGGGACATATATCCGACATATATACGTCGCTGTATATACGTCCCCCATATGGCCTTGTGAATGAGGCCTTAGACTGCGTAGTCTACCTCGCACCTTCTATTAGTAGTTGCAGCAGTTTTGTTGCATGTTCGTCAAAATTTAAACCAGGCCACGCCCATTCTGTGCACCAATCACAAACGTTTCTAAAAGCTGTCCAAAACCTTTTGATAAATGTGGTGAAAGGTGTTCTAGACAGACTTTTACAATTGTGAGACATTGATAAATCTGCCTGTTGTCTCTATGTGCCAGCAGAGAGACTAGAAATATAAGCCTTGAAAAAGCCATTTTACATCTTCCACCCACTTTTGTAAAATTGCAAAAAGCTGCAAAACTTTGACAATGTCAAAAACTTTTTCACAAAAAGAGATAAACTCTGATATTCATTGTTGTTGCATCCACACCCGCAGTTGATTGACAGCTTTTACGCTGTGTCAGTATGTGTACATAGTAGACTGTCAATTACTATCAAGACTCTCAGGGGGTCATTTATATTTATTTTTCTTCCTGTTTTTTCTGTCTTTTTTGAGACATTTTTTGGGCGCATTGCAATTTTTGTGCCTTTTTGGGGACATTTTGAAATGTCCGCCCGACATTTCATTAGTAAGAAACATTTATCTTCTATTCCAGGTGTGCTAAACGTCGCAAATTACTTTTATCACTTCAAATTGTCTAATATTTGCAACATTTTTTTAGAAAATAAACCCATTTAACACAAGGATAAGACAAATGGCCCCATCAGTGTCTCTTCTAGGAGTCCAGTTAAGTTATGCTTTGCTTTTTACTCCAAATCATATAAAGCTACATATCACAGAGCTCAGCTTTTATCCCTCTATCTAAAAGGTTCATTTTAAAAAGGTTATTCCAATTTGATTGTGGTTTCCTGTATATAAGGGTCCCGTGCCTATTAAAGGATTCAGACCCCCAGCAACCAGATTGCTATCCAACCTTGCAGAGCTGGGGACCTGGGTTCAAGTCCCAGGGTCAACATCTGAAAAGAGTTTGTATGTTCTTTCCGTGTTTGCATGGGTTTCCTCCGGGTCCTCCGGTTTCCTCCCACACTCCAAAACATACTGGTAGGTTGATTAGATTGTGAGCCCCATGGGAACAGGGATTGATCTGACAAACTCTGTGCAGCACTCTGTAATCTGTGTGCACTATATAAATAAAGAATTATTATTATATCTTGTAGATAAAGGATAACAATCAAACGTTTTACAACCCCATTACCATCCACAATGTTTGGAAAATCTAAAAGGTAGGCCATGTACATTTATCACACTCAAGTTGTCACCATGGCCAAGAAAAATACATACAGGACTGATACTAAAAGTATTAAGTACCTCAATATAAAGTACTCTGCACAAGTTACTGCAGATGTCTGATAGCCCCTTTAAAGGATTGGATTACCCAAGTGTGTGGAGACGACCTTCATAAGTGAATGCTTTTTAGGGATTATTTCAGCAACAGCTTTGCATTGTTTTAACAAACAATATGTTTATTTGGATAAGGGTAAGTAGAAAAAGCATTTGCAATAAACAATCTTATACTGCGTTATAGCTACATCACATATATTTGTCATGCTTTGTACAGCGCTGCGTAATCTGTAGGCGCTATATAAATAAAGAATTACACATATCAACATTGACAATCAATGCAGCTCTTCAAAAATATTTTAAGTATAAGCTATTATATTTCAGATCACATCTAGTGTGACTCTAGTGGGTGACCCCCTGACCTTGTCCTAAAAGGCATCAGTCACTTAGATTCCTTATCTTGCCCTGACCTGTTCCATTGCTTAAACCAGTCTAATGACCCCCGGACCAGCAGCTTGTGTGACATAAACAAGGGGAAATATTTGTAAACCCATATATATCACAGTCATAAAGTAAATTGACTTGAACCTGGAAGAATGTAAAAAGGTGAAGTGACCTAAGTCTGGACCCCTATTAGAAAAACCTTGTATACTGCTAACACCAATGATTTTGCACTATGTAAGGATTTTATAGGCAGAATGTATGTAATAGAGAATAATAAAAATGGTGAATGTTGAGGTTGGTTCTAATATTTGCTCACATGTCGTCAAACAATCAGTTATCCTAAAACCAGATTGTACTAAATGAAAAAATGATTGTGTTCCCTGTAATTTTTTGGAACAGTACTGGAAGAAAATTCCCAGATTTAGGTTCAAAAACTGAATCAGAAACTAAATATTTGAATCCATTGGAAGACTCTTGGAGACTCTTCACAGACATGATTTAACCGCATGATGAAGGAGATGTGTCCGTTTACATAAGACCTGTCTTAACTTGTGAACTATAGAAAACATCCTGTTTGTTTTGTTCAACAAGTTAAGTAACAGTTGACCAAAGACCAGTTTAGAGGTCCCTGACGTGCCCACACCTGACCTGATGAGACTTGATGATTTGGATCCTCAAACCTACTGACCTGAAGAGTCTTCAAAACAGACTCTGGGAAACAGTAGTAGAAAGTACAGGAGATCTTATGGAGGATGAATAAGACTTTCCTGTAGATTTGAGCACAGACATGTATGTCCATTGTACATTTGGCAATATATAGTGTGACCAGTGTTTAGTATCTTCTATGTTTTATGATGAACATCATGCAGGACTGCAATTTCTTGTTAGGTAGTGTGTATGAGATTTATGCTGGGAAAGTGAGAATATTTGTTTCCATATGGTAAAATATCAAGGTTTATGGCTATCTAGGGGTACCATATATACTCGAGTATAAGCCGACCCGAGTATAAGCCGAGCCCTCTAATTTTACCACTAAAAACTGGGAAAACCTATTGACTCAAGCATAAGTTGAGTCACCACCTTTAGTAGCCAGCCAGCCCCCTTTAGTAGCCATCCCCCTTTAGTAGCCAGCCAGCCCCCAGTTTGCCCAGCACTTAAAAAAAATAAACTTACATACTCACCTTCCGGCACTCCCAATGCTCAGTGTGGCTTCCCGATACTCCCGTACCCACGGCTCCTCTTATGTGTTCTCTTTGTTGTAACAGCCAGCAAGGTGACGTGGTCATGTATTCTGTTGGCTGGCACATACTATGACATCATCAGCGGCCACATAATTGTGTGCGCATGGTCACGCCAAGTATCGGGAGCCGCACTGAGTATCGGGGGCACCGGAAAGTGAGTATGTAATTTTTTTTTTTTTTTACTTGTGTATAACCCCCCATTTTTGTGCTGAAAAACTCAGCTTATACACAAGTATATATGGTACATTTAGCATGGTAAATTGCAGTTCCAAAAAAGCAAAAATGTGCAGATACGTATAGTTATCTATAAGTGATATAGCACATACACAAACCTATGGTGCAGCCAGTGCATATCATATAAGTGGCTTACGCATCACAATTTTTCACTCAGTTGTAAGGATATGTTGGGTGGATTCCTGATGTACCCTTACAACAGTGAGATATATCTGAATGCAGGAGAAGTGAACATCGGCAGCAGTCAGTGATTGTATTTGCTGAGTATATACAAGAAATGTGATGTGAATTCAGCCTTATAGGTCACATTAGGACATTGGGGCTACCTAAGAATCACTCAGCATGTAGTGGATAGATAGCAGCTATTTCATACAGAAAGAGATAAGATAGAGAGATTAATGCAGGTGTGTACATTGCTCTCCCCTTTGACATCTTTGCAAGTTATAGAATTAGCATCCACCTTTAGCTGAACAGGGTTACTTGGCGTAATAAAGGGTCTTAGAATGTAAAGGTAACACAGACAATGGCCCTAACGCTAAACCCACATCCCAGCTGTCCCATCCTTTTGCCAGCACATTCGACTAGACAACATTCGATACCTGCGCCAAAGTACGAAACATGGGGACAAAGACAAGACAAACACAAAACGTACAGTACAGAAAAATCAGAAAAACACAATGTCAAAATACCAGGAGTTTACTACAAAAAGAGAATACAGCAACCAGTGAACAAACTGTGAGCGGATGATTAATGTGAAACCACAGTCTCGGCACCAGAAATGATTGGAGCAGAACTCTGTCAGGCAGATAGGGCTAACTGGCGATGAACTCGAGCAGAGCTGCAGAGTTATGGGTGTGCAATTCAATCACCACAGCCAGCAAATTTACTTACCTGGTCCTGTCGCGATCCCCGATTCGGATGGTCCGACGAGGATGAAGTCTGCTGCGATTCATAAAGATTGTGCGGCGAGTTCCTGCATCCGTCGCATCCCCGCCGAGGGGGACCTTTTTCTTCTCGGTGCTTGTAAGTGCGTGTCTTGCGACACAATTCTAAATGTTAAATCCCGCGCTTAGTCCGAATCCGTCGGGTTGTCCAACGGCCCACCCCCTGATTTACGTTGTGTGCAAAAATCCGATGGCGTGCGACACAATCCCCGGTGAGATGCGGCGCAAAACGGAAAACATTGTGTCCCCTGATGACTATTGCACTACACTGTAATATATTTTCTCTATTTGTATATGTAGCCCATGATCTGTAAAGTGCTGCCGAATTCAACGGTGAAATATGAATAAAAAGTTACTTTAGACTAGCAATGAATGCAACAAATGTCCAATATTGATAGTCATTAAGGCAGGAACCTTTGTTATCCACTGACCTCATATATATAGACAATGGGGGTCATTTACTAAGGGCCCGATTCGCGTTTTCCCGACGTGTTACCCGAATATTTCCGATTTGCGCCGATTTCCCCTGAATTGCCCTGGGATTTTGGCGCACGCGGTCGGATTGTGGCGCATCGGTGCTGGCATGCACGCGGAAATCAGGGGCATGGCCGAACGAAAACCCGACGGATTAGGAAAAACCGCCACATTTAAAAAAAAAATCTGTCGCGGAGCTTGCACTTACCTTCACTCAGCCCGGCTCGGTGAACTCCAACCCGTTCCAATGCTTTTCAGTGCAGCAGCGCCGCCTGGTGGACAGCAGAGGAACTACCTTAATGAATCCCGTCCGGACCCGAATCCAGCGCAGAGAACGCGCCGTTGGATCGTGAATGGACCGGGTAAGTAAATCTGCCCCAACGTCTTTTATCAGTACATCAGGACAGGAGATCGCACGCTTATATAGGATTAGTCTGGGATGTTGATGGAAATATTCAGACAGCTAAAAGTCTCTAAATTACAGGATATTTGATATGATCAGTGTCACACAGGAATCTTTAAATATGTCATGTTTCAGTTCAGAAATATATCTCAAATATTTTGAGCCCTAATCTGAAATCTTGAACTTGCCTCCTCCTACTTTTTTGGTTTATTAGAGCGCCGGTGACCTGTCAGATGCCAGGTGGAGTTGTGATTGTTCCCAGAGCATCCATATACAGGCAGTTCCTGACTTACAGACGACTCCTAGTTATAGGCAGACCTCTCTGCCCACTGTGACCTCTGGTGAAGCTCTCTGGATGTTACTTTAGTTCCCGGCTGCAATGATCAGCTGTAAGGTGTCTGTAATGAAACTTTTAAAAATCCATTTGTCACTGGGACAAAAAAAAAGATTGTCTGGAGCTACAATTATAAAATATACCAGTTCCAACTTACATACAAATTCAACTTAAGTACAAACCTATAAAACCTACCTTCTATGTAAGCAGGGTACTGCCTGTACAGTATCAGACTGGGGTTCCTTAGGCCCACCAGAGAGTATTATCCTGGGGCCCACCCTTCGTAAACCCCTCAATAATAGAGAATAGTAGCCTCCTAATTGGATTCTCATCTGCTGCACATCTGAGATAAAGTATTTGACTTGAGCCTAGGCCTAAGGGAAGATCTTCTGGTATTCTGGTAAAGTTATGCCCTTGTTTTAAATCCAAGTAATGCTTACAATGTATTCTGAACAGAGGTGTGACATGAAGCTTCTAGGTCCAAATGCATAATCTGCCCCCTAACTATAATGTATCATCCATAGTAATGGTCACCTTAACTGGGGAAAAGACATTATGTGGGCCCCATAGAGCTCTTAGGCCGGGGTTTATCATGTTATGGTCTTGAGTTTAAGAATATCTAAGATAGGGCTCATGCCATGAATGTGTCCAGCCCATGGAATCCAATAACTATTACAATGAGGCGAGTTGAGCCTCCTGTCTCAGTCGTGATTGGAGTCATCCACTACAAAGCAGGACCTGACTCTTAATAATAGTGTCTCTTATCACCCGATGTCAGCATGGGTATGAGACACTACACGGAGAACCCCCTTACTAAAAAATAGCCTAATATACTTCTAATAGATGGGGGGGGGTGTTGAACCTTTCTTTCGCATCACTCAGGGAGCAGATAGTTTCGGTTCACCTCTGTGTGGAATATACATGCATTTTCTCAGCCTGCTACCTAACACCATCTGCAGTTCTACATGGCGAAACTGATGATGACCCTCCATTGAAGTAGTTTACACATTTTCATCTTTATACAAAAATACAGCATTTGTTGAAATGGCGATGTCCCCAACTAGGGACACTGCAATGATGACTGTTTTCAAAATTTTACTAGCGACAGCAGTTTTGTACATTTTATTTATTATTTTGTTGAATAATAGTATTTCATATCAATATCAGAGCCTGGTCAGGAAAACAATTATATTACATGATGTTGAAAACCACATACTCAGTACATTTAGGCATGTAGACATGGTCAAGACAATCTCCTGCAGTTCAAACCGAGCATCAGTATGGGGAAGAAAGGTGATTTGAGTGCCTTTGAACGTGGCATGGTTGTTGGTGCCAGAAGGGCTGATCTGAGTATTTCAGAAACTGCTGATCTACTGGGATTTTCACGCATAACCATCTCTAGGGTTTACAGAGAATGGTCCGAAAAAGAAAAAACATCCAGTGAGCGGCAGTTCTGTGGGTGGAAATGCCTTGTTGATGCCAGAGGTCAGAGGAGAATGGGCAGACTGGTTCGAGCTGATAGAAAGGCAACAGTGACTCCAATCACCACCCGTTACAACCAAGGTAGGCAGAAGAGCATCTCTGAACGCACAGTACATCGAACTTTGAGGCAGATGGGCTACAGCAGCAGAAGACCACACCGGGTGCCACTCCTTTCAGCTAAGAAAAGGAAACTGAGGCTACAATTTGCACAAGCTCATCGAAATTGGACAGTAGAAGATTGGAAAAACGTTGCCTGGTCTGATGAGTCTCGATTTCTGCTGCGACATTCGGATGGTAGGGTCAGAATTTGGTGTCAACAACATGAAAGCATGGATCCATCCTGCCTTGTATCAATGGTTCAGGCTGGTGGTGGTGGTGTCATGGTGTGGGGAATATTTTCTTGGCACTCTTTGGGCCCCTTGGTACCAATTGAGCATCGTTGCAATGCCACAGCCCCTACCTGAGTATTGTTGCTGACAATGTCCATCCCTTTATGACCACAATGTACCCAACATCTGATGGCTACTTTCAGCAGGATAATGCGCCATGTCATACAGCTGGAATCATCTCAGACTGGTTTCTTGAACATGACAATGAGTTCACTGTAGTCAAATGGCCTCCACAGTCACCAGATCTCAATCCAATAGAGCATCTTTGGGATGTGGTGGAACAGGAGATTCGCATCATGGATGTGCAGCCGACAAGTCTGCGGCAACTGTGTGATGCCATCATGTCAATATGGACCAAAATCTCTGAGGAATGCTTCCAGCACCTTGTTGAATCTATGCCATGAAGAATTGAGGCAGTTCTGAAGGCAAAAGGGATCCAACCCGTTACTAGCATGGTGTACCTATATATATTTATGTATATATATATACTCTAAATCTACTTGTATCATATTTTCATTGCAGCATTGTTTTCTTTTCATGAATGTATTATGGTTTGTTTATCATAATCCTCAATTATTCATTGGATGTTGATTTATACGTACCATTGCCTTACTATATCAGGGTCAGGTGACTCCGCCATCTGTGTGCCTTGAGGGATGGGTTAGGTTTTAGCATTTTCCAGGGATTGCTGTTGAACTATCACTGAACTGTCTGTTATATAATTGTCATTGAATCTGACACCTAACAACACGTCTTATTGGCATTTACCACCAAAAAGCTTTTTACAAAACAGTTTATGTAGCTTGGTCTTTGATCTTTCAGCAGATATAGAGAACTAAACTATTAGGTATTAGCAATGGTGGATTAAGTGAACTATGACTGTCACTTAAGTCGTGTTCATTGTTATCCTTCTATGTCATATCTATAGACATCACTATCTTTTAGGTGGGATTGACATCTGGTTGTCACCTCTTCCCTCTTCAATGGGTGCCCCATTTCATCACTTGCAGTAGCACACTGTAGAGGGGCTCATTAAATTGTATTTCCATGTTACTTTTTCTTTGTAGGTGACCTCAGAGACATCATTGGTCACTCCATATTACAAATAATTTGCCTTAAAAACACCAATAAACTCCCCTAGCAGTTACATACAGTTGCTTACCTTCTGGTACAGCCTCGTCTTCTGGCGCACCCTTGTCTTCTGGTGCAGCCTCGTCTTCTGGTGCACCCTCGTCTTCTGGTGCAGCCTTGTCTTCTGGTGTAGCCTCGTCTTCTGGTGCACCCTCGTCTTCTGGTGCACCTTCGTCTTCTGGTGCAGCCTCGTCTTCTGGTGTAGCCTTGTCTTCTGGTGTAGCCTCATCTTCTGGTGCACCCTCGTCTTCTGGTGCACCCTCATCTTCTGGTATAGCCTCGTCTTCTGGTGCAGCCTCGTCTTCTGGTGTAGCCTCATCTTCTGGTGCAGCCTTGTCTTCTGGTGCACCTTCGTCTTCTGGTGCACCCTCGTCTTCTGGTGTAGCCTCGTCTTCTGGTGCACCCTCGTCTTCTGGTATAGCCTCGTCTTCTGGTGCAGCCTCGTCTTCTGGTGTAGCCTCATCTTCTGGTGCAGCCTTGTCTTCTGGTGCACCTCCGTCTTCTGGTGCACCCTCATCTTCTGGTGTAGCCTCGTCTTCTGGTGCACTCTCGTCTTCTGGTATAGCCTAGTCTTCTGGTGCAGCCTCATCTTCTGGTGTAGCCTCGTCTTTTGGTGCAGCCTCGTCTTCTGGTGCAGCCTCGTCTTCTGGTGCAGCCTCGTCTTCTGGTGCAGCCTCGTCTTCTGGTATAGCCTCGTCTTCTGGTGCAGCCTCGTCTTTTGGTGTAGCCTCATCTTCTGGTGTAACCTCGTCTTCTGGTGCAGCCTCGTCTTCTGGTGTAGCCTCGTCTTCTGGTGCAGCCTCGTCTTCTGGTGCAGCCTCGTCTTCTGGTGCAGCCTCGTCTTCTGGTGTAGCCTCATCTTCTGGTGCAGCCTCGTCTTCTGGTGCAGCCTCGTCTTCTGGTGCAGCCTCGTCTTCTGGTGTAGCCTCGTCTTCTGGTGTAGTCTCGTCTTCTGGTGTAGCCTCATCTTCTGGTGCAGCCTCGTCTTCTGGTGTAGCCTCGTTTCTGGTATAGCCTCATCTTCTGGTGTACCCTCGTCTTCTGGTAAAGCCTCGTCTTCTTGTGTAGCCTCATCTTCTAGCTTTTGCCTAGATAAGCCCATTGGACCATGTGTGATCAGGTCATTCAAAAGCAGCTGGTGCCTTTAGAGATCACAGCCTGAAGAGAATTGTCCTATTTTTGGCATTGCCAAACAAAAATAAATTAATCAAATTAACTATTTCTACATCAGTTCACAATTGTGAAGTAAGAAATAAAGCATGGTATACTGACCTTTCAGATATTTTATGGTCTCTACTTTGTTGCTACTTTGCCAAATAAAAATGTTACATTTTAAGTGTTCCTTTTATTAGAAAGCATTTTTTGGGAAACATACCAACACGGGTGGTCGATATACCCCTATTGTTGATAGTTTGTTTAATATTTGATTCTTTTTTATTTTTGTGGGCTCCACTTTGTTGCTACTTAGCCCAACATTGTAAATAACATGCAAATAAAAATGTATAATTTTATGTGTTCCTTTTTAGGGCTCATTCACACGCCCGTCTATGCGGCCGCATCCCCATCGACGGCAATAAAGGGCCGGCGGCAATGTGGTGCCACACGTGTGTAGCCATACACCGGGAAAAGATAGAGCACGCTCTATCTTTTCCTGTATGTGTGACTGTGCACCGCTGTTTTCTATGGAGGGGGGAAGGGTTAACTCCTTTCCAGCGCACAGAGGTATGACCGCCTGGCGATTGAATGTTCCCTTACAGGCTATATTCTTCTAAACAATCCCCCACTCCAATGGCCAATCTGTACTTCCTTTTACAATCATGATGTCACACAACACAGAGACATATCACCTCTGCAGCCAATCACTGCTTAAGGAATTTTACTCGATAGGTATTGGTTTCATCCCAATAGATAAGGTTCTTCATAGATTAATATTAATATGTATTTATAATGCAAATGATTGACAAGTGGGGTCCTATCTCTAAAAAAAAAAACCTATTTTTGGGATTAAAACCAACACCTAATAGTAAGGTTTTTACATTGGAGGCAATAAAACAATGCAAACTTGGGAAAAGTACTGGGGCTCTTATGTAACATGGTGTAATAATATGCAAGTTTTGAGAAGATTGCAACTACATAAGATGAATAAAGGTTAGATGAAGCCCTAAGGTGCTATAACTCACCTGAATACATTCTGCTACCAACCACCCAGAAAATCTACATTTTTAAAATACCACTAAATAGCCTCATAATCTTATATCATTATAAAGAGAGTAAAATCTCCAAGTTTCTTGCCTTTGTCAAAAGGTTTTTATTTTGCATATGTAATGGATGGATCAATGGATTTACCACTAGGTATCCACAGAATAGATAACTAATGTAGAAATCCTAAAATAAAATCTCTGCCGTTCAATAGTTTCGTTCCCTACTCATTGGGTCATAGTTAAGGATATTGCATGATGGGATTTATGTTTACTGAATGATAATGCATATAAATAAAGTTTATTTTGCGTATAATGGTACATTTTATAAATTTTTAAGGGTATTTTTCTTGCAGAGGAGCAATAAATATCTGCAATCTTATGGAGAGGACTAAACCTCAGGGGATTAACAGGTGACTCAGCAGGTTGTATTTGTTCTGAATACCAAACTTCTAAGCAATTCATCACCTTCTTAGCTAGTGGGGGAATTTATCTTTGCAGCTGCACCTGTTTTTAGGTGTAAAACTATTGCATCTACCGATTTGCACGATTTTTAAGAGACTATTCCCTAATGTCGACAATTTTCAATAATCTTAACATGGGCCTCACTTATCAAAAGAATCCGGATACTGCAGTCTGGTTTATGACCTGCAACAATTCAAAAGGTGCAAAAGGTAACACATTTTAGTGAAAAACCACCCCAGTCCCCTCTTGGCATAAATAAAATAGATTAGAAATAGTTTACAATGGGTTGTGCAAAAATGTGAGAACATTGCAGACCTTTAGACTTAGATGTCTGTCTTTTTAGTAGCACAGTTTGCTATACAGACCATAAACATATAGATTATAAAACATATAATCTGCCACCATATTCATGAATCTGGTGCCCCCTGCACTGCTCCGACAGAATGCGCTTTTTTGATGCATCTTTAGCATAGGGTGTGCGGCACAATTCTGTCGAACTCTGCATGAAAATGTGACGCACGGTCCGACTGTGTACCGAAACGTCAGGTATAGTGACACATGTGCAAGCAGTTGGCCCTTAAAAGAACGTGCAAAGTAAGTCAAGAAAACTGGTGCATAGCCGCCGTGGTCCCATGCAGCATTTATCTCTACGCCAGGCCCTGCCTGGTGTAGAAATCAACACAACTGGCTGCAGGGAGTGCGCAAGAGCGGGGACAGGAACGCCCCACACTGGCAAACTTCTCGGCAGCAGCGCCAACCCTCGGCCAGATGTGACCCCCTTTTACGCCCCTCCACGCTCCCCTGGTGTGAAGGTGGTGACTTGGGGAAAATGATTGCAAGACGCCTTGATATTATCCCCCCAAATCTCTGCCTCCTGAGACTGCTAGAGAAAAAGATCATGCCAAACATGAATCAAGCATATAAGCGTCACCTGATGTGAGTATTTTGTGCTCTTCTGACCTGAACAATATGCCATCACACTCTGCAACGCATGCTGCTCAGATCGCACGGCCTGAACACTGCACACCGGGACTGAACTGACATGCTGAGCTCAGTCCCAGTGTGCAGCATTCGGGCTGTGCGATCTGAGCAGCATGCGTTGCGAGTATAATACGAGTTCATCACATCACACTCGCAAGTGTGGAACAGCCCTAAGATTGCACTAAAACTTCACTTGCAACCATGTTGTCGAGACTAAGGGCTGAACAGTAAATTACTGTAGGTACAAAAGCTGGGATGCAGTTAAATCTTCCTGTGGCCACCACCAAATTGTGTCCGGTACCATGGACCGAACACTATGATATGTTCCATTTTTCTCTCTCATTTGGGGAGATTTATGATATGCTATTGCTCGTGTGTCGGAATATGATGAAATTCTGGCCTCTTTCCCCGGATACATCAAGAGCCCTAGGTCAACGCCGGCCCACACTGCTCCCAGCTGTGCCTCCCTCTATGACCCCATTTATTTCAAGGTATTTTACGCCAGTTTTCTGCTATAGAAGCCCTAATAAATGTCCCCCAGAGAGTTTCTGTAAATGTCGGGCAAGTAAAACCAATGTTTGCGAGTTACTGCACATTACAAAATGGGGTACCACACATATAGCTCCTAGGGACAATAAATCTGGGAATGATGGACCCCTTAGATATTGTTTGCATGCAACTTAATTGCTTTAAAAAACTTGCTCGGTGTGAAAAAAAGCCTTAATATTTTCATTTTTATGATGCAACAAAAGGCATAAAATAACATTCCTCACATCCCTCCCACATAGTTTTCTGCCCTTGTTTTACTGCTCAGTCGCACAGAAACATATTTGCAACTTACAAAGCTTCCACAGCCTAGAGCCTGGACATGTAAATCATATCTGCCTGACAGAATCATGGCCACAGGAAATGAGAGGCTTGGCTTACCATCAAATGTTTTAGAAAACTCACATGCGTTTTCAAGATTTCACATTGTCTATATAATAAGTCATCAATGTCTGATTAATGGGGTTTTTCTCCAATGTATCCATTAGAACTGGGTTCACAGCTAATAGGGGAGGTTTATAATAGAATCACTGTAATAAGCATCGGATACAGGACACTGGATGGCAAGAACAGGTGGAGGTCGAATGCATTCATAGTCACATCGTCTTTCCTCCTGCACAACTTTGCATCTGAATCCACATCAAGTCAATTATTGATGTGGATTCTAAATGCAAAATGTAACTACCAAGGATCACTGCAATGCTATTACAGAACAGTACCTCCATAACAAGAAACACGTGCCATTGACTACTATGGCATTCAAGCAATCTTACAGGATGGCCCATCCTAGAAATCTCATGAACTTTAGGGGAAGTTAATGTAGAATTTCTATCCTTTCCTCCTATCCTCCTATCTTTCCAGGTAACTTCTCAATAGGTTTGCAGTGTGTGGATGTGGTGGGAGTCCCAGCAGACTTAAGTCATTGGAACCCAACCTGATGGGAAAGTTGCACAGTAAGGCCAGGGTCAGTATTTCAATGTATGTACTCTTAATTAGTGATACGCGGACCTGGATTCCAATGCTCCAGTTCATAGGAAACATTACAGGTTCGGATCCACAGAACAGGAACCCGGACTTTAGTAAGAAGTCCAGGTTTTGGTTCATATCCCCCATCGGTAACACCATGTGACCAGTACCAACTAGTAAATATTTTTTCTTGGATCAATGGTCCCTATAATGGCACAGAGAGTGACAATATTGCTGATAAAATGGCAATTACATACCGTGGAAGGCTTTTCCTACGGTATGTAAAGGATCACACCCACAATTGGTGCAGGAACTGATTGCCCATGTTATCAGTAGGTGAGCAGACCCATGTAAAGAGTTGACACCCTCTATTGGTGAGAGCACCAATCGCAGGTGTTTGGGTTCGGCTGAACCTGCCGGACATGAAGACTAATAGGTCCTATCATCATTACTCCTGATGTTCAGGGCATGCACATTAAAGAAAGGCGTATCAATCTTTACTTTACTTTACGTATCTTGACTTTACCATGCCCAGTACGCATGTGACAACAGTCTGAATCCTCAAGTCACAGGACGTCTACCATCTTTACCATCTGTAATCTCAAGATTGCATGCCACTAACAAGGGTAGGATTAATTTAAAAAAAAATTAAGAGCCTAAACCAATGATGGGCAACAGTCAGTGGCCCACATTTAGCAAAAACAGTGCAAAGTAGGTGCTAGGTTTGCCTGTGAAGTTGGCAGAGTGCGCCAGATACATGAATTGTGGTACACGTTCTTCATGAATCGGAAGAGTGCACCAACTTTTTTTTTGCTGTACCGTTAACATAGGTCATGTGATGCAATTCTGTCAGACACTACAGGATCCAACTGTGCACTGTGCACTGGGTCACGGACACTTTACAGATACATGTGCAACAGTTTGCACTAAAAAGAATGTGCAAAGTCTGACAAAAAACTGGCACAAAGGCTTTAATAAATGTGGGCCAGTGTGACAAAATTCATTAAAAAATGAGCGTAACAAGGTTGTTTTGTCACTTCTAGAAAAGTCCAAAAATGATCTGCTGTTTCTGTTTTATTAATACTATACATCTCGGTCCATATATCTATTTTACTTCTTCAGTTCTTTGTCAGGGGAGCCATGACAGGAGGTAGCCCTGCAAGCTTAAGGGTTAACTTGAGTTTCCTCTGAGGTGTATATTTCCAACAGAATTGCAGAGCAGTAACTGTTTTGGGGTACAGTAACAGTGTTAGGATACAGTGGCAGAAAAGTGAAGCTACCTACCTCTCATGGGGTTTTTTCTTCCTCCAGTATAGCTGAGCGGTAACTCTGGTGGACACACTGGCAGCAGGGTAAAATTTTTAAGATAGGGGAAGAAGCACACATGCCTGAGATAAATCTATACCCCTGTAGTCACTGGAATGGCGCCGCTGATGGAGCAGCAGTAATACCCAGTTCTAGTGTTTGATGGGTGCTCTAGCTTCACTGCCTAACTAACTGCCTTCATTAATGGAGGTAAGATGTCCGCCGTTAGCATGGGGTCCTTAGCAGAAGAGTTCCTCTCCAAGGGAAGCAGTCAGGGCGCCTGTAAAATTTTAGCCATCACAATCCTAAAACGCAGCTACATTAAGATATGCTGGTGGTGTAGGAGTCCGCTGTGGTGGGCACATCGGCAGTATGGTAAGATTTTGGCAGCTGCTTTAAGATAGTGGAAGGAGCAGGTTCGCTTGAAGGTTAAAACCCCTTATCCTATAAATTATAAAACTTTAATCAGGGCATCAAGGCAAGGTCGAAGGTGTGGTGGTTTGTGGTCATCTCTTTAGAAACATGGCACCACTTCCTTTAAATATGTTCTTTCATTTATGGCATCATTAGGATTAGGAGCTCTTATATCGTGTAGTGGCATCAGTGGTTGCTATGATACTTTGGCTCGGGTTGCAAACTTTGCCATGTATGATAAATGAAATGTACACATATGCAAAAATTCTAGTATCCACAGGTCAGAGGAGGTGATATGTAACAAGGATAAATGCCGATTGCAGAATAAACAAATCTGGGTAAGAAAAATTTCCGATCCCTCTCATACAATTCTCAAGAAATTTCTATATATCTATTATTTTTATGTTACCCAATTATGCCTTTAAAAATAAATAAATTAAATAAAAATATTTTGGTAGTTTTGGTAGAAAACAAAACTATAACAGACGAGAATGGAGGAGACAGCAATGGATTGTGGCAGTGTTTATTACGTCAGGAGTGAAGGAATGTAAGATGTATGATTCCAGCAGTCTGGGGTGGAGTGTCCATACAATCACAGGTGTACTCCTAGTGCTGGATCGTGTCCTCAGGGCACCCACCCCCAATAGTACAAACAAGACAAACAAGATCTGTGGTGACATTGTGGTGCCGGTGTTTTTCTTACTATCACCACATTCACTACAGTAAATGGGGGTCATTTATCTTAGAACTTTCTCTTTTTTTATCTTATTTTTGAGACTTTTTTGGCACATTTGATATATTTGCAGCTAAATTTGCGACTTTTCCACTCGCCTAGCAAAACTAGCCGCGCAATAATTTTTCAGTGTTGCGCCTCATATATCTCTAAAATCCAGATTTCTGGGTTATTAGTGACTTGGGAGTAAATGTATTTTAATATGGTGTAAAGATATTTTGTATACTGAATGCATCTCCCTGCTTGGGGGAGGAGGGGTTTATGACGTCTCAGTTGCTGCTATTGTGAATTTTGCTGCTTAAAATTCTATTTTTGAATGGAAACTGTAATAATAAAGATTCTTTTTAATGAAAAAGTCACAATAGTGGTGCAAAGCGAGGTTAAAAAGTCGCAAATAAACTCCAGTCCTAACTAGACATACAGAAACTTTAAAAGAAGTTGAAGAAGTGTTTGAGACGTTTAATATAAACTCACAAAAACCCTATAGACTCAGCTGCCTGATATATCAAACTGTAAGATAAATCAAACCAGTCCAAAAGTCAGAAAAAACAAGAAAAGACACGCACAAATGTCCTGACTAAAGATAAATGACCCCCAATAAGTCACCAAATGTGCAATATGTATAAGGTCATATTTATTCTATGAAGAATCTGATTAGGAACATAAGGGGACCAGTGGGACATCAAACAATAGACTCCAGAACCAGTAGGAAGGGAATAGAAGAAAAAGAGAGAAGAAAGAGGGGGGGGGACATAGGGTAACCGATACAAACATTTCCATCTATGTGGCACATCTATATAGACGGAAGAAAAGAAATCCACAAGGCCCAGTCCATGACTCCCCTCATCTTATCAGTGGTGTGGAATAAAATGTAAAGGGGGGCTGGGATCATGGAGAGTAGGTGATCCTTCCTGATCACCATCCCCAATGACCTCACTGATGGTATCTACCACTGATGTCTAAAAGGTAGAAAGCACAGGACATTCCTGGAGTTGGAGCATAGTACCCCTTGAACCACCGGACTGGACAATGTTCAGTTAAATCTTTTGAGACGATCACTTTGTGCCAGAAAAGTTGCACATATCAGTAATAATTCTGAGGGCTTTTTAGGACATTACAAAGTTTCACCCTCTTACATACACACGTTTGTAAATGGTGTAGAAAAAATAAACATCTGTTATTTTTGGTGTACATCATAGATAAACTTGTCTTAACTTAATTGCACATAATAAAAAAATCGCAAGGGACTGATTTAATGTGGGCCAAAGTATATATTTGAGTGGCCTCTGTCAGTATTTAATCCAAAATATACAAGTATGTAACTTGAGGGGTTGCAGAGGGTGTGCTTGCACACAGGCATGTAGGTTTTAGAGGCCCAAACACATCTTTTCTCCATGAGGACACCATCACTATAAAGAAAAGGACCAGCCTAATGAAGCCCACCCTGACATATTTTTATTATTTATTTATAGGGCAGCATTAATTCTATGGTTCACGTATATTACATTAAGATAGGAACAAATGCACAGTACAAATACAAAACTACAGTCATCAGGAAACAAGCAGGAGGAGGACCTTGCCATGAGGGCTCACAATCTTTATGGAAGGTAGATGGAGACATGAGGTGCGGGAGCAGAGCAGTTATTGTGCATTGTAGGTGATCCTAAACAGATGGGTTTTCAGGTTACGTTTGGAGGTTTGGATGGTGGGGGACAGTCTGACACATTGGTGGAAGTTCCAGAGTATGGGAAGAGTATGGCAGAAGTTCTAGAGGCAGTTGTAAGAAGAGCGAATGGTAATACTGAGGAGTGAAGCAGAAGGTCCTGTGAGGAATGAAGATAACGTGTGGGACAGTACGGGCTGATTCGGTCGGAGATATATGATGGGGACAGCTTGTGGACAGCTTTGTTAGTTATGGTTTTGTTTTTCAAACTGAATTTGCTGTCCAATGGGTAACCAGTGGAGAGACTGGCCTGATGGGGAGATGGGAATTACCCCTACACTTGCCTGAAGTTTCTTTGAAGATGTACCAGACCTTAACGCCTGTGTCCGGAGTGACTACTGGAGGAAACTTTAAGTAATAAAGGGACCATGTTATAGTCCCTAGGGGGTATTCCAGGAATACACATAATTCATATAGAAATGAGTCCTTAAAATATAAGCTATTATGTAATTAGTTGTTATGTAAAATTTTGCTCCCCTTAGCAGAAAAATTCTGTGGACATACAATGTAATGAGTAATTATAATGCTACTGGCCCTCTAATCAGTCGGCTGATTTCCTCCGCATGGAGCAAACACAGGACAGAAGATGGCTGCTGGTCACATGTCCACATCTAATGTCCTGCACCTGCCTGGGCAGGTCATGTGATCACCGCTACATTTGGCTGTAGTCGGTTGGTTGCAGCACATCCAGTATGGCCAGTGTTGTGGTGATGTGCCGGGCTGGCAGTTACACATCATTACTATAGTAACAGAGCAAGAAAGTCTGTTACATCATCACTGGGAGCAGAGAAAAAAAGAGAGGAGGAGTTACTGAGAACTAAAGGATCATGGGCCTTGTAATTTCCAGTGGCGGCCATCTTGGTGATAACTCAGCATACTTTAGAGAGGCCTTAAAATTTTGTGAATCATAAAATAGTAATATTTAAGCTTCATTTTGTGACTAATGACATTGAGTTTTGTTATATTCATTTATTTATAGCATCATGGGGTTTTTGTATCAGACGTTCATATTCCCAGAATACCCCTTTAAAGAAAGGTAAAATATCACCATAATAGTGACCTAAGGCTGTTGATGACCGGTCAGCTTCCGCATGATAAAGAAACCAAAGGGAGAACCAGCATTGTGTGTGTGGTATGATAGGGTGCACTTGATGGCCAAATTAGTGGAAAGTGCAGACCCCTCAAGAGTGCCTGATTGTTACTGAATGCTGGACAATGGGCATTGTAAGTTACAGAGAGCCCCACTGAGTAAGAGCTGCCCCCTGATAAGGGCACTGGCTAGTAAGACTGTTGCAATGTGCTCTGGGAGGGCAATAGTAGCCAATAAGCCACTGGGTACACACTGTGCCAGAGGTTTATTGGAATGGATGGCTAAGACTACCTACCAAACACTATATTAATGTAAAAAGCACAATATATATTATAACTTTAAACTTTAAAGGTGGTGCTTTCTAATATATAATTCATAATACATGGCATAATATACAATTCATTACTGTAGCACAAAATAATAAAAAAAAGTTAAAAATGCATCTTCTCCGTAATTTACAATAGTGACATTATTACTCCTGGGGCACTTTGTTCTATCTGTCCTTTCCTCACTCCACCTGTATTGTAACATTCCTCTTTTTATATAACCCCCATGACAAACCTAAGTGACAGATTTATTAATATGTGTAGGTCATGGAGCATTCTTAGACATGAAGTAAAAAATCTGTCACATCTATTGCCTTCATATATTTGCAGCCCTGTGTTACATTCTACGTGTGCCTAATCCCCATACAAAGACGTTTCACATCCCTCATACAGGACATGTCATGATTACATCCCATGTCAAGCAGGGATTTTCTACTTTCATGTAAGTGTCTTTTAGCATCACATTTTTTGTGCTGCTTCAATCTTTTGTAATTTCTCAATCACTGAATTATTCAATACAATAACCAGAGAAAAATGCTAAATCTCTGTCTCCGTATAAACCTCCTGTGACATATGATGGCCAGAGCTAAACTGGTATTGTCACTTATCTGACATTGTCACAGGTTGATCGGGTCGGTAGAGGTTTTCATGTTGTCACTTGTTCTAACTAGCCCCGAGCCCATTGTCGATTCCAAGTTATTCCTGTTTTACTTGCAAGTCTGGAGAGACCATGGATCAGGCCATAGCACAAGCGCACTGGACACAATCTATGATGGGGTCAGATCGAAGCCTTAGAAAGAATCATTAGTTATTCAGCACAATTTCCTTTATGGCCAAGAATTCCACATCTTGGCATTTTGGTTCATACAGAAAAGCCGTAACATTGGAAACATTATGTATATGCTATTAATTGGTCCCAGTTGGTTACATTTGGCACCCATATAGATCTTTCAGCCAGATAATCAGTTCAGCCATTTACAATTCTCTTTTGTACGAAATTTTATAGGCAGGTGAGCAGAACAAAACATAGGCACCCAGGGGAGATGTATCAATGTGGCAGAGGATATTTATATATGTATATCAAATGTGTCCTAATACAGATGATAAATCTGGGTGGTATAATACTGTTCAGGTGTACTTTGTGTCAACTATCAGGCTATATTCACAGTGAACGTGTGCCCTCCGTACCGTAACATAGGGCACAGCAACGTATTCCGGGGAAAGATAGGACATGTCCTATCTTACTCCCGGCTATGGAACGGTATGGTGTCGCTCGTGTGCTGCACCATACCACACCGTACGGCGCCGTGAGCCCATTGGCGTCTTTGGGGGGCGTATATATGCCGTATATAGGTCGGTGTATATAAGTCCCCATACGCTGTGTGATGTAGTTTTAGTTTGTCTAGTTTGCCCTCTCCGCCATTGGGTAAGGACGAGGTTGACACAGCGCTGGATTCTCCGCGTCTGCGAATTAGCTATAATTCCATGAGTTTCTGAAGGATTTGTGATTATTTTAGGATTGAACACCAGAAAACTGGCGGTCAAGCCCTGATAATGTCCCCCAAAGTAACATATTGTAGAGATATGATGTTATTATTTTATTTCATATATGACACAACCTTTATACCATGAGAAATACAATGCCACATTTATGGTGATGTTACTTTAAACTATTTTTCTTTATTAGTATTAGACAACCATGATTTTGGATCAGACACAGAAGACCCTTGATCTGCATACTTCTTTATGGGAGCAGCAATGGGCCTTTTTTCCCATAACAAAAAATTAGTCATTGATTACAAAAGCTTAATCCGATTACAAAAGCTTAATAGCCTCACATAATGATTTAGGATTTATATATGTTCCTATGCACAGCCCTATGAGTGATTGATTGTATTGAATGATATAAAAAACAATATCCTTAACATAATGAAGAGAATAGAAAGCTAATATTAAACAGTAAAAAAAATTTCGGAGGGGGTTTTTGGATGTCATTTATCACTCAACCAAAGATACATCCATATATATACATCCAATGGAATTTGAACACCTCATCGAGGGCAATACCTAATCTCCTTACCACCAGCTGCTGGCAAAGAAACTACATTTGGTAATAACTTAAGTCACCTGCCATTAACACAGATTAAGGTTGGCAGATTGTTCCTTATCCAGTGTCTCAGCTGAAAAAACTCAACCATCATTCGCCTTCTTGAAACCACTGAATTATTCATCATAACCATAGAAAAATGCTAAATCTCTGTCTCCGTATAACCCTCTCTGTGACATATGCATGGCCAGAGATAAACTGGTATTGTCACTTTCTGACAATGTCACAGGTTGATCGGTCGGTAGAGGTTTTTCATGTTGTCACTTGTTCTAACTACCCCGAGCCCATTGTCGATTCCAAGTTATTCCTGTTTTACTGGCAAGTCTGGACAGACCATGGATCAGGCCATAGCACAAGCGCACGACACAATCTATGATGGGGTCAGTTCGAAGCCTTAGAGAGAATCATTAGTTATTCAGCACAATTTCCTTTATGGCCAAGAATCCACATCTTGGGCATTTTTGGTTCATACCGAAAGCCGTACATTGGAAACATTATGTATATGCTATTAATTGGTCCCAGTTGGTTACATTTGGCACCCATATAGATCTTTCAGCCAGATAATCAGTTCAGCCATTTACAATTCTCTTTTGTACGAAATTTTATAGGGCAAGGTGAGCAGAACAGAACATAGAGCACCCAGGGGGAGATGTATCAATGTGGCAGAGGATATTTATATATGTATATCAAATGTGTCTAATACAGGATGATAAATCTGGTGTGGTATAATACTGTTCAGGTGTACTTTGTGTCAACTATTAGGCTATATTCACACTTAACGTGTGCCCTCTGTACCGTAATATGGGGCACAGCGATGTATTCATCATGTCCTATCTTACTCCCGGCTACGGAACGGTATGGTGTCGCTCGTGTGCTGCACCATACCACACCGTACGGCACCGTGAGCCCATTGGCGTCTTTGGGGGGGCGTATATATGCCGTATATAGGTCGGCTGTATATAAGTCCCCCATACGGCTGTGTGAATGTAGTTTTAGTTTGTCTAGTTTGCCCTCTCCGCCAGTTGGGTAAGGACGGGGCTGACACAGCGCTGGATTCTCCGCGTCTGCGAATTAGCTATAATTTCATGAGTTTCTGAAGGATTTGTGATTATTTTAGGATTTGAACACCAGAAAACTGGCGGTCAAGCCCTGATAAATGTCCCCCAAAGTAACTATATTGTAGAGATATGATGTTATTATTTTATTTCTATATGACACAATCCTTTATACCATGAAGAAATACAATGCACATTTATGGTGATGTTACTTTAAACTATTTTCTTTATTAGTATTAGAACAACCATGATTTTGGATCAGACACAGAAGACCCTTGATCTGCATACTTCTTATGGGAGCAGCAATGGGCCTTTTTTTCCCATCACAAAAATATTAGTCATTGATTACAAAAGCTTAATCCGATTACAAAAGCTTAATAGCCTCACATAATGATTTAGGAGTTATATATGTTCCTATGCACAGCCCTATGAGTGATTGTATTGTATTGAACTGATATAAAAACAATATCCTTAACATAATGAAGAAGAATATGAAAGCTAATATTAAACAGTAGAAAAAATTTCGGAGGGGGTTTTGGATGCTCATTATATCACTCAACCAAAGATACACCCATAGATACTCCAATGGAATTTGACACCTCATCAAGGCACTACCTAATCTCCTTACCACCAGCTGCTGGCAGAAACTACATTTGGGTAATAACTTAAGTCCCTGCCATTAACACAGATTAATGTTGGGCAATTGTTCCTTATCCAGTGTCTCAGCTGAAAAAACTCACATCAGTTCGCCTTCTTGAACCACTGAATTATTCAATACAATAACCAAGAAAAAATGCTAAATCTCTGTCTCCGTATAACCCTCCTGTGACATATGATGGCCAGAGATAACTGGTATTGTCACTTTCTGACATTGTCACAGGTTGATCGGGTCGGTAGAGGTTTTCATGTTGTCACTTGTTCTAACTACCCCGAGCCCATTGTCGATTCCAAGTTATTCCTGTTTTACTTGCAAGTCTGGACAGACCAGGATCAGGCCATAGCACAAGCCACTGGACACAATCTATGATGGGGTCAGTTCGAAGCCTTAGAGAGAATCATTAGTTATCAGCACAATTTCCTTTATGGCCAAGAATCCACATCTTGGCATTTTGGTTCTACAGAAAAGCCGTAACATTGGAAACATTATGTATATGCTATTAATTGGTCCCTTTGGTTACATTTGGCACCCATATAGATCTTTCAGCCAGATAATCAGTTCAGCCATTTACAATTCTCTTTTGTACGAAATTTTATAGGGCAAGTGAGCAAAACAGACATAGGCACCCAGGGGGAGATGTATCAATGTGGCAGAGGATATTTATATATGTATCAAATGTGTCTAATACAGGTTGATAATCTGGTGTGGTATAATACTGTTCAGGTGTACTTTGTGTCACTATTAGGCTATATTCACCTTGAACGTGTGCCCTCGTACCGTAATAGGGGCACAGCGAGGTATTCATCATGTCCTATCTACTCCCGGCTAGGAACAGTTATGGTGTCGCTCGTGTGCTGCACCATACCACACCGTACGGCACCGTGAGCCCATTGGCGTCTTTGGGGGGCGTATTAATGCCGTATATAGGTCGGCTGTATAATAAGTCCCCCATACGGCTGTGTGAATGTAGTTTTAGTTTGTCTAGTTTGCCCTCTCCGCCAGTTGGGTAAGGCGGGCTGACACAGCGCTGGATTCTCCGCGTCTGCGAATTAGCTAAATTTCATGAGTTTCTGAAGGATTTGTGATTATTTTAGGATTTGAACACCAGAAAACTGGCGGTCAAGCCCTGATAATGTCCCCCAAAGTAACTATATTGTAGAGATATAGATGTTATTATTTTATTTCTATATGACACAACCTTTATACCATGAGAAATACAATGCACATTTATGGTGATGTTACTTTAAACTATTTTCTTTTTTAGTATTAGAACAACCATGATTTTGGATCAGACACAGAAGACCCTTGATCTGCATACTTCTTATGGGAGCAGCAATGGGCCTTTTTTCCCATAACAAAAATATTAGTCATTGATTACAAAAGCTTAATCCGATTACAAAAGCTTAATAGCCTCACATAATGATTTAGGAGTTATATATGTTCCTATGCACAGCCCTATGAGTGATTGTATTGTATTGAATTGATATAATAACAATATCCTTAACATAATGAAGAAGAATATGAAAGCTAATATTAAACAGTAGAAAAAATTTCAGAGGGGGTTTTGGATGCTCATTGTATCACTCAACCAAAGATACATCCAATATATACATCCAATGGAATTTGAACACCTCATCGAGGGCAATACCTAATCTCCTTACCACCAGCTGCTGGCAAAGAAACTACATTTGGTAATAATACTTAAGTCACCTGCCATTAACACAGATTAAGGTTGGGCAGATTGTTCCTTATCCAGTGTCTCAGCTGAAAAGGAACTCAACCATCATTCGCCTTTTTTGAAACTCCACTGCATTGAGACCTCCCACCATCTCCCAGACTTCACCCCCTTCTTATGAGCCCTGGCCACAGACCTTACCTCTGCATATCCCCACATTATGGCAGGGCCTGCACTATACAGCAACCTTTTTGGCCCTCTCATGAGGGAAAATGTGGGGATGGAGAAGCATGTGACTTTTGTTTCATTGTTTGTTGTAGTTAGAATGTTTGTTGCCTTCGATATTACTTTTTATGTCAGTCTGACCATTTACAACTACTGAGTCTTTTGTATCTACACCTCCATCATCTGCTTCTGTTGCCCGGGACACAGGGAGATACATAGATTACATTGCTTATTGGTGGACTTTTGAATTTGGTTTGCCCAAAGCAAAATGATGTAATTCTTTTCTACCTGGACAGACCTACATGATTTGTGGAGTTAACATCTTTTTCTTTTGTTTGATGCTGGTAAGAGACTCAAGTTAGCATTTCCAGATCAAGAATAGAGGGCATGTATGAAAACAACACAATGGAAGAGATTCATTATTCCTCCTCCGCCATTTTGGTTGTGTCAAGGCAGTAAGCAGGGTGGATGGAGAAAGGGCATGGGTGTGAATGCCTAAAAGACTTTTTCAGCTCAGACGTGGTCTATAGGTCCATACTGGCGAAGTTTGTGCCCATATTTACTAGGGGGCCAAAGACTCTTACTGGGTACAGGTGCCAGAGTCTCACCAATGGGAACTTTAAGACTGGCGTTCTAGAAGCCAGTCTTAATGAATTCCCCCCAATTTATGTCTAGAATTGCAGTTTAACTGCATGGTAGTTTTTGAAGACATTCTTCAAGTTTAAATAAAAACTATGAGCCCGTAAGTAATTAGTGCACACATACGCTGGACATTCATGTAGGATAGCTCTGACCAAACACTTCATTCAGCTCACAGCTATGCCTTATTATTCACTCTTCCTACCTAGGATCAGCTGAGCTGTGCTGTCAGGGATTGCTGGTGGTGACAGGTTAAGGCATGTTAAAATGCATCGGTGCAATTATTCTCTCTCTGTCCATCTTTTTTCATAGGGTCACATATTAGATGGTCGTCTGGTTCTGATTTAAAAAACTTTCAAGGTCTCAATGTTTTGAACTTTTGATTTTCAGGCTCCATATTTCGCCTTCTAAGCTTTAAACAGCTTTGAACATGAAACTACCATCATTTTATACCTTTACAGGCAGTCCCCAGGTTATGTACAAGATAGATTCTGTAGGTTTGTTCTTAAGTTGTATCTGTATGTAAGTTGGAACTGTATTTTTTATAATTATAACTCCAGCCAACATTTTTTCGGTCTCTGTGACAATTGGATTTTAAAAATGTTGGGTTGTCATATGTACCAGGATTAACAATAAAGCTTAATTACAGAAACCTTTCATAAATGTTACAGCTGTTTATTATAGCCTAGGGCTTAAGTACAATAAATTACCAATTATCAGAGGTCCATTTGTAACTAGGGGTCATATGTAAGTTGGGTGTTCTTAAGTAGGGGACCGCCTGTATATATTCTGATCCCACGTCTATTCTACATGTTTTCCAATGTTGGTGCATACTAGTCAATTCAATTAAATTCACATACAGGCAGTCCCCGGGTTACGTACAAGATAGGCTCTGTAGGTTTGTTCTTAAGTTGAATTTGTATATAAGTTGGAACTGTATATTTTGTAGCTCCAGTCAAATTTTCTTTGGTCTCTGTGAAAATTGGATTTTAAAAATGTTGGGTTGTCATAAGAACCAGGATGAACAATAAAGCTCAATTGCAGACACCTGTGATAACTGTTACAGCTGTTTATTGTAGCCTAAGGCTAAAGTACAGTAAATTACCAACATCCAGAGGTATGTTTGTAACTAGGGGTTGTCTGTAAGTCAGGTGTTCTTAAGTAGGGGACCGCCTGTATAGGTTCTTTTTGGTGGCTTACTGGTTAGCATTACAGCCTTGCAGCGCTGGGGTCCTGGGTTCAAGCCCCACAGTCAACATATGCAAAGAGTTTGTATGTTCTCTCCGTGTTTGCGTCGGTTTCCTCCAGGTCTTTCGGTTTCCTCCCATACTCCAAAACATACTGGTAGGTTGATTAGATTGTGAGCCCCATTGGAGAAAGGGACCAATTTGGCAATCTCATTGCAGCGCTGCGTAATCTGTGTGCTATTTAAATAAAGGAATTATTATTATTTTTCAACTGTCCCCACTACTTTTTTATTGGGTTGTGGTCAGAAGACTGTGAGGGCCAATCCATTGGACATCATTAAACCATACGTTCCATAATCTTCATGTATGTTTTAGTATTGAGACCACTATTGATCCTGATCAAGAATACAATAACTTTGTGACTGTAAGTAGAGGAAATGTTAATAAACCATGTCTGCAACCTATAACCTCACATCCTCTATGGCAAACATGCAGGGGCATGCAGGAGCAGCATTCATCAAAGAAGACGACAGTCTGACATCCATTCATAGGTGGAGTATGGAGGAATATGATCCACCGCATGTCATAATTCCTTTACACGGTGTGAAGATTATATACCCTATTGCTGTCATGTTATATAACATAACAAGCCATTTTATAATGTAGTCATCCCATAATACATTTTATACATTACCACTACTAAGTCTTTGTAAGATAATACGTGAAGGTAACGGTGCTGCTATACTATAGCTGTCCCTGTGGTTGTCCTTGACGCTTCAGCCTTAATCCTCTGATCTTGCTCAACTGGTAGAGTAAGTTGTGGACGATTCTTTGTCAGATTACCGGTCACATCAAGGTAATGAATAAATTAAATTGATATTAAACAATCAGATCTTATCTTGTGATTTGTGCTTATTCTATACTGTTTATATTTATTTATGCTACCACTTCTCACACCCCCTCCCATTCCAAAACTGATACACTGATCACTTTGAGATCTCTCAAAAATCTGTCTTGTTGGAGAAAGGCTAAGGACACACATAGGATAATTGCTGTGGTTTACCCACAGAAGATTTTTACGCAGATAATGTAGACCAAATACTGTGACCAAATACAGTAATTTTCGGGTGGAATATGGAAAGTGAGCTGCAGATATTCAGGGGGACATTTATCATAAGCACTGAAATAATTGTAAACTATTATATTGTGTGCTGTCATATGGTGAAAGCCCCCTTCAGCGTTGACGGATACATCAAGAGACTTAGGCCTCCTGATGCACTGGCGGGCACAACCATACCAGCTTCTAGCTAGCTAGTTTAGTGCAAATGTTCAAGGTGAAAGTTCACATGGTGTAGTGCAAGGGCCATGCCCCTTTCACACCCCTCATGCCCCTTGGCGTGGAGCTGTCATAAAGGAGATAACTCTTGCAATGACTGTCGTTTGCATGGCATTTCGATTATTTCAGTGTAACCCCACATGTACAGCACACATAGTAAAATAGTACATTAACTAATATATAGTCATGGGACAACATACTACTGCTGCCCCCTATCTTCCATGCAGAACTGTTCCCTAACTGTGTGATCAGATATTTGCCTGCTCTGCCCTGTCCACACCCTAGTGTTAGTTTCTAAAAGCCTACAATAGCAAGTTGTCCAATAGTAAATGTCCAAGAAGATACACCATAAGTGATCTCACCTGATGGAGAACGTTTTATCAGATATTCTGGAATTATAGTTTCTGTTTTCTTATATGAACCATTAAGAGTCAGGCCCCTTTCAGGCCCCTTTCACACTTGCGTTTTTCACGCACGTTTTCTGCGCGTGCTTTTGACGCGCAGAACTTGCATTGCACTCTGACCCATTGTAATCAATGGGTCTTTTCAGACTTGCATTTTTTTTCACGCACACACGCGCGTTTTTTTTAACGCGCGTTTAAATCTCGACATGCTCTACTTTTGCAAGTCACGCGCGTGAAAAATGCACCATACAAGTCTATGGAGATGCATCAAAAACGCATTGCACTCTGAGACACTTGCAAGTGCAATGCAAGTGCAATGCGTTTTTCACGCATCAATTGCCATAGAAAAGATAGAGCTCAGTCCTGAGTCCATTTCACGCGCGTTTTCTGCGTGTGAAAAACGCATTGAAATTGCATTGAAATTGCATCAAAAACGCGCGTGAAAAACTGAGACACTGAACAAACTCTGAAAACTGATTGCACTCTGATGCAAAATGCGCGTTTTTCACTGACCAAAAACTGATCGCACCCTGATCACACTCTGACGGGAAATGCAACGCGAGTGTGGAAGGGGCCTCACAGATCTGCTTCAATTCATTTTGTAAGTTTCATTCTTTTTATTTACTGTAAAGCAAAAAGAAAAAAAAAATGCAAGTCATGCTAGTGAATCCTGTAAAAAAAAATTCCTGACTTCCCTTTATTACTTTTATGTTATATTTCATGTACTGAAATCCACCATCGAAATCCATCACGATAAACCAGGGGTTCCTACTTAAGACCTAGGGCAGTGATGGCGAACCTTTTAGCGGCCGAGTGCCCAAAAAGTAACCCTAAATCCCCCTTATTTATCGCAAGGTGCCAACCAAACATTAAAGCAGTAACTTATTGCTCCCTATTCTTCAACAATCATATTGGCCTCCTGAGGCAGTAACACAGTAGAAAGATGGAAAATTTGCATCATTTTAGCTTCTTTCCAGTGTCCTTCTGTACACAGAGAATTGTCGGGCCAGCAGGAGGTCCTCCAAAGATAATTCGGCGCTGTCTATTGATTCTTCCTTTTCCTATAGTCTCAATAGCGAAATAAGTATCAAAATATGACTGAAAGCAGCATCTTTTAAGTTGCTTGGAACTGTTTGATGTGCTCAGGCAATGGCCCAGGTGCCCACAGAAAGGGCTCTGAGTGCCACCTCTGGCACCCGTGCCATAGGTTCGCCACCACTGACCTAGGGGATTGTTTATCATTAGGCGGCTCCTTGGGGCAGTTCTATATCTATTTTTGGAGCTTGGCTGCCCATCAGATTCATTAAAGTGGCTTTGGCCCTTTAATAAATGTTCTCGTGGAGGGACATGTATCTTTATTTCTGCTATTTTAATTGGTTCATTTTCTCTTTTGTCGTTTTTGCGACATTTCACTGCGACTTTTGTTTCTCAAGTCCGCCTTTGTCTGCACCTTGTGCAGTGCCTTATGTCTCTTTATTTTCCAGATGTTCCTTATGACTTTTCTCTTATGTATCACTTATGAAGGATTTTTTTTCATGAACCCACTTTTAACATGCAATTTGGTATTATTTCATGGTTAGAAAGCATTTTGCTTCATTGCTGGAAGTGTAAGTAGCTGTGAAAATGTTAACATTTTAAGGTGCTTACACTTCCAGCAATGAAAAACAAAGCTTTAAAACCAACCAAACAAATGGCAACATGTAAAATGCATGCGTTTCTTTGATGCTTTTATAAACGCATCACAAATGCCACGTGTGACTGCACCCTCATATGTCGTCATCTTCCTGGGGTGTGACTAGAGTGCTTATAAATGAAGGTCACTGCCTCAAATCCACTCATTTACAGTAGTGTCCACTCCCATATATAACCCCCTCACATGGCTTTTGTCATTTGCAACAAAAAGTCTAAAAAAAAGCCAAAAGTTGTACCTGCCAGGATAAGAGAAACTAAACATGTATCACAAGAAAAAAGACATGATCATACATAAGGTGCAAAAAAGACCTTCTAAATGTCTCAATTATACACCAAAGGAAAAAAAACCCTAAGATACATGTCCCCCATGGTCTACTTTCTGGCTGGGATATTTAAAAAAAGGTTCTCAAAAAAGTCTCAAAATGAGTAAAAAGTCCCAGCACATACACCAGCGGGGGACTTTTTTATGGGATTTTTGTACGGAATTCTTTGCAATACTCCCAACTCATGAATCTGGCCTTGCACAGTATTGCACGACGTGGCAGTAGCAGTATTTCTATGTTTAGGCAAGATTAATGAAGAGGTGCAAATAGTCCTATGAGACTTTTTGCAGTGAAAAGTCTGAAAAAACCTCAATGCAACTTTTTGAAACTTTTTTACCCCCATAAAGCTTAGGAAACCCAATGATAAATAACCCCCTAGTTTTAATTGGTCTAAACAGTGCTCTGGGGGCATAGACTATTTTCATAGTTTCATAGTTTCTACGGTTGAAAAAAGACACTTGTCCATCAAGTTCAACCAAGGAAGGGAAGGGATTGGATGAGGAAGGGATTTAGGGGAAACAATTCTATATAACATAACCATCAATGTTATTTAGGTGTAAAAAGGCATCTAGACCCTTCTTGAAGCTATCCGCTGTCCCTGCTGTGACCAGCGCCTGAGGCAGGCTATTCCATAGATTGACAGTTCTCATAGTAAAGAAGCCCTGTCGCCTCCGGTGATTAAACCTTGGTTTCTCCAAACGGAGACAGTGCCCCCTCGTCTTTTGATTTGATCTAATCTGAAACAACTTACCACCATATTTTTTGTATGGACCATTCATATATTTAAATAAATTAATCATGTCCCCTCGTAGTCGTCTCTTTTCCAGACTAAATAAATGTAGTTGTTTTAACCTTTCCTCATAACTGAGACCCTCCATACCCCTTATCATTTTTGTGGCTCTACGTTGAACCCTCTCCAGCTCCAGGGCATCCTTTTTATGGACCGGTGCCCAGAACTGGACAGCATATTCCAGGTGTGGCCGAACCAGTGCCTTGTATAGTGGTAATATTACATCCCTATCACGAGAGTCCATACCACTTTTGATACATGACAAGATCCTACTGGCTTTAGAGGCAGCTGATTGACATTGCATGCTGTTATGCAATTTATGATCTACTAGTACCCCTAGGTCCTTCTCAACAAGGGACTCTCCCAGATTTACTCCCCCAAGGACATATTTTGCCTTTGGATTATTGGCCCCCAGGTGCATAACCTTACATTTATCCACATTAAACCTCATTTGCCAAGTGGATGACCAAACATTCAGTTTGTCCAAGTCACCCTGCAGCCTATGAACATCCTCCATAGACTGTATTACACTACACAGTTTGGTGTCATCTGCAAAAATAGACACAGTGCTATTAATTCCTACCTCTATATCATTAATAAATATATTAAATAGTAGTGGGCCAAGCACAGAACCCTGGGGTACACCACTCATAACTGGTGACCATTCCGAGTAGGAATCATTGACCACAACTCTCTGGATACGATCCTTCAGCCAGTTTTCAATCCAATTGCAAATGATTTCTGCCAAACCAATGGCCCTAATTTTACCCATCAGGCGTCTATGAGGGACAGTGTCAAATGCCTTTGCAAAGTCCAAGAACACAATATCCACAGCTGCTCCTCCATCCAGGCATCTGCTCACCTCTTCATAAAAGCAGATAAGGTTAGTTTGACAACTTCTATTCTTAGTAAACCCATGCTGGCTGTCACTTATTATACTATTTGATGTCACATACTCCAGTATGTAGTCTTTTACTAACCCTTCCAATACTTTCCCCACAATGGAAGTTAAGCTTACAGGCCTGTAATTGCCAGGCGAAGTTCTAGAGCCCTTTTTATATATTGGCACCACATTTGCCTTGCGCCAGTCACTTGGCACCACACCAGACATTACAGAATCCCTGAAGATTTTAGCCAGCGGTACAGCAATAACAGAACTGAGTTCTTTAAGAACTCTGGGGTGTAACCCATCTGGTCCAGGAGCTTTGTACACATTTTCTGGGGCACATTTTCTGTGGACCACGCCCATTTCCAGCTAGGCCATGCCTATTCTCCAGAAGGTCAAGCCCCCTTAGTAGGGCAAGTCAGAAACGTGCCAAAAGAAACACAAAAAGCCTTGATAAATGTGGTGTAAGGCATTTTAGAAAGGTGTTTTGGGGTAAAACTCTGCCAGAATTCTGGCTCAAATGGGTTAATAAATTCCCCCCGCTGTGTCTCAGGTTCCGTCAGTCTAGAGCACTAGTCTTTGGCTGCGTTTCATCACCGCGACAATAAATTCTAGTGCAGAATAAGACTGTCGGTTCCTATTCTTATAGTTGATGTAAACTGTGCGTTACAATTTTCAGCGCACAGTCTATTTTCTTTAAGACACACCCCCTTTTAGAAGGACACACCCCTCAGTCAGACTACTTGAAAAGAGCCAAAAAAAAGGTCTAAAACCATTGATAAATGTGGTGCATGCAATTTAGTTTTTTGGGGCAAAGTGCAAGTGCATTGATTGATTTACCGCAATGGTTGTCAATGGTTCGCATATGCAAGAGAGAACATCCCCTTGACCTCAGGCGTAACACAACATGGTTGCGGAGAGAATGACATGGAGAAGCCCTATTGACTTTATTAAATTCACATCATGCAATGCTTCATATCATCAGAATGTGTAATCTCATGTCTGCTATATATGGTGACTATATGACAACAGGGAAAACTTCACATATAGAATAAGAATATCTCAGTGATGAGCTCATCCTCAGTGTCTTCCTCTGGTAACATATTTTGATGGGTTCTTCATACCAAGCAATGTGTATAGACACGTACAGCAATTATATAATTTTAACAGTTGCACAAAACACATTAAAATGTCTCGAAAATAGCTGTGAAAGGAGAAGGTAATAATTGCTGTTAGGTGTAGAAATGGGATCCCAAAAGTGGTTCCGCTATAGAGGCCAATGGCATAGTAGCGTTTACTGCTCATACACTGAATTCAGTTGGTAACTATACTGCAGGGTACATATATGGGGCATTCAATTTTAGTGCTGAGTCTGATTTTCTGGGGCACGAATCATTCATTAACACTGGGATTTTAGATTTTTGTGCAAGGGCATAATGTATTGGTGCACAACCGAATTGACTTCACATTTATGAAGGTGAAATAGAACTTGGTAGACCAGCTTTTAGAGTGTCTAGTTGTGCGCCAAAAATTGGTGCATGAAAAGTGTTGTGAACGTACAAGCGGAGAGATTCCCAAGCTTGCCCAAACTGAGCAACCAGAAAAAACTATGACTGTCTGAAAAGGAGTAATGTTATGGCGCCAACACTTCATAAAAATGTTGCACAAGGCACAGCAAGAAAAACCGCCAAAAAACGAACAAAGAGTCATTAATAAATGCCCTGTATGCAAAGCACAGTACTCTAAACACTTAGAATATAACTTTTAATCTACATGTCACCTAAAAGCATAAAGAGAAGAACCAAGACACATAAACCCATATATATCAAAGATTGTGGTAAGGTCTGGCAGTGCTCATGTAAAAGAGGAACAGTCTTATCATCTAGGCGGCAGTGTATACACTTCCGTTCCAGGTTTGGTACATAGGTGAGGCCCAGGGTATGTGTGAGCTGACCCTAATTTCTAGCTGGCACCTATATTCCCCAAGTGTACAGTACCCAGATATCTGACCCTTGTGTAGCTAACAAGCCCTCCACTTCCAAACACTCCCTACGTGTTTCATCACCTCCATGTGATTCTTCAGGGGAGAACAACGTAAAAGGAGAGGTGTCCCAAAAAGGTGTTACAATGTACTTAGGGGAACTTAGGGGAGTCTAGTCTATATAGTATAGGCTAAAAAATATATCAACAAATCTTTATTTAATGATTATTCCACACAACACATGATTAAAAACAGCTATAATGTACAACAGTACATGCATGTGACCACAGTCCATACATGTCACATTTCACCAACAAACAATGGATATATTGCCATGTGTCCCATATATGTAAAACAATATTTAGACAATTAAACGTCAATGAATGTTATAGTCAATACATATAGTTCCCATACTAAAAAAATGCATAGAACACTGACGGAATAGATGGCATACTCTTGTGAGATATTGCATAATACATTTGTCTACGGTACATAGTTACCAGTCCTTAATTGTCCACCAAACATAGATTGTTTTTTTGAGGGCAATGTGATCAAATACCCCACGCTTTTCGTTGCTACATGTGACTTCCTCAGGGGTCCCTATATTATCTATTACAGTTCTGGCACGTTTTCACGGGCTACACACGGTTGTGTGAAACAGCCCTTATAGTGAGAAGCAAGTAATAATGGACCCTTTATTATGAGGTACCAAGAGCAGTGTGAGCTGCAAATCCGTCTCTGCACATATAGAGTATGATTTCATCAAACCTCACCTTAAAGGAAATCTACTGCCAGGATGAAGGATTGTAAACCATGCACACTGACATACTGGTGAGTGTCCACTCTGGCAGGATCCATTCTTCTCTAATCTTCCTATTCCTTTGGCTTGGAGAAAAAGGGCTTTACAATTATGCAAATGAGCCTAAGAGGCTCCATTAACACCCAAAGCCCCTTAGGCTAATTTGCATAATTTTAAAAGTGTTAAAAAAAACAGGGCCTAAGAAGCTAAAAGAAGAGTGGGCTCAGCCAGAGGTGACACACACCAGTAACCAGTTAGTGTGCTTGGTTTACAATCCTTCATCCTGGTGGTAGATGTCCTTTAATAGGTTATTTCTTTTGGGATTCTTGCTTACAGTTATATCCTTCAATCTCATGATGATCTCCCTGAAATCTTAGTGGTTGCTCAAGGGGGCCATTATTTCACGCACTAGCCTTCCTGTATGATAACACTTAATCATAACAGACCATAACAGACCTCCATGTCTGAGGGGGTTTACAGAAAATGTTATCACAGTTACTGATAATGATTACATAAGATACTTCTACATAGTTATATTGTAGAAGATCAGGGCCGGCACCAGCACTGGGAGTTCACTGCAAAGGGGCCCACTGAGGCTCTGTCGACCAGAGGCCTACTGAAACCAGGAGCTGACCCTGTAGAAGGTGACAGTGCAGCTTACTTATGATCTCTTAATGAGGGAAAACATCAAGAAAAAAAACTGTTCTCCGCGCAGGAGCTGATTGTACAGTTTTGGAGGCAACATGGGATTCACAGCAGAGAACAGAGAAATCTAAAAATCTACATGTTGTCTAATCAGAGCAGACATGTGACTACACTGCAGGGAAAGGGGTTCAGTGTACATTACAAAAATGCTGCATATAAAGAAAATAACCAGGTAAGGGGCACAGGGACGGACAATTATGTTTATGCTGTGGCGCGTTATCAACACATGGGAATATTTTACATAGGAGTTTTTATGCTCACAGTTTATGTACACAGAATAATACACTTCAGTTATAAAGTGACTGCAGGTAAATGTTTTTATAAATCATGAAGACTATTGCACCTTAAAGTAAATCAACCATCAAAATCAATCATGATAAACCAGGAACACTTACTCATAGATCCAGGCACCATGACCATAAACTTCTTATATGTGTTATCCATGTCTTCCTTCCTTCCTTCTATAATATTCTTTTATAATTATGCTAATCAGTCTGAAGGGCTCTTGGGCGTTACCAGAACCCCTTGGTGCTGTATCTCTACAGGCTGTTACAATGAGCAGAGCAGGTCTCCCCCTGCATTTCCTGCTGTCCTGCTGAGGCTTGATTACACAGGCACAGGGAGGAGAAAGTGTTAGGGCAGGTGGGTTAGGTGATGCATTTTGTGCTCATTGTAATGGCCTTTGAACCTGCAGCACTGAGGGGGTCTGGTGACGCCCCCCCCCACACACACACACACACACACACACATGCACACTAACACCCTCCACACTAACAACCTGTGCAGCTACAACACAGTGGGGCTAGGGTAGCCCTTCTGAATCATTATGATACTTTTCAAGTTGATTTTGGGATACCATGGGTAACAAATATAAGAAGATTATCACAGCCACGGTCTGGATCTGTGACTAAGTGTCCCTGGTTTATCATGCTTCATTTTCATGGTAGATTTCAAACCTGTCTTGCTATTTTAGTGCTGCACAGAATTTGTTATGCAGCAATGTGGGCACAGTTACTCTAAAATCTGCACCACCCTACCCTTACCCGCCCTCCTTATCATACATGTTTTTAAAGACAGCAGTTCCCTAGGATGTGAAATATTATCTTACGTATTTTGCCCACGGAAATAAAGTTGGAAAACATTGGTTTTATATCTTCCTGAGTCGGAGCCTAAAGGGAAAGCAGCTAGAAGATACACAGAAGTGACGCTGTGGTCACACTGTACAGAGCGTTACATGCAGGAGTCTGTATATACAATTATTCTTATCCGAGCAACACTGCATTGTATTATTGAGCGCAGGAAGGGATATTTTCCTTTACATTATGACATAAGTGTGTCTTTTATTCACATTGGCCTCTGCATTACTACTCTACAAGCTGGGTTATCTGCGCCTCTTCCTCAATGTGTGCACAGACAGGTGGAGCCCAGATCCTTTAGCCTCCAGGTTTGCTTTATGATTAAAGCGTAATGTAAAGTGAACATTATATATCTGTTATCATAATCAAAGTTGTTTTTTATTGTATGTCTTTCTATAGGAAAGAAAAAGACATTGGGGAGGGATGTAACAATGTGGGGGGGATTTACTAATTATGCTGCAAGCACGACTGTCGGCATCGGAGATCAGTCTCCGCAAAGCACAGCCCGATGTATTTAAGTGGGGCAAGGCTGTTAGTGATTACTGGGTAGACGGAAATATTACATGGACTGCGCCTTAATTTTGCTCTCTGACCAATTTTTTCCTGGTCTATTGTGCGCCAAAAATTGCGCCTAAAAATGCTGGCAAAATACACATAAATGTGGAAACGTTAGGCCACGTGGCAAAAAGACGGAGGTGTCGGCATAGTCGGGAACATCTGTTTTTTCTGGTGCAAACTCATTGTAAATAATCTGCAACAGTTCTGCGCCAAAAAAACATTAAAATCACGGCATTTTTTTGGCACTGATGCGACAATACATGTGCCCCTGTGTCTCAGGTTATGCAGTTTGTAGCCGGAAAACACTTGTCTTTTGCTGCACCAGATTTATCACAGTCATGATGAATACTGGTGCAGGATAAGACTGTTGGTTCCTACTTTAGACCTACTTTTAGTTGGTCTAAACTGTGCACCAAATTTTTGGGCGCACGGGCGATTTTCCATAAGCCACGCCCTTTTCTCACAAGGCCATGCCCATTTTCCCGAAGGTCACGCCCTTGTTCGGACAAGTCGGAAAGCTGCCAAAAAATGGTCTAAAAGCCTTGATAACTGTGGTGCAAGGAATGTTAGACAGTGTTTTAAATACCACCAGAATTGTGGCGCAAGTGCGTTAATACATCTCCCCCATTGTATTTCTATGATACCAGGGGTATAACTATATAAGATTGAGCCTCATTGCAAATTGATGCATATCTGTGGCCGATGGTTGTCTGTTCACAGTATACCTTGGACAAAGTGAATGGATAAGATAATTGCAGCTAATTTTCAAGCTATGCCCATTATCCAAACACTAATGAATACAGGTGCATTTTGGCAACTAATATCCATTCACATGGTAGCACAAACTGGCCCAGAACATTATTTGGCTGAAATAGGCCGCAATGTTTATTAAAGGAAAACATTAACTGACAGGATGAAGGATTGTAAACCAAGCACACTGACATACTGGTGTGCACCCCCTCTGGTAGCCCTTTAGGCTTCTTTTTCTTCCAGATGAAAAATTATGCAAATGATCCCTGAGGGGATCCAGGCTCTATTAACACCTATAGAGGCGGGAGAATCTCAAGCTGATTTGCATAATTTAAAAAAAACTATTTTTTTGTAAAAACCAGGATGTAAGCAGCTAAAAGAAGCACAGATCCTGCCAGAGGGGAACACGCCAGTATGTCAGTGTTCTTTAAGGGTAACTAAAATGTATAAATAATTAAATTAATAATTTATTAAATAAAACCTGATTTAAATAAATGCATAATGACATAAATAATCCAATTAAAATATTGGTAAATAAATGACCACCTGCAAAACACTAGATAAAGGGAAAGGAACATATCCACACAAAAGCTGCTCAAAATACACATGAAAGGGTGGGGCTGTGTGACAAGGAATCATTCATAATGTATGGGACTGTAACATGTTAGAGGGTATCTACAATGTTGTGTTATTACCACCACACCACATATAGATGGAAGAAGAGCACTGTGGAGGAATACTTCTCATTCTTCACTTATCCCTATTCTTTGCCGCACCCCCTTGACACTTTGGACCCCATTGCAGCACTTTGGTTGTTCCAGTGGTAGTTACACCCATGAATAATGGCCGTATTAGCAATTTTAAAGAAGCCTTTAAGCCAATTTCACACAGTCATATTATAATATATTTTTAGCACAACCACAACAGCAATTGTTTAAAATACACTTTTTTTCACAATGGACTCAAAAGACCAGATATATCAAAACTGATACAAACATTTGCAGTTTGTCTCACTAATGTGCACTTTGCGGCAGATAATCCAATATTTGCAAATTATTCTTCACGAAAAACAAATGTCCGGTGGGTATTTCAGAATGTCCTCAAAAAAACAGGAAGAAAAATAAGGATAAATGACCCCCTTGGAGTCCCATATTTATTAAAGCCCCTGCGCCAGTTTCTGTCTGACTTCGCACATTCTTTCCAGTGCAAACTGCTTGCACATGTTATTATAAAGTGTCTGTGCCAGTTTTTGTACCTGCTGCACTGTGTCCGACAAGACAAAAAAAAAAGGTGCTCCTAAAGGGGCGACCTAGTGCTTAGTTGGACTGTGTGCCGCAATTCTGTCTGTGCTACAATTCTGCAGCACAGGGACCAAAAAAATTAATGAATCTGGTGTACCCTGCACACTACACAGGCAAACTGCACATAGGGCGTCGGATTCATGAAGAACGTGCACCAGAAATCCTGAATCTGGCGCCCTCTGCACTATACACTGGCAAACTGCACATAGTACAGACTGCCCTGTTTTTGATAAATGTGGGCCATTATCTTTAAAACAGCCCATATGATCCAGGAACACCTAACCTAATATGATAAGACACAAAATGACCTGTGAGTGCAGTAACCTTTTTATTGTATTAACTCATTGCCAGAATGGGAGAAACTGAATTTTGTCCAGGTTGGCTGCCAACTAGGCTGGATCTGGCAGCTACTGTTTGTTTTGTGCCTCAGCTGTTACTCAACTGTTTCCCAATATTTTCCATAAAATCTCTTATGTCCGGTAATATGTCTCTTGCAGAAACAACATGAACGCTGAATATTCAGTTTTTGCTTGGTTAGAGGGGTCACCTCGCTCTGACAAACCTTTTTGGAACTAAAAACTGTCGCAAGATCAAGCACTCACATACACCAGAAAAAAGCAGGTGAACTCCAGCGGACCTCAGCGCAGCAGCGACACCTGGTGAATATCGGCGCACGGACCTTCGTGAATCCCAGCAGAACCCGAATCAGCGTCGGAGAACCCGCCGCTGGATCGCGACTGGACCGGGTAAGTAAATGTGCCCCACTGTGGCCACCAGAAGGACCTTTACTGACATAACCCGGTTGTCTGGCAGCAGAGAGCGCTGCATAACAATGAAGCGGGTGCGTGCATAAATTAAGTATCGGAGGAGCCAGAAACCCTGAGTGCCTTCGGCTCATTTGAATATTTTTACAACCTTATTTTCCGGTTCTGACAGAGACCCCTGAGGAAGCTAAAAAAGGCTCAGTCATCCGCTGCAGGTAAAGAGAGAAAATGGTGGTAGATGTCCTTTAAATGCGTGCAATAGGTAACAAGCGCCACACAGTTTACATTGTTTAGCCACAAAACACATGGGGGGAGATTCATTCTTTTTCCCAGACCCACACGCCACTTTGGACGTGTCAGAAAACCGGTGGTCAGAGCTGGTGGAGTATGGAGGCCGGAGCCTCTTAGTGGATACGAATGTCGGACCATCATCGAGGGAACTTTTAGATCTTAATGAATTCCCCCCATGATGCTCATTACTGATTGCATGTGTTTTAGTTGAAATGCATGTGCAATCGAGACAAGCCCCTGTTCTGACTGAAAAAGCCATGCCTTGCAAAACGCAATTCAACCAGAACGTGAGACCAAAGCCTGAGACGTCAGATTATGCAGAACTTCTATGCAGGGCGAAGAGTCTCACATCAACTAAATCTCATCCTATGAACTTTGAGACAAAATCAACTTGATAAACAAACATGGCAGAAGAGAAAGCTCTTATAAAATTGAGTTTACAACTCACATAATAAACAGAAATAGTGTTACTCCTGTACACACACTGGACTACTTATTTTGTTGTTACAGGGAACCTGTCACCAGGGACCTCATTTAACTAAAGACAGGTTGCAAAAGCCCATTACAGCTGGATTGCAAATATGCCTTGCTGCCTTCTCTAAGCATTTGCATTACAATATTGTGTGTTATAACTTACCTTGCATCTTGACAGAATTCTCTGTGTAGTCCCAGGGGTTGGGCTTTGGTTTGGTTGCATTTAAAAAAAAAACACACAACTTGTCTGTCCTGCTCACTCCTCAGCTCTTAGCCCACATCTTTGTGCTCCTTCACAGAGCTCACAGCCAGGTGAGCGGACATTAGTGGGGGAGGGAAGAGCTGTACAGGAGTACAAAGGTGGGTGCTGAGAGCTGAGGAGTGAGCCTCACAGACAAGTCATGTGTTGTTTTTTGAAATGCATTTAAACGAAAGTCCAACCCCTGGATCAGGAAACGAGGTGAGGCCCCTTCCACACTTGTGTTGCAGATCACGTCACAGTTTGATCAGGATGCGATCAGGGTTTGGTCAGTGAAAAACGCACATTTTTCATCAGAGTGCAATCAGTTTTCAGTCAGAGTTTTTTCAGTGTCTCGGTTTTTTTTACAATGGGTCAGAGAGCAATGCAAGTTCTGTGCGTCAAAAGCATGCGCAAAAAAACGTGCGTGAAAAGCGCAAGTGTGGAAGGGGCCTAGGATAAAACACACAATTACATTGTACTGCAAATGTTTAGAGAAATCAGAATAACATATTTGCACTGCAGGTGTGACGGGCTTCTGCAACCTGTCTTTAGTGAAAATGAGGTCCCTGGTGAGATGTTCCCTTTATGATGAGGTACACTTTTGCGTATTTTACTTTCACCCCCCAGAAAACACTTCAGCTTGGGGCTACACTGGTCAATTTAAATCTCATTTACCTGTTGCAATAAAGCTAGCAGTGTAAACTGCTAATATCACATACCTTAAAATGCAAAGGTTTCTTGTCTGTGGCTGAAGGGCTAGAGGATCTAGAGATACCCACCAAAAGATTACACCCGTTTGGCCAATTTTTGCAGCGGGTGTTTCTGCTGCAGAACATCTACCCCTGTTCTGCAGCAGACACTACTGATGTGTCCCATAAGTTAATAGTGGGGATTCCAATTGATCTTCTAGTTAGAGATACCGAAAATGGATTGAGACTGCAAGAAATAGATAATCGTGTTAGTGCAAACTTGTTTTTTAAAATATCAAGAATGTTTAGAGGAATCTATAGCTTCATCCACACACATACAGGGGCACGTAAATGCATGAATAAGTCTATATAGAATGTAAATATGGTATATGTTATTGTCAGCATCGTGGTGGTGCCACTAGTATAAATCCTAGTGTGTTTACTGCTGGTACTGTGATAGGTGACATGTTGGGTGGGGTAGGTGAGATTTCTGGTCGATGAGTTGGAGGTGAAATGGAATGTGAGACACTTAAAGCCCAACACCCACCAGTAAAACAGGAATGACATCAAAGACTAAGGGAATTCCTAGCTGTAAAACTACACCAAACGTTAACCCTGCACTAATAATACGTGCTTAACAACACACTAATGCCATTGTGCGTCTGAAGATTGTACGAATGTATACGGCTGAATACAAGAAACACTCAATATTATATTGATGAATAAATTTACTGTGGAATCTCGGCGTGTCACACCCTAGAATGTCACTTTTACTCTACAGAAGGCATTGCTCACTCAGCAGCATCTTGTGACTTTTCTCCTTTGTCTTCATATAACAAGATTTTACTCCCTTCCCAAGTATTTCATTAAGAAGAAGCAACTAGAACCTGGAAAATTCTGCCAAATCTACAAAGCGATGAAGTAGTTTAAGATAGAATACAAGAGAAGATAAAGTCTAACACACGGGTATATGAGAAGGCATGTTAGGTGGGGCTCTAAGTCTGGATGGGACAATTCAGAAGGTCGCGTTTCATAGTTTATTGTGATGATGACACCTATAGGTCAGAAATAGGAACTGCATTTGTAATTGCTAAAAACATTTGACTATCAGGTCATAACTTTTGAATGAAGATGAATGATGACGTATGCCTGAATTTCATACATTGCTCAAAGTTAATGTCCACCTCGAAAATTATGTGGTGTTTAGAGCCAAAACTCTGGATTATTTCTGACAGGTCACATACACTTCATAATAAGGCGTGTCTGCTATCTAGCATACTTGTTGACAGTTTCCAGGTAGCAACTTCCATCATGAAAATGACAGGTTTAACATTTGCTATAAAGTTTATGTAAGTTATAAAGAAATGTATTACAGCTTCCTCTTTTGATCTCGCTCTCCCTTAGGCTAGTCTACGTCTTGCACTTTATTCTGTATCGATGGGAGATCCAGTCCTGACTGTTTAACCCATTACATCCTGTGGGGGTCATTTATCTTATCTCTGTTGTTTTTGTCTATCTTTTTTCCATCTGCTACTCTGTAAAATTATCGACCTCACTTTTACTTGTTACATGTTTGGTTTTTTACAGATCTATTTTTGCGACATTTGTTATAAATGTCTCAAAAATTTCACACAAATGTGAAAAGGAATGGTTCTAAGTTTGCCTTAGGAATGGTTTATTCTGGAGAAAATTGTAGACAATTTGCAAAGATAAATGTCATTTGAGACATTCAACTCATCTGGAATAGAAGATAAATGTGTCTTACTGACAATAAACAGATGTCCTTCGGTCAAAAGAGCCAAAAAAAGTTTGAAACAAGGCAGGAAAAAAAAGGATGAAAAATAAAGATAAATGACCCCAATAGCAGTATTTATGTTGTTCCTATTTTTCAGCAGAAAAAGTTAATAGTTTTCAATCAGTGGGGGTTATTTGTCTTAGAATTTTCTCTTTTTTGTCTTTTATTTTTGCAACTTTTATGTGCATATTTGATATATTTACGCCTAAATTTGCGACTTTTCCACCCGCCTAGCAAACAAGACGCACAAGAATTTTTCAGTGTTGCCCCTGATATATCATTAAAATCCAGATGCGAACGTATGAAAAAGTAGCAATTTTGCAAAATCAAGGTTAAAAATTAGCAAATTAAATCTAGTCCTGACCAGGCATAGGAAAAACTTTAGAAGAAGTTGAAGAAAAGTTTGAGACTTTCGTGCAATTTTTGTGCGACTTTTGAGTAAAAAGTTGCAAAAAACCTATAGGACTTGGCTGCCTGATATATCAAAGATAAATCAAGCAAGTCCAAAAGGAAAGGAAAAAACAAGAAAAGACACGCACAAATGTCCTGACTAAAGATACATGACCCCCAATATGTTCTATAGACCCCCCATGGCTCCACAAATTTACAAATCATCCCACAAATAATGAGGCTACATTGATGGAAAAATGAAAAAAAAGATGTCACTCTTAATATCTTTCTTTCTATTTAAAGGGGTTGTCCACTTTCAAGAAATAATTTATATTTGTGAATGAAATGTTATACAATTTTTCAGTATACTTTCTGTATCACTTCCTCATGGTTTTCTAGATCTCTGCTTGCTGTACTTTTATAGAAAGCTTCTCAATTTACTTCCAGTGGATATAATCTGTCCATTGTGATGTGATAGACATGACGTTATTATCACTGAGAGTAATAGGAGTTTTGTGATGATAACGGCTTGTGCACCTGCATGTACATCACATCACTATAGACAGATTTCTATCCACTGTAGTAAACAGAGAAGCTTCCTATAGTAGCAAAGCAAGCAGAGATCTAGAAAATGGCGAGGAATTCATACAGAAAGTATATTGGAAAATTGTATGACTTTTCATTACACAAACAATATCAATTATTTGCTGAAAGTGGACAACCCCTTTAAGGCCCAAAATCAGGCAATTGCTAAGGGGTTCATATATTATTAATAGAAGTTGAAAGATTTATTCAGGAGTCCAAATGAGTTTTCCAGGATCTAGATATGGATGACCAATAGGTGAAACACATCATCAATATCAGTGGTGCCAGGTGTATAACAGTTTACAGAACCAAAAGTAGGGCTTATGTGGAATGATTTACTGAATCGGAGACAGAGAGAAGACAAAGGGCGCAAAATTATTAAGGTGCTCATCTTGGGGCTATCTTGTAGCCAAGCGTGTAATATATATTGCCATGAAGAGCTGCTTGTGGTGTAGTATGGCCACAAGGATCAGGCGTCCATCAGTCTCATCCCACGGCTATAAGCATATCATAATGGCAAGTAAAGGAATTCCACATCAGTAGCACGTCTTCAAATGGTTCTCGTCTTTTTATTTTGACAAATAGAATAGAGTAAAACATGAACTACGTGTTTCGGCGATGGACTAGCGCCTTCATCAGGTTCAGAACCAAAAGTAAACAGCAGGTAGTAAAGTCCATGATGGGTTCCCGCAGCTCAGCTCAGATTCACAGGAGAGTAATAGAAACTAGACCGTGCGATGAGGCATTCTCTTATCTTGCATGTTTTGGAGGCCTTTGAGTACAGGGCCGCTACTAGGAATTTTGGGGCCCCTCACCCTTTTCTGTGACTAGAGGCCCCTTCTCCTCCTTGGGGCTCCTTGAACACAGTCACACTAAACCCCCCTGATGGTGGCCCTGTTTGGGTGTGTGGTGGGTCATACATACATTACTAACACCTCACCTCAAGCAACAAGTGAGCCAAAGGCTGCGATGAGAGGATTTTCTCTGAAGAAATTGTTCTTCTTCTCAATTACAATGTGCCAATCACAAAGACACATATTGTATGCCGGTACGTTATAGGCAAACTTAGGATTTTTTTTCATGCTACTAAAAAATTAAGACATAATAATTACAACAAACACGTATATATACACTACATGTCATGAAATGGGTTATCACTAATTTATTTTACCAGTCCTAGCTATATTAACATTAACAAAGATTCACCATCCTTGCAATTTTTATTAGTTCAGCTATAGTAGGTGCAAAACAGCGGCATAAGTTGCGGCTCCTAACAAGAATGGAAAATCCTTAAAGGGAAGCCTTTGTATCCCATTATTCTTCAGAGTCCAGAGACACTTCTATAACTGAACCCCCCCTAGTTCAGGCATAGGAGTCAGAAATGGAAGTGAGGGGGTGGGGGGTGTTAAGCATCTTCCCCGCTTAAAAAGACACAAGTGTTATAAATGGCACTGGTTACAGACTTAGGATTGAGTCCCAGTGACTTCTGGTGAGGTCACTCTCCGTATACTGTACATACTACAGTATATATGGCTTATTATAATCTTGAGATCTTGTATGTTAAGTATCGTGGCTTAAGTCAACTGATAAGATGAGGTCATCAGGAGACATTTATATTTCTATAAAGTACTGTATTAACACTAATGCTTATCTCTCCGACATGTGATTTATCAACACTCAGGGTTCATTAGAGTACTTAAGATCCATGTTATGTCGCTGGAAAACCATCCTGGCAAAAAGCCAGCAATTCACTAAGGAAGAACCTTCATACGTAACACAATGGGCATTTCTTAACATACCATAAATTACAATAGTATGGGATGCTTAAGTGGGTCAGAGACTTTGTTCTGCCCATTAGGTGTGTGTAAACGTAGTGAGAGCAAAGGCAAACTGAAAAATCCCTTGTGAAGAGCCTGAAGATGACCTGAGCTATAGTTTTAACATAAGGGTATTTAAAAGTGGGGATGTTGTTAAATGGAAAAAGTGGTCTGGAAATAGTTATAAAAGAGCTCATGCTTAGCTCTTCTGCAGTTCTGAAGGAGCCTCTTGGCTTAGGCTAAGTTCACACCTACTTACCTAAGGTTCAGTTACATATTCTATTATAAGATGAGAAAATAGTGCAGCAGACGGTACCTTTTTATCCACTGTTAGTAGCGAGCATGTAACAGAAGATAACAGAGGACCTTCCGTTTCCCTTCATAGTATCATAGTATATAAGGCTGGAAAAAGACGCAAGTCCATAAAGTCCAACCTTTGAGAATTAAGTAAATGTTTTTCCCCATAACCCGTGATTTTTGCTCTCCAGAAAGGCATCCAGGCCTCTCTATGTACATAGAGTCCGCCATAACAACCTCCTGCGGCAGAGAGTTCCATAGTCTCACTGCTCTTACAGTAAAGAACCTTTATCTATGGTGATGGTAGAATCGCCTCTCCTCTAGGCGTAGAGGATGCCCCCTTGTCCTGGTCACAGGCCTAGGTATAAAAAGATCTTTGGAGAGATCCTTGTACTGTCCGTTCAGGTATTTGTACATTGTAATGAGGTCTCCCCTCAGTCGTCTTTTTTCTAAACTGAGTAATCCCAAATTTTGTAATCTGTCTGTGTATTACAGTCCCCCCATTCCTCTAATAATCCTGGTTGCCCTCCTCTGCACCCATTCCAGTTCTACTATGTCCTTTTTAAACACTGGTGCCCAAAACTGTAAACAATGGGGCACATTTACTTCACTAAAAGTGCTGTTTCCATGTATAATTCTGGGTGTGTCTGATTTATTAAGACCGTTCGTCAGAAATCATGAATCTTTTGCTTTCCTGCACTGGCCTGACAGAGTTCACAGACTTTTTTGTGTTGCACCTTTAACATAGAGCGTGTGACACAATTTGCAAGTTAAATATGCCGCTCGATCCGACCAAGCTCGGTCAGACTAAGTGTAGTAACGTCCCCTAATTTGTGTCACATGGAGGCTAGCACAGCTGCGCCACAAAAGGGTCGCGTGCAAAATAATAGCGGAGCAGATACTTCTTAAATAACTTTGCAAGCCTATTTCAAGAACCTGCAAAGTCCGAAAAAAGTGTTGTGCAAATCCCTTAGTAATTGTGCCCCAATATTATATGTGTGGTCTAACCAGTGATTTCTATAAGGGCAAAACTATGGGGCATATTTATCAGGGCCTCTGGACCACATCAGTGGTGTAGAAGCCACAAAATAATCGCAAATGCCAGCTTATCGCTAGCACATTTGAAAATTTTTTGCCCAATCCACCATCTTCACGCCAGTGCGGCGTGAAGGGGGGTACGGCTGGCCGTGTGAAGGGCAGCCTGGAGTGGGCCGGCGCGGGGTGTTACTGTCCTCACGCCTGCGCACTCGCTTATTATGAGAATCTATTCCTCTTTTCACACCCTAGAATGTCACTTTTACTCTACAGAAGGCATTGCTCACTCGGCAGCATCTTGTGACTTTTCTCCTTTGTCTTCATATAACAAGATTTTACTCCCCTCCCAAGTATTTCATTAAGAAGAAGCAACTAGAACATGGAAAATTCTGCCAAATCTACAAAGCGATTAAGTAGTTTAAGTTAGAATACAAGAGAAGATCAGGTCTAACACACTGGTGTATGAGAAGGCATGTTAGGTGGGGCTCTAAGTCTGGATGGGACAATTCAGAAGGTCACGTTTCATAGTTTATTGTGATGATGACACCTATAGGTCAGAAGTAGGAACTGCATTTGTAATTGCTAAAAACATTTGACCATCAGGTCATAACTTTTGAATGAAGATGAATGATGACGTATGCCTAAATTTCATACATTGACTGCTCATGCCCGCCATGCGGGCATACCGGCGTGTGCTGGAGAGGAGGAGGAGGTGGCCCCTCTTCCCTCCATAAAAAACAGCAGCGCACGGCCGCACACTCGCCGAAAGATAGAGCATGCTCTATCTTTTTGCGGGGTGCAGCCCGGATCGGTGCCACACATGTGTGGCACCGTATCCCCGCCGTGCCTCTATTGCCGTCTATGGGGATGTACATGCGGCCTCAAATTTGCGGCCGCATATATACGTCCCCGCAGACGGCCATGTGAATTTACCCTTAAGTTTAGTTATCCTCTCCTTATATGGAAAGTGTAACAGAAAAGGGACACTTAGGAGCAAAATTTCAGAGCATAATTTTGGCAGTAAGGGTTAGGATTCATGCACATGACCATGTGCTTTGGCTGTGAGCTAGGCGCACAAGCATCGGCTATCTCACAGCCCCATCGCCTTGTCATGAAGACATTCACAATGTGGTGCTTGTACCATACATAACTGCGCTAGAACCTGCCAGCGGGTTGCACGGTCCATGCAGTCACTTCCTTGTTAGGTTTTCACATCCAAGCAAAATTATTAAGGTGCTCATCTGGGGCATCTTGTAGCCAAGCATGTAATATATATTGCCATGAAAGCTGCTTGTGGTGTAGTATGGCCACAGGATCAGGCGTCCATCAGTCTCATCCCACGGCTATAACATATCAATGGCAAGTAAAGGAATTCCACTCAGTAGACACGTCTTCAAAGGTTCTCGTCTTTTTATTTTGACAATATAGATAGAGTAAAACATGAACTACGCGTTTCGGCGTGATGGACTAGCACTTCATCAGGTTAAGAACCAAAAGTAAACAGCAGGTAGTAAAGTCCATGATGGTTCCCGCAGCTCAGCTCAAGATTCACAGGAGAGTAATAGAAAACTAGACCGTGCGATGAGGCATTCTCTTATACTTGCATGTTTTGGAGGCCTTTGAGTACAGGGGCCGCTACGGAATTTGGGGGCCCCTCACCCTTTTCTTGTGACTAGAGGCCCTTCTCCTCCTTGGGGCTCCTTGAACACAGTCACACTAAACCCCCTGATGGGTGGCCCTGTTGGGTGTGTGGTGGGTCATACATACATTACTAACACCTCACCTCAAGCAACAATGAGCCAAAGGCTGCGATGAGAGGATTCTCTACTGAAGGAATGTTCTTCTTCTTAATCGCAATGTGCCAATCACAAAGACATATATTGTATGCCGGTACGTTATAGGCAAACTTAGGATTTTTTTTCTGCTACTAAAAAATTAAGACAATAATTACAACAAACACGTATATATACACTACATGTCATGGAATGGGTTTCCACTAATTATTTTACCAGTCCTAGCTATAGTAACATTAACAAAGATTCACCATCCTTAGCAATTTTTATTAGTTCAGCTATGTAGGTGCAAAACAGCGGCATAAGTTGCGGCTCCTAACAAAATGGAAATCCTTAAAGGGAAGCCTTTGTATCCCCTTATCTTTCAGAGTCCAGAGCACTTCTATAACTGAACCCCCCCTAGTTCGGCATAGGAGTCAGAATGGAAGTTGAGGGGTGGTGGGTGTTAAGCATCTTCCCTGCTTAAAAAGACACAAGTGTTATAAATGGCACTGGTACAGACTTAGGATGAGTCCCGGATTTTGAAGTGACTTCTGGTGAGGTCACTCTCGGCGTAGACTGTAACATACTACAGTATAGTATGGCTTATTATAATCTTGAGATCTTGCTGTTTAGTATCGTGAACTTAACTGATAAGATGAGGTCATCAGGGACATTTATATTTCTATAAAGTACTGTATTAACACTAATGCTTATCTCTCCGACATGTGATTTATCAACACTCAGGGTTCATTAGAGTACTTAAGATCCATGTTATTGGCCGCTGGAAAACCATCTTGGCAAAAAGCCAGCAATTCACTAAGGGAGGAACCTTCATACGTAACACAATGGGCATTTCTTAACATACCATAAATTACAATAGTATGGGATACTTAAGTGGGTCAGAGGCTTTGTTCTGCCCATTAGGTGTGTGTAAACGTAGTGAGAGCAAAGGCAAACTGGAAAATCCCTTGTGAAGAGCCTGACAATGACCTGAGCTACAGTTTTAACATAAGGGTATTTAAAAGGGGGGATTCAGATGTTGTTAAATGGAAAAAGTGGTCATGATATGAAAGAGCTCATGCTTACCTCTTCTGCAGTTGTGAAGGAGCCTCTTGGCTTAGGCTAAGTTCACACCTACTTTCCTAAGGTTCAGTTACATATTCTATTATAAGATGAGAAAATAGTGCAGCAGACGATACGTTTTATCCACGTAATAGCGAGCATGTAGCAGAAGATAACAGAGGACCTTCCGTTTCCCTTCATAGTATCATAGTACAGTATATAAGGCTGGAAAAAGACGCAAGTCATAAATCCAACTTGAAGATTAAGTAAATGTTTTTCCCATAACACGTGATATTTTTTTCCCTCCAGAAAGGCATCCAGGCCTCTCTTGAACATGTGCATAGAGTCCGCCATAACTAGTCCCCCATCCCCTAATAATCTTGGTTGCTCTCCTATGCACCCATTCCAGTTCTACTGTGTCCTTTTCATACACCGGTGCCCAAAACGTACACAATGGGGCCATTACTTCACTAAAAAGTGCTTTTTCCATGTATAATTCTGGGCGTGGAGGGGGGGGGCAACGGCATTCATGTGGAGGCGAGGGTGGCCTGGAGTGGGCCGGCGCGTGGTGTTATTGTCCTCACGCTGCGCCTCGCTTATCATGAGAATCTATTCCTCTTTTGATACATTCCATAATTTTATTTGCTTTAGCAGCAGCTGCCTGGCTTGGTCACTAAAATTAAGTTTGCCATCCCCCGAGTCTTTTTCAGATCCAGGTTACATTTTTACATTTTAGTTTTAGTTATCCTCTTCTTATACGGAAAGTGTAAGACGAAAAAGTGACACTTAGGAGCAAAATTCAGAGTATAATTTTGGTAGTAAGGGCTAGGCTTCATGCACATGACCATGTGCTTTGGCTGTGAGCACAAGCATCGGCTATCTCACAGCCCATCGCCCATGTAATGATGACGTTCACAATGTGGTGCTTGTACATACATACTGCGCTAGAACCTGCGCAGAGGCTGCGCGGTCATGCAGTCACTTCCTATGGATATCAGGGGGGGTGGTGTGGTGCTCATACAAGATGTCAGACGGTTTCAAACAATGACACATGGAACATTGCTTGCGTCCAGCAAAATGCAGACTTTGGTGTGCATGAGGCATTATTCTCTGGGGATGTCCTTTCCATTATAAAATTGTAAATATTCCCCACCCCCAGCATGCAGTGACGTCACAGCATGGAGAAAATTGTCAACGTGATATCACAAGAGATCATAAGTTATAACTAAACAGAGTAACTTCAATTTCACCACAAACAGATAAATGATATTGTACTGTGATATTTCAGTACAAACATGATCTGTAATGATGTCACAGCATATGTAGTATGAAAACAGCGATGTCACAGCATACAGAAAACGTCAAGAACGATGTCATGGCACAATCAGAATTTACACAAAATATTAAAGCAAAGAAATAAAAAAAAAATAAAAAATTACAAAAAATAAGGTATAAACTTTTTCTGGGTTAAATGACATCTGAAGACAATGGGGCATTGAAAACCAGGTTTAATCTCTGTAGGCCACAAAATTTATTTACTGTAAATACTGTGAATCTGTGGAATAGAGTAAAAATGGTTTGCATAAACTGCAAGAAATCACTGCTCACCATTCCGAAGCTTGTATAATTCAGCATTGATTGCCTCTTGGTGTGAACGGTGCCCGAGACTGTAGTAGTCCTGAGCAGATACAGGTAGAATCCAATGCGAAGAAAGACGATGGTCCGGCACTCGTATGGTATAAAAAATGTATAATAATTTTATTTCATTCCATTTGACTAAATTTGACTAAATGACTAAAGGACGGAGATATATAGCACCTGAAACGCGTAGGTCTGTTGCTGTTTTTTAACCAATAGCATGCATGCTCTACAATTTTTGTCATTTTTGTGCCCAAGCGCTGGGCACAGTAGGGACAGCAGAGAGCTGCAAAAAGGGCCTAGATGATAACATTGATAGTTGTGTTATCGTATAGAATTGTGTTCCCTTCCATCCTTTCCCTTCAGCCCCTTCTTTTGCCTTCTTTGGCTGAACTTGATGGATATATATGTTTTCAGACCTAATAACTATATAGCACAGGCAGAAATAACACATTACTATGTAAGCATACAGGCACGTCACTATGAAAGCATAATGTATCCAGTCATATCACAATACATTGTAATTATTGTGTAGGAAAACCACACACAAAAAGGTCAAAGTAACCTTACAGAGGGGAAATACATAGTGATGTCATTGTACAGGAATTCCATAGAAGAGGAATTATGTATACAATAAGATAACCCCTGCTCCATATGAACCTGACATGGCAAAATGTTTATTAAAGGTTTCCTTGTTTAATAATTTACAGCGATCGATAACTGCTTGGCCCCTGGGTAAAGAAGCGAACCTTATCTGTATACATTCATGAGGAAATCATCTCAAATGTGCAAATGACATCACAGAAGACCATGTTCAGACATATTTTGAGACACCCTATCTTCAGATACTTGTATTTTCCTGCAATACAGCTTTCACCAAACTTTCACCAAAAAAGATGAAAGCATACAATTGTCCAAAATGTCTTAGTATTTCACTGGTAGCTGGGGCTTAGACCAACTCCAGATAAATAACCCTACAACATGATTTCCCCTTCAATAATGTTTTCCTGGCCAAACCCAGACCCAGATACAAGACAGTAGATAAGGTTGTAAAAAGAGTAACAAATGTTTTTCCCCACAACCCGTACTATTTTTGCAAACATAAAGGCATCCAGGCCTCTCTTAAACGTGTGCAAAATATCCGTCCAAAACAACCTCCTGCGGCAGAGAGTTCCACAGTCTCACTGCTCTTACAGTAAAGAACCTTTGTCTATGGTGATGGTAGAATCGCCTCTCCTCTAGGCGCAGAGGATGCCCCCTTGTCCTGGTCACAGGCCTAGGTATAAAAAGATCTTTGGAGAGATCCTTGTACTGTCCGTTCAGGTATTTGTACATTGAATTGAGGTCTTTTTTCTAAACTGAATAATCCCAAATTTTGTAATCTGTCAGTGTTTTCTAATCCCCCCATTCCCCTAATAATCCTGGTTGCTCTCCTCTGCACCCGTTTCATTTCTACTATATCTTTTACATTGGTGCCCAAAACTGTATAAACTATGTCCTTATCATGAGAATCTATTTCTCTCTTCCATTATTTTATTGGCTTTATTAGCAGCTGCCTGGCACTGGTCACTAAAACTAAAGGGTAATTCCCACGAAGACAAGATTCCTAAAGGATATCTACCACCACATTTAGGGGTGGCAGAATGTCCCCTAACAGATGCTTGTTACCTTGGAGGTGGTGGGAGACTCCTTCTGGCATGCTCTGGGCCATCTTCTATAATGAACTTATAAAATTCATGCAAATGAGCCAGAGGCGCTCACTGCTTGGCTCGCCAAGCGCCTCCTGGCTCCGCCGTTTTCCTTCCCCCATGTAGGCTGGCTGCAAGCACTACAGACAGCCGGTGACGTCACCTGGCTGTCTACTAATCTCGCACATGCGCAGTAGCTACCTTCCTTGCGCAGCGGGGTGACGTCATCGGTTGTCTGCAGTTCTTGCGGCCAGCCTACATGGGGGGAGGAAAACAGAAGGGGTGTGAATAAATTGGACTCTGACTGAGCCAGGAGGTGCTCGGCTAGCCGAGCAGTGAGTGCCCTTGGCTCATTTGCATACATTTTATAAGTCAATATTTCATTATAGAAGTCGGCTCAGAGCATACCAGCAGGTGTCCTCCATCACCACTAAGGTAACGAGCTTCTGTTTGGGGACAGTCTACCGCCCCTAAATGGGGTGGTAAATATCCTTTAAATACATTCAGGATAACAAAATAACACATTCTCTAATTCACAAAATACAGCATTTCACAGATATAATTGCAACCTGTCTCTATCAGTCCTGGTGTTTACAATATCAATTGTCCCTGGATATGACCATAAATATTCTGACTATGGTAAGATTTTTCTTATGAATAGCTTCTCTTGTCTGCATGCTGCAGTGATTTCTGCCTCCTGCCCCCGCCCCTTGCATTACAAGATCAACTCAGACACAGGCACTTCCTGCCGTTTAGTAGTGTGCAGAGACTTACTCTACAAGCTACATACAAGATAAGCAGTGTGTTATTGTGCTGTATATTCATCTCGTGACTCGGGTCTCTCATCTATCTTTTTTGTGTTTCAAATACTAGTGAAGCTAAATAAAAGTGTGATTAAACCCTGTGCCCTCATAATTTAAGCACATTGTCAGTACCCAGCATCTCATAACACAGAGGAGGAATCATGGAGTGTTTGCTTAGAGAGTGAACTGAGTAAAATTGCAGAGTAAGAGGGTTAAAAGTGTGTAAACATCACTAGGGGATTCAAATTTCATAGGACAACCCCTTTAAGTGTAAAGTAAGGATCCATGGAGCTAAATAAAGAGGTACATTTTAAGGAAGGGCCTACATGGAGGTGGGGGGCATTCATAGTCTGTGCATCATACAGTATAAGGGAGGAGAGGGCAGGAGGCCATAGTGAAAGCCACAGGAAGGCAGTATTATACAGTGCAGGTAGGTCACAGAAATGGGGCATAACACTGGGAACACTGGGAGAGGTGTCACAGAAGGGGCATAATACAATGTTGAGCCACACTTTGTGGGTACACTTGGGATTGAAAAAGGGGCAAGGAAAAGGAAATGGCTTAAGAAGCAAAACTTTTACAAAGTGCACCAGATATCTGATCGGAGAGGGTCCCACCAATCTGATTGATGACTTATCGTATGAATAGATTATCAGAATCACTGACAATAAACTCAAAACATTTGAGTTCATTTATTGCACAAAAATGTAATATATTATTGTGATGTTCAAGCAGATATATTTCCATGCACAATGACAGAACTGTGATTGACACCAAGACACAGACAAGAATTGTACAGCCTGTTGATTGTAACAACAAGGGATTTGTGAGCTGTAGGGGGCACTGCTGACTTGTGTGAGCTCTTCTGTGAAATAATAATCTATGTGCTGGGAAATATAATACATTACTGTGTACAGTGCCCTGAAGCCTGGCTTATCCTTATTATTCCATCCATCAATGCCTGCTCATTGTTCATACAGTTACAGGCTGTGACAGCCACATATATTAATCCAAGGAGATAGTATCACACAGCCTATACTCCGCTTGGATCAGGCACCCATCCAGTAGATAGCTTCAAGCAGTTGTCCCCACCACAACCACTGGAAGGAGAAGTAAAGTTTCTTAAACGCAGTTAGTGGAAAACCACTGAGTTTGGGTATTAAAAAATCTGTAGTAGGTGGATCCTTTTAACACATTTAAAAGTTCATTAGTTGGGGTAAATTTTTAGGAGTATAATTTAAAATTTATGTTCCAGGTTGGTGAGGGCCCTACTCCTTGCATTGAAGGAACACTACTCAACACAAGAATGGTGACACGGGGACAAGGATGAGAAGACCAACTCCTACTCTACACACCTGGAGGCACCATGACATTTGGCATCTCAACAGTGTACTGTAGCTACTAGACCCCATTTCCACAGAATTCTAGATGACACCACATATATCTCTTCATTCACTCCTATGGGGTTATTTATTAGAGTTATCTAAGGTAAATCTGTGTAGCTGGTCTTTTAAACCAATCAGAGCTCAGCTTTAATTTTATAAAAAGCTGTGGGAAAATGAAAGCTGAGCTCTGATTGGTTGCCATGGGAAACAAGAACATTTCTGCTCACAGAGGCCTGCACCTTCTTGGCGAAAGTAGAGAAATCCTTTATATACATAATTTAGTCCCTAAGACTCAGCTATGGGGCATTAGAAGAGTAGGTTGGTGCCTATACCCAAGTCCATTTTATATTTCCATTAGTAGCATTGTGATATACACTAGATTTGTAGATTTGCGGTGCCGTAATGCGGGTAAAGATGTCATATCTTTTCCCCGGGTACAACGCGGTATGGTGCCGTACGTGTGCGGCACCATACTGCTCCGTACCGTTCCATGCGCCCATTGCCGGCCAATGGGGTACTTACTTGTGGCCGTATAAATGCCCCCCGATGGTTGTGTGAATGTAGCCTTAGCCCTCATGCACATGAACGGATGCTACAGTCTGGACAAGCATCCAGCTGAGAGCCCTCTTCACCCCTCCCCTTTCTATGGAAAGCCGAGAGGTTGGCACTAGAGATGAGCGAGCACTAAAATGCTCGAGTGCTCGTTTCGAGTAACGAGCCCCATTGAAGTCAATGGGAGACTCGAGCATTTTTCAAGGGGACCAAGGCTCTGCACAGGGAAGCTTGGCCAAACACCTGGGAACCTCAGAAAAGGATGGAAACACCACGGAAATGGACAGGAAACAGCAGGGGCAGCATGCATGGATGCCTCTGAGGCTGCTTAAACGCACCATTATGCCAAAATTATGGGCAACAGCATGGCCATGACAGAGTGACAGAATGAAGCTAGATAGCATCTAAAACATCCAATAATTGACCCTGACACTATAGGGGACGGCATGCAGAGGCAGCGGCAGCAGCGGAAGGCTAGAGAGTGGCATGGCGACATACCCTAAATGGACTCAGGCTTCAAACCAATGGGTGGCGAGCGGGCGAAATACTCGTCCGAGCAACGAGCAGTTACGAGTACGCTAATGCTCGATCGAGCATCAAGCTCGGACGAGTATGTTCGCTCATCTCTAGTTGGCTATATACTTGTCTCAACCTGACATGGGGGGTACCCTTCTTACCCAATGGTGACTGGTGGCCGTGTGTGGATCGGTTGGATTGGCACCGTTCCACTTGTTATGTGTAGTTTATACACTTTTTAAATGTTTTTATCCAATGTGATGCATGGCATTTTTCTTATGTGTGTCCTTTATCTTTTGATTAAATAAAGTTTGTGTACTATTTAGCCTTTACACACCAACTTCTTCTTTTGGTTTTTATGTAATGCTGTATAGGGTGTGTTGCACTATTTACTCAAACTTCCACGTTCTTTGTATACTATTATACAGCATTGATACATCGGCATTGGCCCCAAAACTGTGTTTTTTTCTGGAGTATGTTGCTCATTTACTATTGTTCTCATTTAAGTTTAAGCCAAGCACCTCAGAGGAGAGGAAACAGGCCAGAAGCTCTGCTGATCGTGTGTAACAGGACAACCTAGACCCTTCTTGGTTTTGTATCCTACTGCTGCCTACGTATAAAAAGCTTCTGTAGTAGTTTTGGACTATCCTGATACTATTTCACCTCTTCATGACTAGAAACCTTGGTTATAATGTGCCCTCTTTACGATGTATTACATTGAATCTAGCGAAAGTAGTGCAGCTGGATTCAAAGGGGGAGACATGAGGTAGACAGGTTGTATTTAAAATTTTCTATTAATTTAATGATAAATGAACCAGTTAACTTTTAATATGTAAAAACTAAATATATCATTAATCTGCATTTTGAGTTTTTTGTAGATGGCTTTAGAAACCAGGAATGAGGTTAATTCTACATCAGATGTGCAGTGGTCATACAACAGGAGGTAACAGCAGCAGAACCACTCCTAACCTACCTGTCTGTACAGGAGGCGGAGGTGAAGGCACTGATGGAGGGGTGTTAAGTGGCAGAGGGTAAGAATGTGAGTCTTTTGGGATTCCTTATGATTCCTGATGTGATCTAGTAAGTATATCAATAACTATGAGACTTTGAAATAGCTGATAGAGGCCTTAGTGTTACAATAAAGGTCCATACTAGAAGGAAAAACCTATAAAGCTATAACACATGAAGTGACCATACTGGTTACTAGAAAGCCTAGGGGAAAGGAGCCTGGATCAGTACAGTCCGTGACCCTCGCTGGTCCAGTAGGGTTATCTATACTCCTGTATTTATAGACACAGGCTTCACAGGTGAGGAAGCAAGACTGGAGTAAAACTGGGACCCAATGGTTGGAGGGTGGACTATGGCAAAAAGGTGACAAGTATTGTCTCCCAAGGGCCCTTTACCCTATGATGGTTCAGTGCACCCACAAGGTGAGACACCATTCTAAGACTCTATATGCTCGGTGGTGGATAAGTATTGAGTATCACTTACATTCACTTTTGCTACTGTCCATTTACACAAGTATGTTTATATGTGCTTAGTACAATGTAGGGAGAGTAGTGAAAACCCTCATATATACACTCCGAAGCCACTTTACCCCTTCCAGAGGTTGAAGATTGGCTAAGTACAGCTACCAAAGGTAAGCAGCTATGAACATGTGCTTGTGTGTGTGGACCTCTTTTCTGGGTAATATGAACCCTATCCTGTAACTAAAGCAACTGTAAAGACTACAGCCAGCGATCGATGAATATGTTAGTCCACTTATTCTAGAGACTAAAGTAAAAATCTCTATTGGGGTAGTAATGTAGTTGACAAGAGCTCTAGGGATTAAAAAAGCTTTATTGCCCCATGGATGAACATATACTTCCCTAAGGTTGTTCAGAGGTGTCATAGAGAACTGGTGGGATGTCCAAAAACCTGCAGATATATTTTTTTCTTAGGTGCATAACCAAGTATCTGTTTTAGTTCCAGAACCTAATGTAGCTAGAGCACAGGAGCAGCACCCAGGTGATGAGATGGTCCTGATGTGACTAACCTGAAGGTCATCTTTTGAAGGTCATCCCAAGTACCTCTGGCACATCAACGTGTAGAAACTACAACGAGACTTAGGGTGACGTGTATAAGATTATACACCATTAGGATGTAGAGATTCTGCCCTTTACAATGGATTTACATGAATTGTGTTGTGATGTAATGTTCAGGATGCTCAGGAGGGAAGCAGGTGAAGTGGTCAGATAAGTCCTGGATGTGTGATTAGCACATGTCAATGTACCACCTGAGCAGTACCTGAAATTATTCACAAAAGGGAGGAATTGTGAGGGAATAGAATCCATTCTCTATTGTGTTCACATACCATGTGTTTTACCATATACCTTTCTACCATCCCCCCATGTACACAGTTACTTTCAGTTACATCCTCTTGATGGTTATTGGAATGCGAGTATGCTCAGTAGGTTCCTTTGTCTCAAGAACCTATAAAAACTGTCTGTTACCTAAATAAATTGGAATTCTCTCAAACATGTGAAGGTCTGAGTGATTCACCGAGCAGCTCGTACTATACAATGATTTGGAAACACATCACATCGAGATATGGGGATATTTCCCTAACACGTTGATCAGCGCCAGCTTCAAACAGATGGCGTCACATGGGCGCCGCCATCTTGCCACGCATCGTCGCTCCCCGATGACATCATGGGGAGCGGCGATCCGTTGCCATGGCAGCTTCGGGTCTCACAAAGGGCCGAAGCTTTCTCGTTTTAACCCATTCATTACAATGTGCTGTCAGCAAATTATAATGAATGAGGAGTAAAATCCCCATATACTGCCATATTGCAGTATCGCAATATATGGTAGAATCGATCAGACAACCTAGGGTTAAAGTACCCTAAGGAGTCTAAAAAATAGTAAAAGTAAAATTAATAAAAAGTTTTTTTTAAAAAAATTATAATAAAAAAACCTAAAAATTCAAATCACCCCCTTTCCCTAGAACTGATATAAATATTAATAAACAGTAAAAATCATAAACACATTAGGTATCGCCGCATCCAAAAATTTCCCCGATCTATCAAAATATAATAACAGTTTTTCACTGCGTTTAAGCCCGTAATGGAAAATAGCGTCCAAAGTCGAAAAAATATAAAAAAATTAATAAAAAGTGATTAAAAGGTTGCACAGTCCTAAAAATTATAGCAATGAAAACGCCATCAAAAGTTGCAAAAATGACACCACCCACAGCTCCATACACCAAAGTATGAAAAAGTTATGGGTGCCAGAAGATGGTAAAATCCCTCAAAAAATTTTTGTACAGGAGGTTTTAATTTTTTTAAATCTATGAAACCATTATAAAACCAATACAAATTTGGTATCCACGTAATCATACCGACCCAAAGAGTAAAGTAGACATGTTATTTGTGGTGCACAGTGACATCTGTAAAATCCAAGTCCACAAGAAAATGTAGCAAATGTGTTTATTCACCATTTTCACTGCATTTGGAATTTTTTTCCCACTTCCCAGTACACGCCATGGAATATTAAATACCGTCACTATGAAGTGCAATTTGTTACGCAGAAAATAAGCCATCATAGAGCTCTTTATGTGGAAAAATAAAAAAGTTATAGATTTTTGAAGGTGGTGAGTGAAAAATGGAAGTGAAAGAACTAAAAAAAAGGCCAAGTTGTTAAGGGGTTAAGCAAAATTTGCAAAAAATTGTCTACAGAACAGTGGCAAACAGCTCTAAGCCATTTCCTATGCCTGGAAAAAGTGGGGATTTGTGGCAAAATTTGCAACTTTCACATATGGATTCAGATGATAACTCAGGGAACACTGCTGAAAATTCATCCATGGTGAATTTTAAAGGGAGATTGTCATAAGCAAAAAAAAGTCAGAAATAAAAAAGAAAAAGCCACGCCAAAATTAGATACATATGCTACTGAAACACTATAGAAAATCCACCCATTCATGGCAGGCGAGTCTAGTGCTCAGAGGTAACACTATTTCCTGAAAAAGTTGTGAGATAAAATCCTGTATAACTATAAATTAATTAAAAGACCATAGGGAAAATGTATCTTTAGACCGGCTCACAGTCTGGACAAGCATCCAGCTGAGAGCCCTCTTCACCCCTCCCCTCTCTATGGAAAGCCGAGAGGTTGGCTCCCTTATTTGGCAAAAAATTTAGAACATGTCCTATATTTTTCAGTGCTTGGTCATGGTGTAGTGAGACAATGGGGTACATTTACTTACCCGCTCCCCGAGTGATCCCTGAGGTGCATTGTCCGATGAGGATGAAGTCTGCCGCGATTCAACAAGATTGTGCACCTGAGATCCTGAATGTGTCGCTTCCCCGCTGAGGTCCGCCGTCGTTCACCTTCTTCTTCTCCGTGTATGTGAGTGCGTTGTCTTGCGACAAAATTTGAATTTTAAATCCCACGCTTAGTCGGAATCAGTCGGGTTGTCCAACGGCCACGCCCACGATTTGTGTCGTATGAAAGTCGGTGCGTTTGCGCCAAAATCCGATCGGGTGCGCCAAAAGCCCCTGTTAAATGCGGCACAAATACACGACGGAAATGCGGTCTGCAGACCCTTAATAAATGTGCCCCAGTGTGTGCTCACCGCACCATGACTGGGTGCCATAGACGTGATCCAGCCGCAAATTGTGTTACGTCCATGTGGATTACGACTTAGGCTGCTCCCACATTGAGGTTTTCTAATGCAATTTTATAAGCAGGTGTGGATCCTAATGGGTGAGGACACATAATGAAGATGTTCCTCCTTTTTAATTTTGCCTCACTCCTGGTTTGGACATCAAGAACTTCATCTGAAAACCTAAACGTAAGAACGCTGCCTCAAATGGGTGCATGAATTGATAAAACGTAAAGCAGTATTCCCGTTGTAGATTTAATTGCTGTTAACACAGCCACACATTGCATCCACATAGCGTTTACGTAATTGTGGTGTTCTCATTACATTAACGTAAATATGGTTGAAATCAACTCAAAGTAAATAAAACATGTGAATGCAGTCTAGTATCGCACTCACGTAGCATTTACATAAATGAGCTCTTAATAAGTGCAATGTGAATGCAGACTAACTTTGTGTTCCCATTATTCAGTGTAAACATAGTGTAAAAATATGTTTACATAAACAAGGTTTATATCAATATGATGTTAAAATTATTCAAACCCAATGTAAATGTAGATGCATTAACATAAATGTGGTTTAAATCAGTGCAACATTAACTCAATGTAAAGGCAATGTGTGAACACAGTCAAACATTGCCTTCATATTGTGTTTACGTAAACACTGTGTAAAAACATTGCTTTCACATTGTGTTAATGATTAAATTACTTTTATGTAAATACAATTTACATCAGCATGATAGTAAATGCACCGTATTAACGCAGCCTAATATTGTATTAACACAGCAGTTACCTAAATGGGGTGTAAAATGCAATGTTAACACAATGTTAACTCTAGGTAGATGCAATGGGGCAGATTTACTTACTCGGCCCATTCGCGATCCAGCGGCGCGTTCTCTGTGGTGGATTCGGGTCCGGCCGACTAAGGTAGTTCCTCCGACGTCCACCAAGTGGCGCTGCTGCACTGAAGTTCCTCGAGGCCCGCCGGAATGCACTGAAGTTCAAAGGCCTATACATGGTGAAGGTAAGCGCGAGTCCCGCAACACTTTTTTTTTTTTTTTAATGCAGCGGTTTTTCGGAATCCGTCGGGTTTTCGCTCAGCCACGCCCCCCGATTTCCACCGCGTGCATGCCGGCGCCGATGCGCCACAATCCGATCGCGTGCGCCAAAATCCCGGGGCAATACAGGAAAAATCGGCGCAAATCGGAAATATTCGGGTAACACGTCGGGAAAACGCAAATCGGGCCCTTAGTAAATGACCCCCAATGTGTCAATGCAGCCTAACATCGCTTTCACATAGCTTTTATGTAACACAGTTCACATATGCATGATGTAAAAGTAATGTAAACTTATAAAAGAGAGAACAAGTGATAACAGGGAAAGTAAAAGAAAGTGCACTCATAGTGGGCGGTTTCATGTTTCATTTCATCCATCATCTCAGTTTCATAACATTCACGCGCGTTTTCAATGCAATTTCAATGCAATTTCAATGCGTTTTTCAAGTGCATAAAATGCGCGTGAAATGGACTCAGGACTGAGCTCTATCTTTTCTATGGCAATTGATGCGTGAAAAACGCATTGCACTTGCAAGTGTCTCAGAGTGCAATGTGTTTTTGAGGCGTCTCCATAGACTTGTATGGTGCATTTTTCACGCGCGTGACTTGCAAAAGTAGAGCATGTCGAGATTTAAACGCGCGTTAAAAAAAAAACGCACGTGTGTGCGTGAAAAAAAATGCAAGTCTGAAAAGACCCATTGGTTACAATAGGTCAGAGTGCAATGCAAGTTCTGCAGGTCAAAAGCATGGGCAGAAAACGTGCATGGAAAATGCTAGTGTGAAAGGGGCCTTAGAGTATGAGTTATTAAAGGGAACCTGACACAAAATTTTACCCCATTAACCTTCTAGTCCCCCTTAAGTAGGCTATGAAATGGCCTTTCCAAAAAATACATCTCTTATGTGAAATCTCACAGTTTGTTTATAGAATATTTCCTTCAAAGCTGTGTAAAATGAGTAGAGAAGAGTCATATTTGTGTGAGATGAGTCATGTTTAGAAGTTGCAGACAAGAATTGTACAGCCTGTTGATTGTAACAACAAGGGATTTGTGGGATTTGTGAGCTGTAGGGGGCACTGCTGACTTGTGTGAGCTCTTCCGTGAAATAATAATCTATGTGCTGGGAAATATAATACATTACTGTGTACAGTGCCCTGAAGCCTGGCTTATCCTTATTATTCCATCCATCAATGCCTGCTCATTGTTCATACAGTTACAGGCTGTGACAGCCACATATATTAATCCAAGGAGATAGTATCACACAGCCTATACTCCGGTTGGATAAGGCACCCATCCAGTAGAAAGCTTTTGTCCCCACCACAACCACTGGAAGGAGAAGTATAGGTTCATAAACGCAGTTAGTGGAAAACTACTGGGTTTGGGTATTAAAAAATCTGTAGTAGGTGGATCCTTTTAACACATTTAAAAGGCCCATAGTTGGGGTTAATATTTAAGAGTATACCTTATTTTTCGGACTATAAGGCGCACCGGATTATAAGGCGCACCATCAATAAATGCCTGCTAAAACGTCTAGGTTCAAATATAAGGCGCACCGGATTATAAGGCGCACCTGTCTATAAGGATGAATGACCAGCAGGTGGCAGACCTCTGCACAGTTCAAGGCAGCTCTTGTACAGTTCATATATAAGGCGCACTGGACTATAAGGCGCACCTTTGATTTCAGAGAAAATCAAAGGATTTTTTGTGCACTTTATAGTCCGGGAAATACGGTAATACGGGGAAAGATGTCATTTCCTATCTTTTCCCCGGATACGGAGCGGTACGGTGCCGTACGTGTGCGGCACCATACCACTCCATAACGTCCGTGCGCCCATTGCTCGCCTATGGGGGACGTACTTGCGCCCGTATAAACACTTCCCAATGGTTGTGTAATTGTAGCCTTAGCCCTCATGCACATGAACGGATGCTACAGTCTGGACAAGCATCCAGCTGAGAGCCCTCTTCACCCCTCCCCTCTCTATGGAAAGCCGAGAGGTTGGCTCCCTTATTTGGCAAAAAATTTAGAACATGTCCTATATTTTTCAGTGCTTGGTCATGGTGTAGTGAGACAATGGGGTACATTTACTTACCCGGTCCCTGCGTGATCCCCCGGTGTATTGTCTGACGAGGATGAAGTCTTCCTCGATTCAACAAGATTGTGCCCCTGATATCCTGCATGTGTCGCTTCCCCGCTCAGGTCCGCCGGAGTTCACCTTCTTCTTCCCGGTGCATGTGAGTGCATGTCTTGCGACACAATTTGAATTTTAAATCCCGCGCTTAGTCGGAATCAGTTGGGTTGTCCGACGGCCACACCCCCGATTTGTGTCGCATAAAAGTCGGTGCGATTGTGCCAAAATCTGATCACGTGCGTCAAAAACCCCTGTTAAATGGGGCGCAAAACGGAAATAGTCGGGAAACCCGACGGAAATGCGGTCAGCTGACCCTTAGTAAATGTGCCCCAGTGTGTGCTCACCGCACCAAGACTGGGTGCAATAGACTTGATCCAGCTGCAAATTGTGTTACGCCCATGTGGTTTACGACTTAGGCTGTGTTCCCTCATTGAGGTTTTCTGATGCAATTTTATAAGCAGGTGTTGATCCTAATGGGTGAAGACATAAAATGAAGATGTTCCTCCTTTTTAATTTTTACCCCACTCCTGGTTTGAACATCAAGAACTTCATCTGAAAACCTAAACTTAAGAACGCTGCCTCAAATGGGTGCATGAGTAGATAAAACGTAAAGCAGTATTGCTGCTGTAGATTTAATTGCTGTTAACACAGCCATACATTGCATCCACATAGCGTTTACGTAATTGTGGTGTTCTCATTACATTAACGTAAATATGGTTTAAATCAACTCAAAGTAAATAAAACATGTGAATGCAGTCTAGCATCGCACTCACGTAGCATTTACATAAATGAGCTCTTAATAAGTGCAATGTGAATGCAGGCTAAGGCTAAATTCACACTGCCGTGAGCCCGCCGCACCGTGGTACGGCGGGCACACGGCAGCGCGGGGAGAGGAGGAGGAGGTGAGCGCAGCTCACCCCCGCCCCTCTCCACAGGAAGTAATGGCGCATGGTGCCGTAATACGGGAAAAGATTGGACATGTCCTATCTTTTCTCGGGCTACGGAGCGGTACGGTGCCGCACGTGAGCCCATAGAAGTGTATGGGGGACGTATATCGGCCGCATATACGTCGGCCGTATATACGTCCCCCATACTGTAGTGTGAATGTAGCCTAACTTTGTGTTCCCATTATTCAGTGTAAACATATTGTAAAAATATGTTTACATAAACAAGGGTTATATCAATATGATGCTAAAATGATTTAAACCCAATGTAAATGTAGATGCTTTAACATAAATGTGGTTTAAATCAGTGCAACATTAACTCAATGTAAATGCAATGTGTGAACACAGTCAAACATTGCCTTCATATTGTGTTTACGTAAACACTGTGTAAACATTGCTTTCACATTGTGTTAATGATTAAATTACTTTTACGTAAATACAGTTTACATCAGCATGAAAGTAAATGCACCGCATTAACGCAGCCTAATATTGTATTAACACAGCAGTTACCTAAATGGGGTGTAAAATGCAATGTTAACACAATGTTAACTCTAGGTAGATGCAATGGGGCAGATTTACTTACCCCGTCCATTCACAATCCAGCGGCAGGTTCTCGGCGGTGGATTCGGGTCCGGACGGGATTCACTAAGGCAGTTCCTCCGACGTCCACCAGGTGGCGCTGCTGCGCTGAAGTTCCCCGAGGCCTGCCGGAATGCACCATCCTATACCTGGTGAAGGTAAGCGCAAGTCCCGCGACACTTTTTCTTTTTTTTAATGCGGCGGTTTTTCCGAATCCGTCGGGTTTTTGTTCGGCCATGCCCCCCGATTTCCGTTGCGTGCATGCCGGCGCCGATGCGCCACAATCTGATCGCGTGCGCCAAAATCCCGGGGCAATACAGGGAAAATCGGCGAAAATCGGAAATATTTGGGTAACACGTCTGGAAAACGCAAATCGGCCCCTTAGTAAATGACCCCCAATGTGTCAATGCAGCCTAACATCGCTTTCACATAGCTTTTATGTAACACAGTTCACATATGCATGATGTAAAAGTGATGTAAACTTATAAAAGAGAGAACAAGTGATAACAGGGAAAGTAAAAGAAAGTGCACTCATAGTGGGTGGTTTCATGTTTCATTTCATCCATCATCTCAGTTTCATAACATTCACGCGCGTTTTCAATGCAATTTCAACGCAATTTCAATGCGTTTTTCAAGTGCAGATAATGCGCGTGAAATGGACTCAGGGCTGAGGTTTATCTTTTCTATGGCAATTGATGCGTGAAAAACGCATTGCACTTGCATTGGACTTGTGTGCGTGAAAAAAAATGCAAGTCTGAAAAGACCCATTGATTACAATGGGTCAGATTGCAATGCAAGTTCTGCAGGTCAAAAGCATGCGCAGAAAACGTGCGTGAAAAACGCTAGTGTGAAAGTGGCTTTAGAGTATGAGTTATTAAAGGGAACCTGACACAAAATTTTACCCCATTAACCTTCTAGTCCCCCTTAAGTAGGCTATGAAATGGCCTTTCCAAAAAATACATCTCTTATGTGAAATCTCACAGTTTGTTTATAGAATATTTCCTTCAAAGCTGTGTAAAAATGACTAGAGAAGAGTCATATTTGTGTGAGATGAGTCATGTTTAGAAGTTGCAGAGGGAGCGTCACTTTATACCCCTCTATCTTCGGTTCTATAATACCTAGAAATATGGTTTCAGAGCACATTGCATTTTTTTGATTCTGTGAGCTACAGAACCAGAGATACCAGCAGTTCCTATTTTCAACTATGTCTAGGACTTTTTGTATCTTTGACTCTCTAGATTATAGGTCCCAAGGCCTTTTGTGATCGAAAAGATGAGATTCTTATTCATGATAGCACAAAAGTATGTTTCTAGGTTCTATAGATCCAAAGATTGGGTCGTCTGAAGTGACACTCCCCTTGCAGCCTCTAAACCTGACTCATCTAAGGTAAAGGTTATGGCCCTCTGCATACCCATAGTCCTTTTATTTGTCAGTTTTTTCATGTTTAATCAAAGCCTTCAAGCACACTGCTGTATTGAGGATATGTACAGTACATTAATTACTGTAAACTTACTAACCACCATATACAGGAGCCATTGCATGCTGTTGTGGCAGTTAGAAGATGAGCCGTGATTGGTTGCTATTCTGCCACTCATTAATATTCTATTCTGACACTCATTTATGTGAGCTCTGAGTTTTGATTGGTTACTATAGGCAATGAATAGAGGACGCTAAGTTGTGAGGTAAGATCGATAAAGGTGAATACAGAGATAGGGGAAGATTTATCAGAAAAGTCTGAGGTAAAACTGTTGCAGTTGCTCAGAGATATAATTTTATAAACAGCTGTGCAAAAATTAAACTTGAGTTTAATTTGTTGCCATAGGTAACTAGAACAGTTCTGGTCTCAGACACTTCTGATAAATCTCCCCACAGACAAAATGTCACTCAGAGACAGTCACAGTCAGATACAGAGACAGTCACTGAAAGAGATGGTCAGAGACAGTCACTGAGGGAGACGGTTAGTGACAGTCACTTGAAAGAAGAAAAAAAAAGAAAGATTTCATGAACTGCAGTAGTAACTTTGTCATTTACCTTCTGGGGTGTACTTTCAAATTACAGTACATTGGGCACACCATTCAACCCCTGAGAGAGAGACTGAATAAACACCGCAATAACATTGAAAAAGGTTTCGTGAAATAGTGGGGCTTATTTACGAAGGGTCCCGCAGCCGCATTTTCGTTGGGTTCGCCGACTTTTCGGGGAATGGGCCAGGGATTGTGTCGCAATCGCGGCGAGTTTTAACGCAACACAAATCGGGGGGGGAGGGGGGCATGCTGTCGGATGATCCGACGGATTCGGGTGCACGATCTTAGTGAATCGCGGCAGACTTCATCCTCGTCGGACATTCCGGATTGGAGATCGCGCAGGAACTGGGTAAGTAAATGTGCCCCATTGTCTCTAAGCATGCCGCTGAGTGCCATGACTGTAACTATAAACTATAAAGATTTTAGGCTTACACCTATTGAACTGATAAAGAATAATGTCTTTCATCGTTTTAAGACATTGAAACACAGAGAGATGTTCTGGATTTACAAGTTGAACGCTCTCCAACCAGCAGGACTTAAAGGGGTATTCTCATTTGCCATATGTAAACATTTTTTCAATTAGATGTTATTAAAAAAAATGTTCCTGTGTGAAGATAATTTCTCATAAATGTAGCCATGTTGTCCCTTAGAAACGAGATAGCTTCCTCGGATACGGCCACCTCTGCTGGAGGGATTGTACAAAGACACAAAGGGTTATTGTATATGAAATGTCCCGGAGTTACTACACGTCACACATCAGTCCTGTGGTAATGATTGCTGAATCCTGGTGGTCCGTCAGGACAATATAGCGCATGTCTGGCCACCGCTGCCAGAGTGTGACGTGGTCGTATCCGGGAAAGCTATCTCGTTTCTAAGGGACAGAATGACTACATTTATGAGAAATTATCTTCACACAGGAACATTTTTTTTATTCACATCCAATTGAAGAAATGTTTACATATGGCAAATGAATTTAGTTAAATGTAAATGCCCAGATGGGAATACCCCTTTAATGATAGTCTTGAGAGTGTTTTTTAATAATTTTAATTAATCTATTTTTGTTTCCCCTTTCCCCATATGCAATTTATTAATTCTTTATTCCTCTTCCCACACATGTAATATTACCCATAGCTAAAATATGGATACCCCCATCTCATATGCAATTAGATCATTTATTTTATTGTATTCAAATTATTTAACTATTCTCTGCTGATCCAGCCATCTAGTTTTAATATATACATAATTCTATTTACTGCTACTGTCTTCCTACTCCATCTGGATCTAGTTCCCACTATGCGTATACACATATAGTCATGAGAAAATATTGCTCTTCCTCTGTTACTTTCCGTGCATGTAATTAGTTAATGCACGTATTACATGTGTTTGTTAAGGCAACCTTCGATGCCGGTCTAACCTCTCGCGGGTGCAGAGGTTAGAACGGATAGGCTACGGAGTGGCTTAGTTAATCATGTGATACTTACCTATTAGTCATGTGATACTTGCCTATCAGCCTATATATGTTTGCTCCTCCCTATCCACATCAGTCTGCTTGTTTTGATAAAGGGGTACCACCCCGAAACGCTTTAACAGGGACAACACATTGTTCTATGCAACTGTAATTGCATTTTACCATTGATTATTTTGGTTTTATCTTATTAAATTTACTTGATTTACTAGAGTCAAATTTAATCTATTTGATGTAGACACTCCGCTGAAGTCCATAGTGTTTTTCTATAGAGCTTGGTTCTAGCGCCAATGGGAGACAGTCAGAGACAGTCACTGAAGGAGACAGTCAGAGACAGTCACTGTAGGAGACAGTCAGATACAGTCACTGAAGGAGACGGTCAGAGACAGTCACTGTAAGAGACAGTCAGATACAGAGATACAGTCACTGAAGGAGACGGTCAGAGACAGTCACTGAAGGACAATGGGAGCACTAGGCCAGTTATATATATATATATATAATTTTTTTTTTTTTTAAGACCCAGACAACCCCATTCAAGAAGAATATTGGTGGACAATGCTTCTTGGTGAACTCTGTTATCACAGCTGAATAGCTCAAATCCCTAGATAATATGGTCCAACAGGCTTCAGGTAAAGGAAGTTCCCTGTGTCACCTGCCATCGGCACCCTACAGCATAGAATGCAGGGTACTGATGGCATCACATGGCAGTGAGAAGTCCTTTGAAGAATGTCAGGCCTGTTATAGCATCTATCTACTAGAATGCCAGTAATGACAGCAGAATACACTGCACAACCTATTTAGTGCAAGGTGTCATACAAGTCATCTAGTGATTACATATCGGTGTCCCCTCAAGTTCGTATTGTTGAATGTAGTCTACCGGCAGTAGATCATCGTAGTGGAAGGGTAGTCCGGATGTTTTTCTCTTCAAATGCTGACCTAGTAATAAAATGCCTGTCAGTTGTGACAGCAGAATACACTGCACCCCATAATTAGTGCCATGTAATATACATGTCATCTAGTGATTACATGTCAGTGACCACTTGTGGGACAAAGTACCTTATATACTCGAGTATAAGCCTAGTTTTTCAGCACAAAATTTGTGCTCAAAAACCCTAACTCAGCTTATACTCGAGTCAACTAAAAACATAAAGACAAAACTCACCTACAGGGGCTGGGCAGGCTGTATGCTACAGGGGCTGGCAGACTATATACTGGGAGGCTGTAACCAATGCATTTCCCACCCTCGGCTTATACTCGAGTCAATAGGTTTTCCCATTTTTTTTGTGTTGAAATTAGGGGTCTCGGCTTATACTCAGGTCGGCTTATACTCGAGTATATACGGTAGTTACAAAATGTTAATTAAATTAATTAATAAAAATTGTGCATCCCTTTAAAAAAAAAAAAAAAGGAAAAGCGCACACATCTTGTTGCTTTCACAGTTGTGCCCACCAAGGCCAGTCAACTATAATAGTATTTGTCCAAAAAAACCAAACAATTATAAAGCTTTATGAAACCCAGAGTTGTACAATGAAAACCAAACGTCTTTAAATAATAAAAAAAAAACAACAACGAGCAATCACACAACTAATCTGACAAACAATTTCTAAAAATTATGACACTTCACATTAAATTCTGCAAATGTACTAGTCCTAAGGAAAACAATACTTTTCTATTAGTGGCCCATAACCTATAGTCATACATGTTTGGTCTATGCTACATTAAGTATTACCACACCATTCTATATACAATTTTATTTGTACATTGTACTAGTGCATATTGTGAAAATGTAGCATAGTTAAAATATATCAAAATATATAAATTAGGTATTGCCCTATTTGCATTCACCCCGAGAAATACGTTTTTATGATATTTATGTGTCTCTTTTGAATATACTGTAACAAAATGGTTGATACAAGTTCATCAGGAAATATGTGAAACACAAATTTGTATTATTAAAAATGCATGTGTCCCACAAAAAACAAGACCCCATCAGGCTATGTTGAAAAATGAAATATTATTGCTTGTAGAAGACAAAGAACTTGGTTATTGAAGGAAATCTCCCATCAAAATGCAGCAGTATAAACCAGGGACACAGACTCATAGATCCAGGCACTGTGACTGTGGTATCTTCAATAGTTTTTTTATTAGAGTTTTACATCAGGTGACAGGTGACGCCAGACAAACTGTACATAGTAGCATATCATGCAGTTCCACATGTCAAAATATGTGGTTGCGAATATCAAAATAACACAACATTGTAAACCTCTTAGAGACACCTCTCTTCTGATTCTTAGTGTGTGTTGGTGGCTAATGGACCGCGTGCAACACACAATGAAGATGAATCACTTCTGCTCTCAGACACTTCTGATAAATCTCCCATAGACAAAATGTCACTCAGAGACAGTCACAGTCAGATACAGAGACAGTCACTGAAAGAGACTGTTAATGTTGAATACACAGGAGGAGTCTACTCAAATATGGGTATGTTTGTAACTCCAAATGCAGGAACGCTTGTGCAGGTCGTTTTGGTGGGGGTTGATTGAAGAGTGTCCTGAACACCTGATATTTCATAAGACAGGGTTTCCCAACCTTTTTGTATCTTGGGATCGACTGCACCAATAATTTTTTTTACCATGGACCGGGCCGGGTAACCCTCTTACCATGTTCCCTGGAAAATAAAATTGTGTGCGGTGCAAATAGTCCATATCTAACCCCAACCCATCTAATACCCCTTTCCTGCAGCTGCCCTTTTTCTGTAGCGCCCCTTTAATGTAATTATGATATCCCTTTTTCTATAGCAACCCCTAATGAAGACCACTGCCATAAGATATCTCCTCCAAATCCCATGGCTGTTAGGGCCAACAAAAGAGCTGAAAGCTTCTGAGATTCTATATGGTGTAATAAAGTAATGATTCACCCCGTATTGTGAGCCCACTGTCTCCCTTTTAGGAACCATGTCTGTCAAAGATTATTAATTCAGGTAGGAAGGTCATCAGTCTTGATGCTAAGATCTTGGCATACATTTTGATATCTACTTTTAGTAGTGAAATTGGGCAGATATTCACATTACCCAGTTTAGGTAGTACAGTATGATGATCAGTGCCTGCTGGTTTTCTCCCCTGAGGGACCCTGAGTTGATAGCTAATAAGTATAGATAAAAGATGGGTAAAGGATTTGTAGTACTTCACAGTGAGCCCATTGGGTCCAGGGGATTTATTCACCGGAGTGGATTTAATAGCATGTACTGCCTTATCCTCTGTGACTCTAAGGCTACATTCACACTAATATATGGAGGACGTATATACGGCCGATATACGTCCTCCATAGACGGCAATGGGCGCACGGCGCCCTACGGGAGCGGTACAGTGCAGCACACGTGCGGCACCGTACCGCTCCGTACCTGGGAAAAAGATAGGACCTGTCCTATCTTCACCCGTAGTACGGCGCCGTGCACCATTACTTCCTATGGAGAGGGGCGGGGGTGAGCTGGGCTCACCTCCTCCTCCTCTCCCCGTGCACTGCCGTTGCCCGCTACGGTACGGGCAGGCGGGCAACGGCAGTGTGAATATAGCCTAAGTGTCAGCAATTTTATTTGTAAATTTCCAATGGTGATGGCTGCGTGGTCGACCATGTAATTGTTTCGATTGTGAAGTTTGTGGTGCAGAGGAGGGTTCCTTTTTCTACCGGGGAATATCACATTCAACACTGTGTCGCGCTCTCCACACATCAAATATTCATTTTTCCACCAAGACCCTTTATGTGATGAGTAATTCTGTAGGAATTTCACAACACTCCTACCAATTTGTCATAGTACAAAACTAAGGTACCAACCCCAGATATGTGCAAGATTAGAGAATATGGCACTCAGTTTGATGGAGGATGAGGATAAGCAATCAAAGAGGAGGTCACTAGTTGCATTTAAGTCTCCACCTAATATCAGGGACCTTTGTTTATGCTTATTTGCTATATAGGACGCTAAGTTTAGGGAGTACTCAGCCAGAAAGCAGTTAAGCAGTAGACAGTTAAGCACTATGTATCTGCCCAATCTATCCCTTATCACTTCGATTTCCTGAAATTCAGCAGAGTTTGTAACCACAATTATAATTCCCTGCATTTCTTAGTGTGGTATAAAAGATATATATGGGATAAAGCTGGGTTTTAGATCCTGTGAACATCATTCTGTCTCTTGAATAAATAAGATGTCACAGGCCAGCAAGCGTGCTTCCACCCATATACTATTTCTCATAAATGGACTATTCAACCCCTTCATATTCATTGACATAAATTTGAGTACCATTTTGCCACATCAAATTACTGCTATATCACCGGGAAAATATTAATATATTAAAATTAATATATTAATATATAATATATAATATTCCCTCTTCGAATAATGATAAAGTCCCCAGCATGCTATGCCTGCTTAGGTGAGAGTCTTGTGAGATAGGAAAATAAAACCTGAGAGAATGTCCAGCAACCAAAAGCAATGACATCAAGAGCAGCTTAAGTCCAGACTGATCTGTGATCAGCTAAAACCTGCAAACTATCTAGGACCATGGAGGGAAGAAAAGCAGCGCCGACTGCCATTTCTGTAGAAAATCGCAGGTTTTTCCGCCACCTCTGGATGGAATGTTATGCCATTCTTCCTCTACCTCAGGTTTGAGGAGCTTTTGCCGGAGCAACGGTTCTGGGGTCAAGATGCCTCATGCTTGTAGGAGCTTCTTTAGGGGTCCTGATAATGTTGATTTTTCTATTTTGGAACTGGAAATTCCCACTTATATGGCAGTTGGTTATCCCTAAAAACATCTGTGATGGGGGTGAGTTGTCGACAGGCTCACAAGGTGGCGGCAGATAGATCAATATACAGTGCAACCTCCTGGAATAGTGCTGGGAGTAGATGATGCTTACAACCTATCTCCATTAGCTTCTCTTTGATAGTGTAGAAATGAATCCTGGCAAGGACATCACGGGGGGTTGAGTCATCTAGCATTAGGCCTTGCAGGTACTTCACCAGGTTTCTCTGTGCAACCAGAATCAGGATGGCAAGGAACTTAATGTTATTGCAAAGTGACCTGTCTTCCCGGTCTGCTAATTTACTGTGGATGTGCTCCACCTCAGATTCGAACTCGTAATAGGCATCAATGAAGGCATTATGCAATGACACCATTTCTCCGGACTCATTTATCTATCTATCTGGTTAACTCTGGTTCCCGTTTGTGCCAGCACCACAGAGATGGGTTTCAAAGTGAAGTACTGTCCATGTGAAATGAATGCCTGAGTGCACCTAGCATTTGTTATTGCAATTTCTATCACGACTTTGTCTGTGGCTGGGATTTGCATCAACGCATCCTGATTTTCCTCGGCCCTACTAGATGTGAAATTTGGGCCGCAGAGCAAAGCTCTGGGGGAGGGAGGCCTACCCTCCTGATGATCAACGGCATCTTGGACATCAATTAATGGGTCCTGGGGCCATTTCTTCTCTACATAGTCATTGCTGAGTGATAACAGAGGATTTCTAGGCTGGTGATAGAGCAGGTACCTGTGGAGGATGCTGGGAAATGCCGCTGTGATCAGGCTTCAGTATTGAAGCTGTTACCAGAGCTCCTTCATGCTTTAGCTTCACAGGCTGTTAAACTATGCAGGAGCCCTTACCCCCTGCCTACTGTGTAAGATTACATAAGGCAGAGGGGGAGGGGAAGAGCAGAGGGAAAGGAAAAGTGCTGAGGGAGCAGGGGGGAGTGGAGACAGCATAATAGCTTGTGATGCCAGACCAGGGAGGGGCTTGGGTAACGCCCCCCAGAGCCTTTCTGGTCATCAGCATAATATAAAAACTTTATTTTAATAATAAATATCTGTAGTTGCAACAAGGAATAAAAAGAAAAGGGAGGTATCAGCCTATTTTCAAATAATGTAAAAACTGAAAGTTGCTCTTTGACTCTTTAATTTCTTGTGGATTATGTGTCTACGTGTTTTATGTTTTGTTTTAGGTTGTCATCTTACATACTCTCTCCATAAAGTGCTATTCTCTATAAGAATCCCGTGTGGCTTGTGTAGTATATGTCATCACCGTAATTATTTTACAAATAAAGAGATTACAGAGGAATAGACCAGATTTTTAAAAGACCAATTAATGTCAATCATGTGTAAATATAGATAATTCCAGTTAAATCTGCACATTACTATGGTAGAGTGCCTGTCTGTACTTGAATTGTTCAGTAATATCGTTTACTCTTTTCTAGTTATGTTTATAGATAATGTATACAGGAGGGTCTATTGTATGATGAGTCATAAAAACATTAATAAGATGTTCATAATTTGTGCACAATACTATAAACCAATCCAACTGCAACATTACAGGTACAATTACCTAATGTATTTACAATTATTATGTATAGTGGGTATGGAAAGTATCCAGACCCCTTAACATTTTTTTGCTCATTGATGTACACCCTGCTCCCCATCTTGACCAAAAAAACAGAAATAAAGATATTTTTGCTAATTTATTAGAAAAACAAGAAAAACTGAAATATCACTTGGACATAAGTATTCTGCCCCTTTGCTCAGTATTGAGTAGAAGCAGCTTTGGAGATTGTATTTGGCAGGCGATGAGCAGTGCCTGGTTTTCTCTGCCTTTGGGTTCTTCTTTACCTCTCACCAAAGTTGTTCTCCCACAATGGCTTAGTTTGGCTGGATTGCCAGATCGTGGAAGAGTTGTGGTCGTTCCAAACTTCCATTTAATGAATATGGAGGCCACTGTACTCTTAGGAATCTTGATTGCTTCAGAAATTCTTTTGTAACATTGGCCACATCTGTGCCTTGACACAATTCTGCCTCTGAGCTCCTTTTACAGTTCCTTAGACCTCATGATTCTCATGTGTTCTGACATGCACTGTGAGGTCTTATCTGTTTAATTAACCCCTTGGAGAGGGCTCGCGGGCCGAGCCCTCTCCATAGCCGGTAAGACTTTGCTGCATATTGCAGCAAAGGCTTACCGGTAACACCCGCGATCGGTGCCGGGACCTGCTTTTGTGCCGGAGGCTTCAAAAGGATGGCAGCGCATGGGCGCCGCCATCTTTCTGAGAATCGTCGCTTCCCGTGACGTCATCGGGGAGCGGCGATCCATCGCCATGGTAGCTTCGGGTCTCACGAAGACCCGAAGCTACTTTGGGTTAACCCATTCATTACAATGTGCTATCAGCACATTGTAATGTAGGAGGAGTAAAATCCCCATATACTGCCATACTGTAGTATGGCAGTATATGCCATACTGTAGTATGGCAGTATATGATAGGATCATACAGACACCCTAGGGTTAAAGTACCCTAGGGAGTCTGAAAAATAGTAAAAATAAAAATAGAAAAAAAGTTAAAAAAAAATTATAATAAAAAACCCTAAAAATTCAATATAAATAAACAGTAAAAATCATAAACACATTAATATCACCGTGTCTGAAAATGCCCGATCTATCAAAATATGATAATGGTTTTCCACTGCGTTTAACCCTGTAACAGAAAATCACGCCCAAAGTCAAAAATGGCACTTTTTTGCCATTTAAAAAAAATATTAAAAATTATATAAAAAGTGATCACATGGTCATACAGTCCTAAAAATGATAACATTGTAAATGTCATAAAAATCCGCAAAAAACGGCACCACACTCAGCTCCATACACCAAAGTATGAAAAAGTTATTAGCGCCAGGAGATGGCAAAATCCCAGGAGGTTTTAATTTTTTTAAATGTATGAAAACATTATAAAACCTATATAAATTTGTTATCCTCATAATCGTACCGACCCAAAGAATAAAGTAGATATGTCATTTGGGGTGCACAGTGAAATCCGTAAAATCCAAGCCCACAAAAATATGGCACAAATGCGTTTTTTACCAATTTCACTGCATTTGGAATTTTTTTCCCGTTTCCCAGTACACGGCATGGAATATTAAATACCACCATTTTGAAGTGTAATTTGTTACGCAGAAAATAAGCCATGACACAGCTCTGTACATGGAAAAATAAAAAAGTTACAGATTTTTGAATGTGGGGAGTGAAAAATGAAAACGAAAAAACGAAAAAGGGCTGTGGCGGGAAAGGGTTAAACACAGCTGGACTACAATTAAGGAGTAGAACCATCTGGAGGATCAGAACGAAATGGACAGCATATAAGTTAAATTTGCCACAGCAAAGAGTTTGAATAATTATGACCATGTGATATTTCAGTTTTTCTTGTTTAATAAATTAGCAAAAATAACTGCATTTCTTTTTTTCTGTCAAGATGGGATCAGAGTTTACATAAAAAAAGACCTTTTTTGATCTTACCAATTGTCTCCAATGAAACAAAGAGTGAAGTGTTCGGAATACTTACTGTAATTAAGATGATCTTTAACCCCTTAAGGACCCCTTTTGGACCAAGCCCAATTTTTTTAAATCTGCCTTGTGTCATTATAAGTGGTTATAACCTTTGAACGCTTTAAAATATCCTGTGGATATTTTGAGAATGCTTTCCTGTCACACATTGGGGGATATGTATCTTTATTTCTGCATGTTTTTTCTCCATGTGTCCACGTGTCCAAAAGTTGTACCTGCCAGGATAGGAAAAACTAAACACAAGAATCACATGAAAAAAAGACATGATCATACATAAGGCTCAGAATGTTCCAGAATGTTATGGGGCTTAGAATTTTAGGTGCAATTTTTAACATTTTTATGAAAATCGCCAAAACCTATATTTAGGGGGACCTGCTCAGCTTTATGAGACTTTGAGAGTAATAAGTAATAATAAACCCCCATAAATTATCCCATTATAATAAATACACCTCTTAATGTATGAAAAAACAAGTTTGTTAACCCTTTAAGTGTTTCACACGTGTTCATTAATTCATTTATCCCTGATCTAAAGTTCTGAAGTTAATCTTTCACAATGTACCAATGTGGTTTCCCTACATGAGCTCATGTAGCCTCTGGCTTGTGCAAACTATGGGATGATGTCATCCAAAAACAGGTCAATGTTTATTTTTCTTAAACTCCTGTCAAAATATAAGTGACAGTGACGTCTCATCTTCTTGTAGAGAGGAGATTATTGTTCTAATAAGGCTAAATGTGCACGACCGTGTGCTTTACCTGGGCCATATACCGGGTAAAGTCGGTGGGAGACGTGAGGGGGCTGAGAACTGCTCATCTAAAAGGCGGAGTGGCCACACCGAAATAAGGATAAAGATAGGACTTTCTCCATAATTTGTGGCACAGACGCCCGGTTAGGTCACGTGACCAGGTGTAACAGACCTCAATAATGCAGCCAGATCACGGCCCTCAATACAGTTATGTGCACATAGCCTAGACCAGTGGTGGTGAACCTATGGCACAGGTGCCAGAGGTGGCACTCGGAGCCCTCTCTTTGGGCACCCAGGCCATCGCCCAGCACAAAGGTCAACATTCAGGACTCAAGACCTGAATCAAGGAGGAGTGGACAGAGCTTGATTATCATTGTAGCCTCTTCTCCGGACCCATAATTCATCCTGTTAAGAGGACTTTAGAAGGAAACTACAAAACAATCCAAATTTCTCCTTCTTTCTCTTGTATTGGTGTAATCAGGGTGCCAATACGTTGTGAAACTACGCCAATACTTTGTGAAAATATCTGTCTTTTGCTTGTAGTTTTGGCACCCAGTGCCTAAAAGGTTCGCCATCACTGGCCTTGACATTGTTACATGACGGGCAATTCAATTCATTCCTGGGCTATACATCTACTTGCCAGAGTAAATACCCATATTTACCCATGTAAATAAGAGAGTCTTGTTTCCTAGAAAAGTGCTCTCTATACATTGCCACAGTGGTTCACAGCCAACAATGGAGTAATCACTTAACTTGGTTAGTAAGATCATGTAGTCACCCGTTTTACACAATACATCTGACTGACTCACATACAGTGCATATGACATGCATAGGTATAAAACTAAATAAAAAATTCTCAGTCATCCACACAAGTCACTGACTGCTAACTTTAATATCATAATTAATAAGACACAATGACCATGTATAAAATTGACTTACTCATTCAGACGCTCATGGATAATCGCTACTTAGCTTCATTAAACAATGACATCTGTCCCAAAATGAGTCCACGTCTAGCTATGCAGGTTTTCTTATAAAGAGACAGAACATGCAAAGAGATGATTATAGGGGATAATATACAGTGGGTACGGAAAGTATTCAGACCTCTTTCATTTTTACTCTCTTTGTTTCTTGCAGCCAATTAGTAAGATCAAAAAAGTTCTTTTTTGCTTATTAATGTACAATCTGCACCTCATCTTGAAAGAAAAAAAACAAAATGTAGATATTTTGGCTAATTTATTAAACAAGGAAAACTTAAATATCACATAGTCATAAGTATTCAGACCCTTTGCAGTGACACTCATGTTTAACTCACATGATATCCACCTTGAGATGGTTTTACTCCTTTATTTGAGTCCAGCTTTGTTTAATCTAACTGATTGGACTTGATTAGGAAAGGCACACACCTGTCTATATAAACCCTCACAGCTCCCAGGGCATGTCAGAGCACATGAGAATCTAATGAGGTGTAAGGAAATGCCCAAGAAGCTCAAAGGCAGAATTGTGACAAGGCACAGTTCTGGTCGAGGTTACAAAAGTATTTCTGAAACACTCAAGGTTCCTAAGAGCACAGTGGCCTCCATAACCCACAAATGGAAGAAGTTTGGGACAACCACAACCCTTGCTCGACCAGGCTGTCCAGCCAAACTAAGCAATCATGGGCGAAAAGCCTTGGTAAGGAAGAACCCTAAATTCACTGTGGCTGAGCTCCAAATATGCAGTAAGGAGATGGGAAAAAGTTCCACAAAGTCAACAACTGCAGCACTTCTTTAGTTGGGGCTTTATGGCTGACTGTGTCGGCGAAAGCCTGCAAAAAAAACCATACTCCTGGACTATGAGAAATAAGATTCTCTGGTCTGATGAGATGAAGATTGAACTTTTCAGTGTTGATTCTCAGCAAAAACCAGGCACTGCTCATCACCTGCCAAATACAATGCTAACAGTCAAACATGGTGGTGGCAGCATTATGTTATGGGGGTGGGGACAGGATGAATGTATAAAGTATATATACACTTACAAACAGGAGACATGGTAAAAATGCGGAAGGGAGGACGTGCTGGAAGCCTATACTGAGGCAATGGCCGTTTCGTGCTACCTGAGCTTCTTCCAGCCTTTGTGTCACAAGAATCGGAATAGAAAACATATCAACTCCATGAAATTAGAATGTCCTTTAAAGGAAAAATGTACCAAACTACTGTATGAGTGCTGAGCAGTGCTTTGAATGACACAATGGTTTTGTTACACAGATTTTTAGGGATTTCCTTTAAATTGCAGCTCTGATATTTTGTTTTCACAAATCAATAGATCTTAGGATGTAGGGGAACTTTGCATATTACTTTAATAACCTCTGTCCAGTAGTTTCTTTGCTATCCTGCTCAGTTTAGCCCGTGCCTGCAGTAGCCGTCTCCCCTGGCTGTGCTGCTTAAGTCTATGAGATGGTATGTTGTTTACACATGATTCTAACTGCTGGAAATGTGGGGCTGCTGCTCCCTTCTCACTATAGGGATGAGGACATCATGTGATGCTCTGTGTAGCTAGCAGGAGAGCTCTGTGTCTGTGCAGATCTGTGAATGCAGAAGCCTCTTGCAAAGAATAGCCAGGTAGAATGACACCTCTGTTCCATATCATACCCCACCCCTGTCTGTCATGATACATAACATTCTCTGTCTCTCTCTGCACTTCAAGTTGTATCTGCACTTCAAGCTGTAGCATGTACTCCTCTGCAGAGCCCCCTCCACCTTCTCCTCTCTAGACACACAGCACTGACTTTTCACTTAATTTAACTACTTGACTGCTGTTACTACTAATTATTAAATGCTGCATGCTTCTCCATGTGATGGAAGCTGCAAGGCTAGTTACTATATAGATTCTGTAAATATGCACATGCAGAGCTCACTGGAGTCACTTCATGAGAAAACACAAAGTATCATGGGAAGTGAGGGCAGCTTATTGAATCAGCTTTAGGTCAAAGACAGAAAGAGTTTAGTCTCCGCCCACTTCACTGCTGCTGGGGCATCTTTGACAAGTAGCATCATAAAATGACATGCCATAACTCTGGCAACAAAAGGATGAGAAAAACAATATGGGCATCGTTCTGTTTATTTTGAAAAGGGGAATCACTTATGACAATCATGATGAAATTGGGGTTATACTTTAAAGGCTGACTAAAACACTGATTATATATCCAGTATATTTATATATAATATAACAGTCACAATACTCTTGCATTGTAAATCTGGTAAACCTGGGCAACTGAACCTATACCATCCATTGTTGTCATCTCTGGCAGTACAAATTTAGCTTGAACTCACCGACATAAATAAGGACATCTGGGGAGGAGTTCAATATCTGGTTCTGCTATTTTATCTTATTTCAATATAGATTTACATCTGAGGGACCCGCTACATCCAATTTTTATGTATTTAATTTTATTCTTATGAATTTGTAGATACTATTATTTTACACTACATTATTTCATTTGTGTGATGAATTAGGAGAGACTTTTTTAAAAATAAAATATCAGTTTGCAAACTTCTAGCATCTACAGCGTAGGCATCGAGCATATCTCCCCTTAAATACAAACTCACAACCCCAGCTAGCCACTGATCTTTCATGTTGACACAGAGGCTCGGTGGCTAGCAGGGGTCCTGAGTTTGACGGGTCCTGATGATGTTCTAGAATAGAACCTAGTCAATATTATGGCTCCTAAGAGGCACTGAGGCACTTATGACCAATCTATAACATAGTTCACCTTACTTAGAAGATTTAATGCATATTAAAATATTCAATAGAATCAACATTTCTCTATAATTCTATCTTTCAATATGAATGTACTGTCAAAGACTCCTTGTGTTCTGTGATAATAATAAAGAGACACGAAGAATTATAGTTTGAGGAGGAGGTAAACTATAGCATAGGAGTAATGGGCATGGCCATGATAATAACCTCCACAGCACAGATTAAGAATTGGGACCTGTTCCACCCTATGTAAGAGTCTTGTTTAATAACAGAAATGTACAATGTAATAGGAGGCGGCTGGACTGTATAAATGGGATATGCCTCTACTTGACGGGATGAGTTCTGCATTAACTCAATATGTTGAGAATGAGTTGGAGATGTAAACATTTTATCTTTTTGTTGGTGTAATCTTATAATCTCCAGCCCTTCCTTCTAAAGACTATATGGCATTACTGAAGCTTCATCCTGCTTCAACAATAGCTGATGAAAATTAGTTGAATACAGAAAGCAGGGATCACCCAAGAAACCATTATACAAGAACTGGAACAGCAAAGGTTCCTTTATTTCTCTTACAGGTGTAAAAACAGAATTGTTTCTGGGTCTAAAATGGTCCTTTCTCAAGTTGATTTGGCTTGTTTGCTTGTTTTGCTTAAAACCGTGGAGAAATTATATAGTGCGGACATTGCACCATATTGGGGTCATTTTCTAAACTTTTTATGGGGGATAGGTACACAAATATTTCACCATTGTTTTTGATACTATAAACTTTGTACCATTCACCATCAAGTATAAATATAATTATAAATTTACTTTCTGGTTTAATACTGTTAACAGGAAGTGTTCATATTTCCTATTGCCTTAACTGTAGTCAACCAGAAAATATATTTACAATGGTATTTATACCACAGTAATTTTTTTTACTACTTTAGCACAATGAAAACTATTTTTCTTAAATAAATGTTTTGTATTATTGTCAGTTTCTGACCAAGACCTATACAAGACCCGACTCTCTTGGTGCTATTTTTGGGTTACATAAGACTATTTTTCACAGGTTGTTTTAATATTATTGGACTTTGTTATACAATTTTTTTAGTCCTAAAGTGAACCTTTATGTGCAATCATATGATCATAATACATGACACTTTTGTGATAAAACAGCAAAGGATTACACAATGGCAAAGCCATTCAGTTTTGTCAGGCTTGGGGCCTTCATTAGTCTTTATAATGTATTCTATGTATTATATCTGACTCCTGAAGATGATAACATGACAAACATACAGTAAAGCTGGTTGAATGTGTGCAGGGCTGGATTATCAGGGGGCTGCAGTGGTGCCCGCCCGGGGCCCCCACCAGCATTGTCCGACAGTCGGTTCACAGCTGTAAGCTGTCTCTAAGAGCACCTTGCTTCATGTGCTCCTCAGTGAGAGCTTGCCCATCCATACTAAATCTCATTCTGCATGCAGCATGGTGTTCAGGAGCTGTGCTGCATACAGAGTGACAGCTGATCCCCCAATCCCATTTGTACCAGTGGTTGACTGAACTGGTTCCCAGACTAGTCCTAGCCAATCAGTGTTACATTTATTTCCTCACTGATCACTTAGCCCGATCTGTGAGAGAACTCTCAGGCAAGCAGTGGCGCACAGGACTGGAGTGGTGACTAGGACTAGTAGTCAGTACCATTGCCAGTGCCACTGTACCAGCCAGGCCAACAAAGTCAACAGCTAGGCCAACACCAATGCCAATGTGCCAGCTGAGCTAACATGCAAGTAGGAGTAAGTTTAAAATATTAACAATAATTAAGAATATTAATGTGTATCACTGTCTGGGCTACATTCAGTGGAACCTCCGCCAGATTTTGCTCTAAGGGGCCTCTACCTACTGTACATAAATCTAGCCCCACTGCTGTGTATAGAGGGTTCCAACTCTTTAACATCAGGTGAAAATGCAGTTATAAGTATAGAGGTGGATCTCATATGTACCAAGCAGGGTATATTTATCATTAGGCAGACATCTTAGTTTTCAAGAGATTTTTAGTTTAGTTATGCTAATGAGCCGAGGAGCTCCATTAACACCTATGGAACCCGAAGACCCTCAGGCTCATTTGCATAATTTTAAAAGCCTTTTTTTGTGAAAACTAGGACATAAGAAGCTAAAATAAGAGCAGATCCTGTCAGAGAGGCCACATACCAGGATGTTACTTACAATCCTTGATCCTGATGGTAGATGTCCTTTAATAATCCTGGAACTTAACCTAACTTGTTAAAAACTTTATTTAAGTAATATGTAAATTAACTGCACTGGGGTGTGTACTGGATCTGTATTAAATTACAGATTAGGGCAGAGGCAGGCAGGAGGAATCTACCATCAGATACACTTCTGACATTAGATTCCTCATGGTAGGTTTCCTTTAAACATCCGGGTCCTTTGGGTTTAATTTGTTGGGAAAGAGGAGAATTTAGGGATGGTTTAGAGATGAATGTTACATGTGGAGTATTACAAGTAGAATTAGCCCTCAGTGTAATTGAGTTTGTCATCCAGGGACTAAACAATCCAAGTCAAACCCCACAGAACTAGGAAAGTCAGATGGTTGGATCTGAGTCAACTGAAATAAAGACTTGTCTATGGCAATGGCTTGCCATTTGTCACGGATGAGATCTGTGATTGTTGGAAAGGTAACCTACCCACGAAAGGCTTGCCATCGGTATGCTCTACAATGGAATCGGAATAGCAGCAGCTTGAACCAGTGGACCAATTATGGAAAATCTCTTTAAGCCTTTATCAGTTCGTAAACTTCTTTTTTGACTCAAAAATGAACAGGTATCAATAACACATGAGCTACATCCTACATCCCAGCTCCTGAAAATGTCTAGGGCTCTTGTGAAATAGCTATGTCTACTTGTCCTGGCGTGCAGAAGTACAGAGAGTTATTGTCTTCAGTTCTGTACTCAGTGCCCTAGAAAGAGAATATATGGCAGGTAGTCAATATATGTAGAAAAATTGCGGAATAAAAAGTGTTTAAATATAATAGATCAGTGTATTTCTCTGGACACATGTGACGGATTCCTGTGTGTGCCACATTAGCATACCGAATGGCTGACACCTCGCTGTATTTTTCAGACGGCTGGTAATTGCAGCCTCTCCCTGTGTCAGGCACACCCAGGCTGTGTTCTCCCGCTCTGGAATCAGAGCTTCTCACAGATTTCTGTCAACAAAAAAAGATTGTGTTACCGGTGTTCACAGCAAGTATACTTTCTGCTCGAAATGGCTTCCTTCACCCATTCCTATGACTTGCCCCTTTGGCGTCCTGATTCTGTAGATACCGAACGTACTATGTTCTTTAGCAAACCTTCATCAGAAACCTATTCATCAGAATCCTCTACTAAAAGTGTGTCCTACTCTCAAAGCATTGAGGAGACCTTCAAAACCAAAGTGAAAGTGTCCTCTGACTGTCAGACTTCACTCAACCTGGAGGATGGAGAGGGAAAGCTCAACAAAGAACTGGACGCCTTCGAAGACAAGGTAAGTGCAGAGGGTAGGGCAGATGATGATGGGAGTCTACATGTCTACGTGTTGTGTCTATGGATGGGTAGAATTGAATGAGGAAGTATAAAGAGAGGCAACAAGTTCTTTATGTATTTATTATACATTGCTACATAGAATGTTTTTTTCATAGAAAAAAGTACTTCTTACAATGATGAATTCCTACAGTAATAGACATGGAGGGAGATTTATCATAAAGGACATTTTTAAAGTCAGTTTTTTGGACTCTGCATTGCAAAAATTAGCGAAAAATGTATCAAACGTTGCTCAATGTTGTTACCTCGAGACATGGACATAGCTTCTCCCTGTTGCCCCTCCTTTTGCTCCTGCGGCCTGCTGCATCCTCTGTCGCTTAGCCACCATCCTTCCTTGGCTGCCATTGTGTGCATGGTCAAGTTGTATTACTTGAAGGAGTCATTGTGCCAATTCCTAAATAAAAATACCAGCACACCCCTGGCAATAAATGTAAATTTCATTTAAAGGAAGGTGCTTGAGCTTTAAGTGTCCTATGTCTCTGGGATTAAATCTCTGTGTTCATAAACCCAGTTTTGTGTGCAACTCTGTTCCTGATATTCTTCCTTTATATCCTTACCACTGCTTGTCATGAATCACAGCTGTCTGTTCCTGACCTTTGACTTATATCCAGACTGTATTTGACCTCTTCCTACCCAGATCTGGTTTTTTAGCTACCTTGTCCCTGACTGGTGTCTTGTGTCCCATCTGGGCGAGAACTTGGACCACTCAGAATGGTGGAGGCCTGATGATCCAGTTGTAGCAACATCCTCACACCTGTATCAAGGGTGAAAACAGGGCCACATAGAAAGAATTCTCCTAACTCACATCATCCCTCTAAAGGAGACATTTTGGAAGTCAACGGGGCACTTTTACTTAGGCTTTGCGCCACACTTTTTTTCGGACTTTACCCTATCTTTAATGGGAAAATGCCTTGCACAGGTATTTAAGATGGGGGTGCGTTGCACGGAAACCTTTTTTTGGCACAGCTAAGCTGGCTTCCATGCGACACAATTTAGTGGGCGTGCCATCGGACAATCCAACTGATTCGGACTGAGCGCGGGATTTAACTTTCAAATTGTGTCGCAAACCCTAGCCCTAACATGCGTCCCAATGTATCACTCAATCTTTTGAAAAAGTTGTTTTTTGCGGTGCACACAAAACTGGAATAGCTGATAGCTGAAATCAACCCCAAGCTGTACCTGCTATAGATTTAAATTTTGGTGCATGAATTCTGCACTAGAATTACTAAGAGATCGATACTTCATAGTAATTCCGGCGTTGCGCAGGTCTTAAGACAATAATAATAATACAATTTTTGGCACTGCTATCAAAATTGTATTTGATAAATCTTGTGGAACACTGAAGGGGTTAATGTCTTTTTAAAAGACTGGCGCAGAGGGCTAAAAAAACAAGAAAGAAGATACACTTACCTCCGCCTAGCACTCCAGTCCAGCAGTGTTCCTCACCTAACCACTAGACTCTGTAAGCCACAGCCAGGATCGGGAGCAGGTGTACTCTGTGGTCATGACATCACTTCTGAGCCTCGGTGACAGGAAGTACACTGCTGGACTGGAGCACTGGAGGGAGGTAAGTACAGTTTCTTGTTTTTACAGATCCGCTATACCCGCTATACCAACTTTTCAAAACATAAACATTGAAAAAAACTCTGGAAATCAAAAGTTGCAGGGCCTGGTGACTTCCCCCTCGATGTCTTGCCATTGTGGATATACTAAATGACTAATTCCTTTGCCTTCTTGTCAACTTTGCCTTGTTTGCTTTTTGCTTTCCATGAACTGTAAATCATTACTATGATCCAGGATACTCAATATGCACTCACTTATTCGAGTAATGGGATTACACAAATAATCCAATCACTGTATTACTATATCATAGTTCAGCTGTTACCAGTAGTGCAACCCCCAATTGTATTCTAAATCTGTTATTATGTCTTTTTCATGCTTATACTTTTATGCATAACTTAATTTGTTGTCTTATATGAAAGGTTATTGTAGCCAATCACTGCTTTGTTGTGATTACATAGTGACATAGTTGGGGGGATTTAACAATGTTACTCAGGTACCGCCAGTTTCTAGCTAGAAAACACTTGTCTTTTGCTGCGCCAGACTTATCACTTTGATGATGAATCCTGGTGCAGTATAAGTGGCATGAGCCGTTTATAAATCCTCCCCCAATAAGTTACTAAGTTTTACAAAGACATAGGTCCATTAGGCATCCTACAGTGTTGATCAGCAAGGCAAAAACTCCTTGCTGACACCAAATAAAGGGTCAAGAATAGAGATGAGCGAGCACTAAAATGCTCGAGTGCTCGTTACTCGAGTAGAACTTTTTCCGATGCTCGAGTGCTCGTCTTGAATAACGAACCCCATCTGCTACATCTGCTAACTTATCCGAAGGCACGCGTGCAAAACGGTGTTCTTCACAATAGTATGTGAAGAACATTGGGGCAGATTTATCAAGTGTCTGAAAGTCAGAATATTTCCAGTTGCCCATGGCAACCAATCATGCAAATATGCAAATAAGTTTTCCAGACCCAAGTCAAAAGCCTCTCAAAAGCTAAACCAGTTCCCTACACTGTACTGAAGAGACGCAACCACAACGAAACATTGCTGTCTACAGTTGGCAATCTATTCCTTATGGAATAGATATACTGGTTTGGCTTTCATCCTACATCATGTCATTGAACTTCCTTGAAATCATGCTTAAAATGCCCAATTGTCAGATCTCCAGAATTATCTGCCATAACTTGCAATGTTTTATACTTCAGGAAAGACATTGAGACCCTTCATTTACAGTGAACTAATTATGACAGGATCCTCTGAGTTTCATAGTCTCACTATAGGAATAAGTACTAGAAGGCAATTCCTTGGTGAATTCTCAATGGATTGTTTCCATTGTTCCATAGCTGAGTGCTGTTTTCAGCAATTGCCAATGTTTCCATATTATTGAATGAAATGGTAGGACACCTGCTTGAATTTTAGGTCCCATTCTCATGATTGGTGGGGCCCATTGTTTTGTCATAGGGAGGGGGAGGATCTCGGCAGTTGGACCCCAACCAAATCAGAATTTTATCCCCTATCCACTGGATAGGGGATGACAACTGAACTTGTGACAACCCCTTCAATAGCTATCTAGTCACTATTGCTTTATTTCCTTGTGGCATCACCATTTCATCTTCATGTAATAAATGAGGATGCCAAGTCTGAGACACTCGTTTTACATTTAGCTACTCTAAAAGTATATTGAAAATGGTGTTTTTAAACCAGACAACATCAGTAAAAGGGATTTCCAGAGGATAGCACATATGTGTGTGATCACTGGAGGACTGACCTGTGGGTGTGATCAATAAACAACAGCTCTAAATTTTCCTCAAGGGTATCAAATATATTGAGGCCTGGTGAAATCAGTGAGCTGGTGATACCCAGATCTCTATTTGGTATGATGGGAAGATACTGAATGTAGACATAACCTGTTGGACTCTCGGTCAAGGCATGGTGCTACAAATTATAGAGCAGGTACTATTCAGGCATTTTCTGTTGACATTGGTGGGGTAAGGGGTAACCGGCATAATGCACATGCTATGGCTTTTGCTTCTACTTTCCAAGGAAATGTGAAGGCTAAATAATTGTATAAACAAATTGTGTTTTACAGATTAGATACCTAGAAAAACAGCGTGAGATTTTGGAAGAACGCTGGTCAATGTTGCAGGTAGAAAATAATTCGGACAAAGACCTGGAGCCCATTTACTTACAATATATAAGTAGCCTCCTTGGAAAAGTCAACGGTGTTACCAAGAGAAACAACCAGACACAGAAGGGCCTGCTGGAATTGGTGGATTCAGTCAATGACGTAAAAGACAAGTTAGTTTTGGATTTTGGGGGTCTTGCTAATGGTTATCCAATCATTGCTATTTGGAATGTAAATATGAGTCTGGGTATCCATTCCAATGATAGGGTCAGCTGATCAGATCAGAATATAACTAAAGGTTTTATTGTATGATATACACACAGACATTGTGGTGTCTCAGTAATAACGATTAGTATTTTCATGCTTCTGTCAACCAATCTGAAGAGTACTGACTATATCTGTACTGTCATCTGCATATCTGCACATCTTGTCAAACATACACACCAGGATAGGTGAAAACTCCTATATGTGAGTTAGCAGTGAGTACATAATTTATTAGCTGATAATTATACCTATTAGGCTGATTCACAGCATATTGGTTATATATAACTTATTGAATTGGGAAAACTCCAAGCAGAAACACCAAATTAATGGGAGTAACCTATAATCATAATGTAGCAGCCCAATCTCAGCAACACCCCTATTTGTGAGGTGACATAGTACCTTCCGCTGTATTTATTCCATAAAGAACCACAGAAAACACCTCAAAATTGTTAGAAATATTTATACATTGGCTGTAACTAGAGATGAAAGAATGTATTCCTCAGTTCGAAGATCCAAATCGGACATTTTTCAGGCATCAAATCGAGGCTATATCTTTCAAAATGGCCGCCAGCTAATACTGGTATGCATCCCAGAGCTTAGGGAGGTGGAATCACAAAGAAATATAAAAAACAATCATTAAAAAATCAACAAAACAAGTTGAGAGTTTTTTAAAGGAAAATCTGTGTTTTAGAGGACTATATACCAAGCAAAAGTGGGCACCTTAGGTTTAGACGATGGATTCAGAACCAAAACAAATCTTTTAAAATTTCTTACGAAGCTTGTAAGAACCGAATCTTGGATGCTTCGCTGTAACTTGGGAATTTGTAGGGCAAAATTACTACAACACCTAAAACCACTATGGTACTAGTGGACTAAACGGAGATTACCATATATACTATGGCGATCTAAGTTTTATTCGATAAAATCTTTGGATCTTTCAGTTGTAAAAACAACCATAATAAGGATAATAAGCAAATTTTAAAAGATTGGTCTGATTCTATTAGTGGCACTTATCTTTTCTTGACCTGTCATGTGGTAATATACAGTCTTCTATATATGGGGAACCAAACTTTTGCATCATGTCTTTTCTTGTCCTAGGACCTCTTCTTTCAAAAGGACCATTCACCACCTCTAACTTCATCTTTCTGCATCCATTATTGTAGATTCTCTCCCATCTTGAACTGGAGCAGACAATCCAGGACCAACCACCAAAGATGACCTAATTAGCTTATTTAGTAGCAAGGGTGGAGGGAAGTGAGGATAGAGTATCGTTCTCAACTCTCTGGTGTAGAATAGCTTATTGCCTGTGGCAATATGTTATATTTGTAAAATCCAACTTCTAACTTTTCATATAATGTGGTTGTAACATATTGTAAGCGACTTCACAGCCATCCTTTCTCGTAGGTTTGAAGAGGAGTTGCGATCACGGACCGAATCAGAATATGCTTTTGTACAGCTAAAGAAGGTACAGTAATCGTGCTAAGCATAGCTAAGTCCCTTCAAAACACCTCAGATGATCGTTTATTATTTCAGTCATTTAGACTACTAAAAAGTCACAAAAAAGTTGCAATGTGGCGCAGCTCCAGATATACTCAGTCAGGACAGTGACAGTATTCAAATTATGTCCCTTTATACTATGGAAAAATCAGCATTACACGAAAAAAAAGCTTTAAATGCTTCATGCATATGACCTAGGAAACAGAAACACTGGACTGATTAATGTCTTAAAGGTCAGTTAACATCATCATGTGCTACCCTAAGCTGATGCCACCAAGATTTGTGATGATACACTGCTATAAGACATTTACCTTTTCACTCAAATTCTCATGACTCCTCTTTGTGTCTGTTCCTTGAAAACATCTTACACCCTGACAAGAGAAAACATTTTTGTAGCTGTGAATTTTATTGCGGAAGGTGTGTACCACTGCGACGTTTCGGCAAAAACTGCTCCATCAAATCCACTGTTTGTGTGTGTTTTGGAGTGGGTTGTATGGCACAAGGTCAAGTGTGTCTGCCCCCATCCAATAGATAAAAACAAGTGGATGTGATGAATAAATCACAAGCTGCAAGTACAAAGGTACAGGGTTTTTTTATTTAATAATTTTTGGTAGTGTACAGATACACAGAAGAAAAAAATAGCATAGCACTTTCCTGTCTATGGGATCGGATCCCAACCTGAGCACAAATTCATTACCGGTGTGCAAACCGTCATAACATTGCCACTTATGGGTGTGAAGTTTGCCTACTTTCTGAAAAGGACAGGCCCAGTTTGGTAACTACATAGTCACAGGTAGGCGCATCACTCTCTTGAGCACCATTTGCCTAGGCACCTTGGATAAGTTTAAATATAAAAGAATTCAAGTTGTTGTTGGATTTCTAATTGTTATTTACATTTTGTATTTATGTTTGTCCAAGATTCTTTGTATTTGTTCTGTTCCCTCCATAAATCTAGCTTCTTAAATAAAAGTGGAAGCTGTAGGGATATTTCATGGTAGCCCAGGCAGATTTAGAACCAAAAACCTCTGTTCGTTTAAAGGATGTTGTCACTGTGCTAAACCTTGAGGGCCTTGAGACAATAGGTTGAGAGTCCTTCCCACTTAGGGTCATTCACACGACGATGTTCACCAAGGCTACACAATTACAGCCAAGCGTTAGAGAGGAGGAGTGATAAGGTGACGATCACTGCTCTCCATAGAAAAGTGAGCGGCCCGGCGCCTAAAACAGGGAAATCTAGGACATGTCCAATATTAGCCGTACAACGTGCTCACCGCACAGTGACCGAGCACCATAGACGTCAATGGGGACCAATATGTTGCGGCAAATGGTTTTGGCGCATAATGGTCCCCATTATGTTTGCTGAATGAATCGTTTTGCCTTAGATCAGTCCTATTATATTGTCACCCTATGTTTGCACCAGAGATAAGTCTGGACATTCATAAACGAACAAAATTATGTTAAAAGTCACAAAAATGATGTAACTGGAATGAGCAGGAATTTTGTATTTGCGACATGTGGTTAATTAACCGTCTAGTCGCTATATTATTATGATCACCTCCTAAAGCCGGCATGTGGAAAGACTTGTTCTACCAGTTACTTTAACTAATGTGTCTTTCATATCCTTTAATACATGATATAGAGATCACAGGGTATTAGACAGTGAAAGAATGAATGAATGTTGTCATTGAAAGAAATCCACTGGTGTAGAAGCCCTTGAAATCAAAATGCCTCGCCAGAAATGCTATATATCCCCTTCACACAAGGGGAGGTGGAGGGGCATAGAGGGGGTTGCAGCAGGAGGCATAGGTCGTTCTTCCCCCTGCCCACCGATTGCTGCAGCCAAGAACTTTTACATCATGTAAGTCGTTGGTTTACAATCCTGATCCTGATGGTAGGTGTCCTCTAAGTTTGCCTTTGGCATGAACTAATAACGAGGTTAACTATGACAAAATGGAGCCGTCTGCAGATGCCAATGCATCAGCACCATCCAACCAATGCCAGTGGGGTGCTGAGCTGGTATAATATCCCCCAGAACGACCAGTGTGGTCAGTGTGAATGCAGTCTCTTAGGGGTTAATCAGCCAAGAACGGTGATTAAATTGACCCCGCTTATGCGGGAGGAACCTGGAGTCAACTCGGCCGGAGTCCTGCTATAATTGCATTGGCTAAGGTTATGAGAACCTGTATATACGTTGAAGTCAGTAAAGCAGGCTTCACCACCATGTACTATACGCCCTTATATATGAGCATTGCTCGTGGAGATATAACACCCTTTACTAAGCGTCTTCCATGGAGCATATAACACCCTATAAAGCATACTTCCATGGGCATAAAACCCTTAATAAAGCATTAATTCCATGGAGAATTAACACCCTTATATATAAGCATTTTCACGGGCATATAACCCTTATATATAAGCATTGCTTCCATGAGCATAAACACCCTTATACATAAGCATTGCTTCCACGGAGCATATAACACCCTATATAATAAGCATTGCTTCCAGGAGCATATAACACCTTATATTAGCATTGCTTCATGGCATATAACACCCTTATATATAGCATGCTACCATGGAGCATATAACACCCTTATATATAAGCATTTGCTTCCATGGAGCATATAACGCCCTTATATATAAGCATTGCTTCATGAGCAAGTAACACCCTATATATAAGCATGCTTCCATGGAGCATATAACACCCTTATATATAAGCATTGTTCCATGAGAGCATAAACGTCCTTATATATAAGCATTGCTTCCATGGACTATAACACCTTATATATAAGCCTTGCTTCCATGGGACATATAACACCTTATATAAGCATTGCTTCCATGGAGCAGATAACGCCCTTATATATAAGCATTGCTTCCATGGAGCATATCACGCCCTTATATAAGCATTGCTTCCATGGAGCATATAACGCCCGTCTATACTATATGAGCATGATTCCATGGGCATATAACCCCTATATATAAGCAGTGCTTCCATGGAGCAATAACGCATTATATAAAGCATTGCTTCCATGGAGCATATAACGCCCTTATATATAAGCATTGCTTCCATGGAGCATATAACGCCCTTATATATAAGCATTGCTTCCATGGAGCATATAACACCCTTATATATAAGCATTGCTTCCATGGAGCATATAACGCCCTTATATATAAGCATTGCTTCCATGGAGCATATAACGACCTTATATATAAGCATTGTTCCATGGAGCATATAAACGTACTTATATATAAGCATTGCTTCCCTGGAGCATATAACACCCTTATTATAAGCATTGCTCCATGGAGCATATAAACCCCTTATATATAAGATTGCTTCCATGGAGCATATAACCCCTTAAATAAGCATTCTTCCATGGAGCATATAACGCCCTTATATAGAAGCATTGCTCCATGGAGCATTATAACCACCTATATATAAGCATGCTTCCATGGAGCATATAACACCCTTATAATAAGCATTGCTTCCATGGAGAGATAACACCCTTATATATAAGCATTGCTTCCATGGAGCATATAACACCCTTATATATAAGCATTGCTTCCATGGAGTATATAACACCTTATATATAAGCATTGCTTCCATGGAGCATATAACACCCTTATATATAAGCATTGCTTCCATGGAGCATATAACGCCATTATAGATAAGCAATGCTTCCTGGAGCATTAATAACCCCTTAATATAAGCATTGCTTCCATGGAGCATATAAAACCCTTAATATAAGCATTGCTTCCATGGAGCATATACGCCTTATATAAAGCATGCTCCATGAGCATATAACGCCTTATATATAAGCATTGCTCCATGGAGCATTAACGTCCTTTATATAAGCATTGCTTCCATGGACATTTAACACCTTATATATAAGCATTGCTTTACATGGAGCATTAAACGCCCTTATATATAAGCATTGCTTCCATGGAGCATATAACGCCCTTATATATAAGCATTGCTTCCATGGAGCAAAAGCCTTATATATAAACATGAGAATGCTCCATGGAGCATATACGCCCTTAGAATAAGCACTGAGCTCTCCATGGACGCATATAACACCCTTATATTATAAGCCATGTCTTCCATGGAGCATACTAACGCCCTATATTAAGAGCATTGCTCAGATGAAGCATAAACGCCCCTTATATATAAGCATGCTTCCATGGGCATATAACGCCCTTATATATAGCATTGCTTCCATGGAGCACGATACGTCCTTATATATAAGCATGCTTCCATGAGCATATAACACGCTCCTTCTATCAGCGATGCTTTCCATGGAGGCATAACCGCCCTTATATATAAGCATTGCTTCCATGCAACCATATAACACCTTATATATAAGCATTGCTTCCATGGAGCCATATACGCCGCTATATATAAGCATTGCTCCATGGAGATATAACACCCTGATATATAAGCCGTCTACTGCTTGCATTAGTCCCATACTCATGGACCACCTTCCCTCAACTTGCCCATTCCCCGTTCCTTCTTCATATGCCCCTTTTCTACTTCTCCTACTCCTTATACCCCTTAGTCATCCTACTGTCTCCTCCTAGCTTCTTGTACCCTGTACCGTCCACCTCCGTTTTATAACATATCCTTACCGCACTGCCTTAAGAGTTATAAACCTGATATATAAGCATTGCTTCCATGACATATAACACCTTATATATAAGCATTGCTTCCAGGCATTACACCCTTAATAAGCATTGTTCCATGGAGCATATAAGCCCTTATATATAAGCATTGCTTCCAGGAGCATATAAACCTATATCTAGCATTGCTTCCAGGAGCATATAATGCCCTTATATAGACATTGCTTCCAGGAGATATAATGCACTATATTTAATGCATTGCTTCCATGGAGCATATAACACCCTTAGATATAAGCATGCTTCCATGGAGCATATAACCCCTATATATAAGATGCTTCCATGGAGCATATAACACCCTTATATATAAGCATTGCTTCCATGGAGCATATAACACCCTTATATATAAGCATTGCTTCCATGGAGTATATAACGCCTTATATATAAGCATTGCTTCCATGGAGTATATAACGCCCTTATATATAAGCATGCTTCCATGGGCATTAACAACCCTTATATATAAGCATTGCTTCCATGGAGGCATATAACACCCTTATATATAAGCATTGCTTCCATGGAGCACAGGAGGCTTTGGGTTAATATCAGATAAGAGTATTCTAGTTGCCTCCCACACTTAAATACTTTCATTGTGAATCACACATAGATGGGTGTGGGTGGATACGTAGAGACGTGTAGTATAGCAGCATTATACAGGATGATGTAATAATATTAAAGATATTGGGGCACATTACTAAGGGCTTGCGCCAGTTTTATTGCACGGCACCATGCTACACAAATTAGGGGGGGCCTCATCGGATCGTGCATCAGATTTATATGCAAGTCCAACGAATGTGATGCTCTCCGCATGTTAAAGGTGCACCAAAAAAAGTGGTCACTTTGTGTCAGAGCAGTGGCAGGGGGCGCCAGATTCATGAAGAACGTGCACCAGAAATCCTGAATCTGGCGCCCCCCGCACACTACACAGACAAACTGCATATCCCGGTAGTGCAGTTTTCAATGTTGTTAATAATGTGCCGCAATATAATTTAATCAGAGGTAAATAAAGCCAGATTAGGCTATATTCACACCAACTGAGAGAATGAGCAAACTGTCGCCGGCGACATTTTAACTTCCCTAAAAACAAAGGATCAGGACATTATATCATGTTATAATCAACATGCCTGATCCTTCCTACCCCAAAGAGCTGGGAGACTCATACATATAGCCAAAATCATAACATGTATGACCTTTTCAACAGTTTTGTTTTGTTTATTACAGTGAACTTTTTTTTTCTGCTGGATATAATGGAGGAATTTATTAAGTGTCACTAATTAATAACCAATGTATTCATTGATTTCCATATTATGACGACTATAACAACCTTTTGCGTGAAGTAAGTTACATTTAATATACGGAATATACAGTCCCCAGGTTACGTAGAAGATAGTTTTTTTGGTTTGTACTTAAATTGTATTTTGTTGTAAGTCGGAACTGTATATTTATTCATGTAGCTCAGACAAAATTTTTTTTGTCCCTGTGACAATTGTATTTTAAAATTTTATGCTGTCATAGCACCAAGGATTAGAACAAAGCTTCATTACAGACGACTTACAGCTGATCATTGCAGTCTGGGAGAAGTAACAAACAGAGAGCTTCACCAGAGGTCACAGTGGGCAGAGGAGTCCGTCTGTAACACAGGGGTTGTCTGTAAGTCAGGAGTCCTTAGGTAGCGGACCATCGTAGTCACTTATAGTGACTGTATGTCACTATATATATATAGTGAAAGGTGTCAACCATAAACTAAGAGATGGAAGACAGGGTGAATTGGTGAGAAACAAAATATAGACTAGGTATATACAGGAATGAAAGTAGAAGGAATATATGTATCCATCTATAAGGGTATATGCATTCCAGGTACCGTATAGACCCCCTCTTGCATACTCTTAAATCTCCGAATTGCCATCTCTGTCTTTTCCTCCCTTGCTCTCCTGTCATCACCCAATGCCTCATACCCCACTTAACCCCCTGAATTCAACCTACTCTGTTACTCCAATCAAACCTGAACCAATGATGTTAGCATAACCTCGTGCTTCCTTCCCTTAGCTCTCATTCGAGCCCTATTACCACCACCCTCATTCCTGGCTCCTTATTTTTAGACCTCCAATCTCGAGATAAAGCCAATGAATGAGAAAGCGAAATATTTTAAATTGCACAATATGCAACTCATAATAAATGTAAGAGATGATTTCAAGTTCACGTATTTTGCATCATTGCTATAAACTGGGATGTAACTACTTTCAAACGTTATGATACAAGAGAATATCCTATGGAACTGATGAGTTCAGTAAACTGAAAGAGCGTCAAAAAAGATCGAAGATTACTTGTTTTTTGCATATCGATAATGATATATTTTGTAAAACAGCTTTAGTTTATGTAAGGAAAAATTCTGGCTGCCCATTGTAAGTAAGTTTGTAAGCCAGAATGGATCATCTCTGCTGACATGTGATGGTGTTAGAAACCATTTAACGAAATCCATCGTGTAAACCAGCGGACACTTACTCAGGTTCCAGGCACCAAGACTGTGGTCACCTTCATTCATTCTAAAATCAACTTTTAAAATCTGCTAAATGAACATAAAGGACTTCCGGGGGTGTTACCAGAGACCTTCCTGCTGTAGCTTCAAAGCTGTTACACTGTCTACCTTCCCTACTCACCAGAGCTTTCGCACCTTTCCTCTGCCTGCTGTAAATCTCACATTGATGGTGGGGGAAGTGTTCCTGCACAGTGTAACAGCCTGGAATCTGTAGAATCAGGAGAGCTACTGGTAACACCACCCAGAGTCCTTCGTCTCATTAGCAGAGCCAATGGAATAACACATATAAGAAGATTACCGCAGTCTATGAGTAAGGTCCCTGGTTTCTCATGCTGGATTTTTGATGTAGATTTTCTTATATGACAGAACATCCATTTGTCACAATGAACTACTATGCTTCTGATAGCGTTTTATTCAACAAGGTTGCAACTTTTTGTGCAACACAAATTGAAGGTTTTTTTGAAAACCTATTGCAAAACTGGCTAGAATAGTCAAGGGAATAAAGTGAACCTTGGGGTGGAATGCTATGCTTTGGCCCTCATAAACACAGACATGGGGGAATGTTTTTGTTCTAGTTGCCCATAGGAAACAACATCAAGCTCAGCTTTGATTTATAAAAGGCTGTGACGAAAATGAAAGGCTGGAGCTCTTGATTGGTTTCCATGGGCAACTAGAACAGTCCTGCTCACAGACCTTACTGATAAATCTCCCCGTTATTCTTGTCATGTTTTCACTCCCCTATATATACTATTATGAGATGAAAACCCAAAGCAGAGAAGTGTCCCTGGTTTTATGTTTAATTTGATGATCGATTTAGAGAACTCACTTGATAACAGTAGTAGAAGTAGCTTGGCCAAATGATCCAGTTGTCAACAAATTATTATGTATTTTCTGCTTCCATAAACTAAGGAAACACAAAACAGTCTTAGGCCCTTCCACACTTGCGGTTGCAGATCCGTCAGAGTTTGATCAGGGAGCGATCAGGGTTTGGTCAGTGACAAAACGCAATTTGCATCAGAGTGCAACAGTTTTCAAGTCAGAGTTTGTTCAGTGTTCCGTTTTTCACGCGCGTTTCAAATGCAATTTCATACAATTTCATGCTTTTTTCACGCGCAGAAAATGGCACGTGAAATGGACTCAGAACTGAGCTCTATCTGTTCTATTGGCATTGATGCGGAAAAACGCATTGCACTGGCAAGTGTCTCAGAGGCAATGCGTTTTGTTTGAGCATCTCTATAGACTGTCTGGTGCGTGTTTCACGCGAGTGGCTTCAAAGTGAGAGTCATCGTCGAATTAACGCTGCGTAAAAAAAACGCACTTGTAGTGCTGTGAAAAAAAATGCAAGTCTAAAAAGACCATGATTACAATGGTCAGGTGCAATGCAAGTTCTGCGCATCAAAAGCACCGCAGAAAACGCCGTGAAAAACGCAAGTGTGAAAGGGGCCTTAACGCTTATCCGCGACTCTTATCATTCAGTATTAGAACACTGCGGATATATTTAGCAATTTTGAACCTAAATAGTCTAATCTTATCGAGATTAGAGTTATATTTTACTTTAGGTGTAAAAATTGGGTTTGATATGGTTTTTGGTTAACTATGGTGTTTTAGGCAAACATTCACATGAGCGTTGGGGACGTATATACGGCCAAGCTTGGGGCCAATAAACGTCCCCCAAGGCCGTCAATGGGCGGCATGAGAACGGTACGGAGCAGTACGCGTGCCAGCACACGTGCGGCACCATACCACTCCGTGCCACGGGAAAAGAGAGATTGTCCTATTTTCCCCAATATTATGGCACCATGCCACCATGCATCTGTATGGGAAGGGTGGGGGGGCTAGTACGCTTCACCCCCTCCTCCTCCCTGTGCGCCTACATTCATGTGAATGTAGCCTTACTCCATTTAAGTGATTAAATACTAAAGATTGACAAATCATATTAATGTGCATAAATATCTACTGTTGATGCTTAACATACAGGATGTGCGACACTTGTAGCTTAGACGAGGCCAGAACCTGAGCAAACACTCCAGGAAATAAAAAGGGACAATTGAACTCTGAAAGTCGGTTAGGAATATGTAATTATTGCTCTCTTTCTGTCAAACACGCAATGGTCCAGCTCATATTTAGAGATGTGAATAAAAAGACTACACTTTCCTTAAGCTATAATAACCTTATATGTATCAACCATTGGTGTTGATTTTGGATATAATATTTGCTCCAGAACTTACACCATAATCATATGGTGGTGTGCGCCATGCCGGATGATCCTGTCGGCGACGCGGGTGCTTGGCCAACTCTTAACTACCCAACAGGTCCGAACTGCATAGTTTTGCGTTAAAACACCTGCAAACAAACAAGTTTGTGGTTTGTTAAAAACCACGAATGCACGGGGAGGAGCATGCCCTTCCACTGACTTGCTGTGCCCCTGCGTATTGCTATGTTTAATCGAAATGCACATAAAATGTGACAGAAAAACTGGCGTGGAGCAGTATAATTCTCCCCCAATATGTAGCAGAGTCTGCATTTGTGGTTACGTCATCTCCTTTAACTAAACTGCTGATGCGGTTTTTAGGAAGAAAGAAGTATTGGAGCGTCCGGGGATATTTCATTGCTTGTGAATATGTCCATATATTCTGTCCATTTAAAACCGGGACAGTGTGGTGCAGGAGATTAAGGAACGGTTATTGAGAGCATGCAGCTCGTGAGTCGGGAAGAGGCGCATGCGCTATTCAAGGAATAAGGTAACACTATGACTGTATTAATTCCTTATATCTTCTAAAAAACTTACGGTTTATCATAGTAAATTAGAATAGAACAGTACCATCATAAAAAAAATACCATTGTACTGCTCGTGTAGTAGGGTGTACTGTTAGGAATCTCACATTCGCTTTGTGATGTATCAGTATTAAAAAAATGCAGTCTTCTCCAACTTATCGCCTTCTTTCCCTATAGTGACATAATTTGCAGGAGATTATGGTAGTGATTTGCAGGAGTGTTAATTATAATAAACGGGCTGTTCTGAGGTGAGGAGAGCTGACTCAGTATTAAACTCTCCGCCCCTCGTGACTTTTTACAACCAATTTACAATCTAACGGGTAAAGTAGATGTCTAGATGGGACAGCCATCGCAATGGACCTTGAAAAAAAACATGATCTAGAAGCTACTTAACAACATCGTGCTTGCTAGGGTTATTAGACCCGGTTCTGATGACAGGTCCCTTTTAAGGAGCAGAATTGTCTGTTTTTGCCTATGTGCTGTGTAATAAGCAGACATCATGGCATGCTAGTCTTCACCCTCAGCTCAGGAAGAATTGAAATAGAGCTACAGTGGGCAAAACTGCCGACAAAATGCAGGATACAATAATCAATGAAAAGCTTAGTAATGTGGTTAACAACACAATTAAACTAGTATGATACAAGCTCATTCATTATGCCCCAGAAATATAAAAGAAAATGTTTAAGATGTTTTGGTTGCTTTTTTATCTTAGGCTAAGCAGGGGGGTAAGCAAGCTGGGCGTTACGAAGCAAGACAAGAGAACAGCCGCAGTGAGAGCACACAGCTCAACCAGCAAAAATTCCAGAGGAGAGGTCGGAAGGCTAAGTATCAAGATATGCAATAGGTAATTGCCTTGAGGAGTCGAACACAGGAAACACAACTGTGAGGTTTCTGGAACGGAACAACTAAGGGTAAAGAGATTGGGGCTGATTTCTGTACCCGGCCCATCGCGATCCAGCAGCGCGTTCTCTGCGTGGGATTCGGGTCCGGACGGGATTTAATAGGTGGTCCTCAGCCATCCACCAGAGGCGCGTGCTGACGCTGAAAAAGCATCGGGACGTTCTGGAGTTCACCGGCTTGGGCTGAGTGGAAGGTAAGGAAAGCTTTGCCAAGATTTTGTTTAAAATGCGGCGGTTTTTCCGAATCGTGGGTTTTCGTTCGGCCACGCCCCCCAGATTTCAGTTGCGTGCATGTCAGCGCCGAGTGCACCACAATCCGAATCGCGGGCGCCAAAATCCGGAGCAATTCCGGGGGGAAAATCGGTGACAAAACGGAAAATATTCGGGTAACACGTCTCTGGAAAACGCGAATGGAGCCCTTAGTAAAGGACCCCCCCCATTGTTTTGCTTTTAAAAGCAGAGTATGGAAACAATTCTATTTGATTCAAGAACCGCATTATTTTAAGGGGCTTTTCCCTCATCACTACAGCGCAGGATTATTGGATGAAATTGGTGATGAATTTGGGATTGGGAAGTTTAAAAGATACCCTCAAAAATTCTATAAGTAAAAGATCAAGCAATAGAGTGTGGAAAAACATGCTTAAACGGTGATTGAGGATTGTTTTAAAGGTTATGTACCGTATTTTCTGGACTATAGACGCACTTTTTAGCAAGAAAAAAAAAAATCTTGCTATAAAAAGTGCCTGCGTCTTATAGTCCGGAGGTCAGACCATTAGTCACCAGCACTGCCAACACTCTGACCGCTGTAAGCAGAGATCGGGTGCTACCAGAACTGCACCGATCTCCCAGAGAAAGAGCCCCGCACGCTTTACCTCTCCCGAAGTCCTACTGACGGCCATGGGTGAGTCAGAAATCATGGACTGATCAATGTTCTTACATCACTGCAGGTCTCATGACTCTCATGCTGCGCTCTGAGGGACAGGGTGAGAGAAGAAGAAAAGGGGGAAAGTTGGTGTGTGGATGGTGTGGTTATGTGTATGTGTGTGTATAGGGAGTGTGTGTGTGGATAGGTGAGGCTGTTGTGTGTGTGGGTGTAGGTGAGCAGGTGAGGTGTATAGGTGAGCAGTGTGTATAGATGAAGTGTTGTGTGTGTGTGTATAAGTGAGCTGTGTTGTGTGTGCGTTATAGGTGAGCTGAGTGAGTGTGCGTAAGGGTGAGCTGAGTGAGGGGTGCCGTATAGGTGAGCTGAGTGAGTGGGAGTATAGGTGAGCTGTGTGAGTTGCATATGGTGAGCTGTCGTGAGTGTGCGTAAAGGGGAGCAGAGTGTGTAATGTCTGTGGTGCAGCTTTTGTGCTTAGTGAACCAACAGAATATTTAATTGGGTCAAATATATTTTCCTTTTTTGAGAAAAGCTAAATTCTGGGGTGCGTCTTATAGTAAGAAGCGTCTTATAGTCCGAAAAAATACTTTATGTTGTTCAAGGCTTTAATAGATTATATACCATTAACATATAAAGTCAAGGAGCTTTGACCAATCTTGAACTTTAAAAAAAGCTAACATATTAAAAATTTAGTAGCTCCTACATAAACCTATTTATCTCCCTTTGTAACCACTATCATAATAATTAATCTTTTTTTATATAGAGCAACATATCGCAGTGCTTTACACCTCATAGGGGGGACATAGACAAAATACGATATTATCTATATTATATATATATATATATATATATATATATATATACAGCCAGTCCCCGGGTTACATACAAGGATAGGGTTCTGGAGGTTGTCTTAAGGTGAATTTGATGTAAGTCGAAAAATGTACTATGTTATAATTGTAGATCCAGACAAAAAAAATTTGGCACCCAGTTACAATTGGAGTTTAAACATTTTTTTGCATGCTAATGGGCAAGGATTATCCAATAAAACTTCATTACGACACTACATATGATTATTGCAGCCTGGGACTATAGTTAAGTAGGGGACCACCTGTATAGCATAATATTAACATTACAAGGTACAAACAGTCATATGCCAACAATGGAGTGAGGGTCCTTACTCACGAGAGCGTACCAGGAATACGAGGATAGGGGGTGACCACAAGAGCTTACAGACTATGAGGATGAGATGGTGTGACACAAGAGCTTACAGTCTATGAGGATGATGGGGGTGGGGGGATGGTGACACAAGAAGCTTCTACAGTTATGAGGATGAGGGGTGACACAAGAGCTACAGTATATGAGGATGAGCGGGTGGTAAAAAAGAGCTTACAGTCTATGAGGATGAGGGGGTGAACACAAGAGCTTACAGTCTATTGTGGATGTAGGGGGTGGACACAAAGAGCTTCAGTCATGATGGATGAGGGGGTGGACACAAGAGCTTACAGTCTATGAGGATGAGGGTCCCATGCCACAGGAGTAAAGACCTATGAGGATGAGGGGGGTGGACACAGAGCTCGTACAGTCTATGAGGATGAGGGGGGGGTGGACACAAGAGCTTACAGTTATGAGGATGAGGTCCCTGCTCACAGGAGCCTAACAGACTATGAGGATGATGGGCGGGGTGACACAAGAGCTTACGTCTATGAGGGAGGATGAAGGTGGTTACACCAAAAGCTTACAGTGTCTGAGGATGACGCGGGTGACCAAGAGGCTTACAGTCTAGGAGGAGGAGGGGGTGTGGGGGTGACACAAGAGCTTTACAGTCTATGAGGATGAGGGGGAGGGTGATGACACAAGAGCTTACAGTCTATGAGGATGAGGGGCGTGACACAAGAGCTTTTTTTTGTTTTTTTTACAGTCTAGGTGGATGTAGGGGGTTGACACAAGAGCATTAAAGTCTATGCGGATGAAGGGGGGGTGACACAAGGAGCTTACAGTCTATGAGGATGAGGGGTTTGATACAAGAGCTTACGTCTTGAGGAGACGGGGGGGGACAACCAGAGTTACCAGTCTAATGAGGACGATGGGGTGGACATAGAGCTTACAGTCTAATGAGGGATGAGCGGGGGAGGGACACCAGAGCTACAGTCTATGGGATGATGGAGCGTGACACAAGAGTTACAGTCTTATGAGGATTAGGTGGTGCACAAGAGCTTACAGTCTTATGAAATAGGGGGGACACAAGAGTTTCCAGTCTATGAGGATGGGGGTGATGACACAAGAGCTTAAGTCTAGAGGATGAAGGGGGAGGTGACACAAGAGCTTACAGTCTATGAGGATGAGGGGGGACACAAGAGCTTACAGTCTATGAGGATGAGGGGTGACACAAGAGGCTTACAGTCTATGAGGATGAGGGGTCCGGTGACACAGAGCTTACAGTCTATGATAATGAGGGTGACACAAGAGTTTCAGTCTATGAGGTATGAGCAGGGAAGGACAAAGAGATAAACAGTCTATGAGGATGAGGGGTTGACACAAGAGCTTACCAGTCTATGAGGATGAAGGAATGACACAAGAGCTTAAATCTATGAGGATGAAAGGAAGGACACAAGAGCCTTACAGTCTATGAGGATGATGGCAGGACGGACACAAGAGGTTACTCTATGAGGATTTGGGGGGGTGGGTTGACAGAAGAGTATACGAGCTGGTATAATGTCAACTATTTCTCATAAGAGATAGTATAAAATTATTTAATACATAAAAAATTCTGCCCGCTGAACCAGCCATAGCCTTATATTACAGAGAGAAGGTGAGAGTGACTGCAGAGAGCTGGAGTTTGGTATCGATCTGGTGTGAACCCAATGGAGTAAGAACACAGAGGTGTTAGTAAGGAGAGTAGTTGAAGTTCATTGCAGTTAGCGAGGTGATAGGTTTATCGGAAGAGATGAGTTTAAGAACATTTTTGAAAACTTGAGGTGGTTATTAGTCTTATAGTATGGGAGGTCATTCAGAGAATTGATTGCAGCTGGGAGAAGTCATGGAGAAGTGCATGAGAGGTTCAAATTAAGGTACAGATTGATCTAATGTAACTGTCACTGGGTTATGCCTGGTCCCTCATTTTTACGTTTTTTTTACGTTGGAACATCAGTTCTCTACTACTTAGTTCCTAACCACTGAATTAGTGAAACGTTGAAATTACAACAATTTAGGGGGGTTGTTCAGGACATCAATCCCAGTTGGGGAGGATCCCTAAACTGTGATGAAACCTGTAACAAGATAAAACACTATTGTAACTAGAAGATATTATAAACCATCTTTAAAAATCAATTTAGGTAACAACATTGTGAACAATCATAACAATTATAAGAGGAAAACCTATGAATAATTACACATCGCCTCTTGCAATAAATACTGATAAGCTGTCGCCATAGGCATATTTTAAGCTTTGGTTTCTCTAACTCCCCTGACATATGACATAAAACAGTTTAAAGGATTGTTCCAGGGTATACAAAAAGGTAACAAAATTTTATGGTAAAATAATTAAAAAAGGGGCCATTGGTATCTATTTAGTGTGATAGTAGGTAGGGTCACAGCGCGGTATATGGCCTTACAAGTGAACTCTACATTAATGAATGTATCTGCTGAGGCCAGGATTCACATTTTATGGGTCAAAAGACACATCACAGTTTTAAAGCGATGTGGACTGATTTCAGGAATTGCAACCAGCAATGGAACAGAGGTGCAAGGCACGGCAGATTGTAAAAATGTAAGGGACTAAGCTGTATTACGTTATATGGCAGATTAGCTTATGTTTAAAATGTCCCTTTAAAGCCTGGCTATACCTACAAGGTACCCGGTAGTTTTGGCAGACACCAGCCATGTCCGCCTTCATAAAATTCGCTAACTTCAATACATTCTAAGAGTTCAAGATTACAAGGTGAACCCAAATGTTGCTAGACACAGTGCTTCCCAACTTGGAATTTCCAGGTTTGGTGTGTAGTTGAGGGTTACAGGTGTTTTCCACCTACACCTTCCCTCGGGGGCCCAGTTGTGAGCAGCTTTAGATCTACAGTTTGGAATTGACATCATAGGTAGACCTCAACTATGAGAGACAAAATGTGAAAACACATCCTGAAAATCCACATTGTCTGATTTTTTTAAAAATGTGCATATGAAACTTAGGTGGAAAATAAGGATTTTGCGTCATCTACAAACTGCAAGATTCCAGGGCTCTCACAGACATGTAACTTCTTCTTTAAAGGGAACCTGTTATGAGGAGCCCTTTTTCTGGCTCCCCCATGCTTTTCTCCAGAAAAATGATAAGTTAGATGAAAGTTTAGCATTCTGTATGCAGAGCTGTGTCCCTAGTCCCATGGAGTGGCAATGAGGAGCCACCACACCCCCCCTCCCCCATTACACTCAGGAAAAACAGCTCTGTGTGCATCAATTTCAAATGAAGTAAAACCTTCCCAATCCTTCATACTCCTCCCACCCATCATTCACACCTCGGGATGTTCTACATGTCTGCCTAACTCCTAAATGGCCACTCTCATGGGAATGGGACACGCTTCTAGGTAAAACGTGATCTCACGATCTCTTTTTCGGAAAAAGACGGTATTGCTATTAAAAACGCTCGGCAATGGTACACTATTTCTATAGGGGGGACAAAAAAGGGTTTTGATGACAGGTGTACCGTTTAAGAGGACTTCGCTGTCCTTCACTCATGTCTTGTAGTAATGCTGTAGTCCACAACCTACACACCAATCACACTACAACTCAAATATGGTGACGACCAAAGAGCTGTCAAAGGTCAACAGAAACAAAACTGTCGACCGCACCAGCTGGAAGACTGATCTATAATAGTCACTGTATCTCTCAACTTATGTCTGCCTCAGGTCTTCATGCAGAGGGACGTGACGCTTGACTGGGCCATAACAGGGTGGGCACATGCTATTAGAGCTGATATGGGACCTTGTCACAATAAGAATATTTAATGAAAAATCTGGTGACAGGTCCCTTAAACCATTGCCCACAAGATGAATCTCAAGCGGGCAAGGGCTCATGCTAAGATGTTTAAACTGAGGCTTGATAAAGTTTAGAGTTAAGTAGACACTATCTGTGCAATGCATTCCTAATAATTTTCCCACCCCCAAGTATTTTTAATACTTTTGCAGCCAAAAGAACCAGTCCGTTATTGTCTTACTACATAAATTACTCATATAAGGAGCCTTATTGACACCTCTATATCATAGAAAACACCAATTAATTTTAGGAAACAGCATTTAGTTGTCTATCTCTTAAAGGGGTTGGAACCTATTTTTTTACAATGTTGCCATATATGGCGTTACTCCCTTATTAATCCCTGAAGGTTCATCAAGTGTTGCAGACCAGTCTGGCTAATTGCGTTAGACGTCTGCAAAACTCTGTAGATCTTTGTTTTAGATGGAGGAGTCGACTGAATAGGAGGGAGCTGTTAGCAGAAAGATATGGACTAATCATACTCCCCCCGTCCCTTCTCCCTGTGGAAAAGGCACAGTGGGAAATATGCCATTAGGGTGGAAGGAAAGGAGCGAGAAAAAAGAAACCAGGAAGTTGTGTTTGTATATGCGAGGCAGCATGGTAAGAAAAGGGAAGGTGGAAGCTCAAACAAGGAGGGAAGACACAGGTAAATAGACATGCAGAGACATGGTCTATGGGAAGAGAAGAGGTTTTTGAAACGTGGCCAACCCCTTGAAGATCTTTCGTTGAAGTTAAAGTGGTTTTTATAAGTAGATTATTTTAATACACCACAATCTACGGACCTGGTTTGTTTAAACAATTGCAAAAAGGCTTGTTAGTTGGTTGAAATCATAAATGCAGTTTTTCCAACAATTTTGAGCACCAAATATGAAGGTGTACTGAAAAAAGGCATAAATCAACCACGAGTAATTGCGGATTATTTCCCCATTTACACCACCTCTAGGGCAGGGGTGTGTAGAGTATGAAGGGGCACACCAGTGGTGGCGTGGGCTCCGCTCTCATAGCCGGACTACTAAACAATTCACAGTTATAGCCAACGAAGCATATGCCAGAGCCTATGATGTATTTACTTCTCTATCCGACTTCCTCTGCTCTCTCCCTCCCCTCTCCCCACCCCACACCCTTCGCCCCCGCCTTCCCCACTGGACTCTGTGTCATGCCCTTCTCTTATTTATTATCCCTTCTCACCTTTCTCTTGCTTAGCGTCCCTCCCCTGGTCCTCTTGCACTCCCCTTCTTTTCCTCACTCCCCACGATCTCGTTCTCTCTTCTTCTTCTCCTTTCCTAAGGCACTGATCAGAACTGATCTCACAAGCCCTATAGTATTTGATACCCATATGACGATTATCGAAAAAATAAAAGTAAAAGGTGAAGAAAATTTGTTATAGTCAATTATCTAAATGAAGATGCTTTGGTGGGGGGCTGGGGTCAGCATAAAATAAATACCCCCCTCCTTTGTATGTATTTTCATCTTATCTTACCAGACATCATCCCGTTTACACTAATAAGTTGAGCATTCAATGCCACTTGAAAATGCTCATATACTGTGAGAACAATGTTTTAGATGCAGCAGGCATGGCATTCAGACTGGTCAGGAGACATTATTAGGAGAAACTTGTGCCATTGTCAGCATGGCTCAAGCAAAGGTCTAATTTTTGGCTGTGATCCCCATTTACACCAATTGAGCACGGACACACCCCCCCGGCGCACCCCTGTCTACAGTTCCTTATGATATCGTAGCTTTTATTTACCGGAAAACCTACGTCACCAACAATTCTACCTATAAATGTAGATCGGGGGGTGGCAGGTAGTATGAACGGGGCTGTTGAGGATAGCCCTTTTTGGGCAATCCTCGCATCCGGCTATCTATTTAGAACAAGTTAATCCTGGGATATGTAAATTTTTTATAGCAGCTACTGGGCGGCTGTGACGTCAGCCGTGAAATGAGGCTACACGTCGTGCTACTCACACACACAGTAGCCTATTTTTCCTATACCTTACCATTCATCGTGCCCGGCGCGCCTCGTCCGACATCGTACCCCCGGCATTCGGCGCGATGCCACAGAAACGCCGCAGAGCTGTTCTGCGCATGTTAGAATCGTGTTGCGTAGTAGGCTTCCTTTAAACTGTTTATAGCAACAGGGGGAGTTATGACATGTCGATCCGCTCATCCCCCTCATCTTGAAGGAGAACCGGAAATCTCAGAATGTTAATGGCCGCACTGACACTCGTGACACCTCAGCAGTGTAGCTAGATTTTATGACAAACATTTCCCTTTATCACCTGTTTATATGCCCAGTAATTTCTTTGTGAATGGCCTCATTTATCAAAAACGTATCAGGAGACGACAGAATATAGATGTTCTAGTTTCTACGAAAGAAAAGCCAATCAGAGCTCTAGCGATCACATGTTATAAACCGCTGTTGGAAAAGAAAGCTCAGCTCTGATTGGTGACCTATGAGAAACAAGAAGAGTTTTGCTATCAGATAAATTATTTCATAAACTATCCCCCAATTTGTGCACAAATAATGTGCATCAAAAATCCACAAAATAAAACACCAGCAGAGATTATAGGATTAATATTGGCTAGTCTGGGGGACAAATGTTGTGTTTAAACTTTGGAAAATTTACATAATGCAAACACAGCACTATCTAGTTACACAACTGTATACACAACGTGAGAAAGAAAAGGATCTAAACATTAGGATGTTGATCTGCGGTTACGTTCCGTGGCTTAACCAGCCATTAAATTTTACCAGCTCAATGACAAGAAAGATTAGAAGGAAAATCAAGCTCGCTAGAAATTGAACGTAATGGCGTGAGAAACAAACAGTGTTTATGGAGGTATATAAAAGAGTTAACTGAAAGGGATACTTTATTGTTTTTTAGATACAGACAACATTTAGTCATGTTATTGTTAGGAAAACCAAAAGAAGATTTACTCACAACGGGTTGAACGGTCACAGGAGGTCTATAGCAAGGTCAGGCTTCCCAACTCATCTTCTAAAGATTGGAATGGCCAAACATGCCTCCACAGTCACCACCATAGATCCCTGATTATACTACAATTCGCCTACTAAAAGGGGTCTCATCGTTAGCAGGACCATCTAATTTCTCCCAGCATAGACGTTTTCTACAAAGTGCCATAGATAGACCGTTTGGTCACCACTCAAAGAAACTGGTAAAACTTCTCTCAATTTCCAGTACATGATTACTCTCAAGGTGTGCCTAGTGTGATGTCACTAGCGACTGCTAGTGAAACAGCTGCCGTGTATCATAATGGAGTACTCACTGTTTTGGTGTGGGCAGTACCGTAAGCCATGGGAACATATTGGACATACACGTCAAAAATTACTGGGTGAGTATCTGTACTGAAAAAGGCATGTCCTGATACACAGTGTCAAGGCCAGATGTAAGAAGAGCGTGGAGGGCCAAAGCAGCTAAGGGATTCCCCTGGGGAACTCCTGTGAGTGTGTTGGGGTAATGGATCCCTGGCAGACAGGTGTCGAAATGGGTAGGCCCGTGGTGTAGTGCAGGACGGAGTGCGAAGTTACACCAAAACAATGAGTAAGATTGGAAAGTAACTCGACGTACTCTAATAGTGCTAGACACAGCACAGCTCTGCCAGAAGGTAGATCAGAAGCTGGAAAATGGCCTTATCTTGAGGCTACACACCAAAGGTGGTGGATTGGGTGGCTATAGCAATGATTCTGTTGTGGGAATGGAATTTATAAGTACTTTAACCATGACTACCGATTGGTCAGCACAGCGCGTCATGAGTTGGGGACCAAGTTGGATCTCTGCTATTCTGCCAACAATCTGATGGTGCAAGATTATGTCAAGAAGCACAAAGAGGACACCCCAATTAATCATCAAAGAGTATGAATATTATAGACACTCTTTCTGAAGATTTCCAGGGAACCAACCATCACAGCCGGCGGGTCCTGCAGGAAGAGGAAAGTATTAACAATGTTGAATGAACTAACCATAAACAGATGTTTTACACTTCAGTAATAGGCATGGATAGCTTCAGCGATTTATTATAATCCATAATTGATACGACTTGGGGATAGATAGTAGCAAAGGATTACTTGTAAACCAAAAGAAAGCCAACCTTAACGAGGAAGGACGTTAAAGGTGGCATGGATAAGGCTGGCAAACTCTCTCCACCCGATCATTAAACTACCTGAAGACGAAAAAATTGGAAGATGATTATCTGCGGGAGTACAATGTGCCAATACACTGATCAGGCGCTTGAGAGGGTATTTCTCATGCCTGCCTATACGCAGCTAACTTACGTAGATGTAACAATGGCGTACTTGTGACACTCGGGGCTACTCTGAATGGTCTAGGGTGTGTGACATTTGCGAACACAGACCGTGATAAAATCAATACAATATCAATCCAAACGATCGATACAGTACTGAATTTAATGGGGCCATAAGCCACGTGCAGTCAAGTTATCCATAATCACTGATCAGTGAAGTGCTATGCACAGGAGAACAGGAACATCCGCAAACCAGTGAACATGACTGGCGCAGAAATCTGCACGACTTAAGCAATCGGATGGCAGCGGTCTGCAGCGTTATCGCCTCTTAGTGACAAGTCTATGATTAGCCAGCAGTGGAGCAGAAGGAGGAGTTGCTCGTCGTCACCCTACTGAAAATGGGTCTGTGTTTATGCTCGCAATGAAGGAACCATAGTCAGACTCTCACCCAATCGTTGATAGTTCCTACCACCCGATCTACCTTTATAGGTAGATTTGTGGTGGTAGGTGCCCTTTAATGAAATCCATCGTGATAAACCAGGGACACTTACTCAAGGTTCCAGGCACCAAGACTGTGGTCACCTTCATTCATTCTAAAATCAACTTTTAAAATCTGCTAAATGAACATAAAGGACTCCTGGGGGTGTTACCAGAGTCCTTCCGTGCTGTAGCTTCAAAGCTGTTACACTGTCTAACCTTCCCCCTACTCACTCAGAGCTTCACACCTTCCTCTGCCTGCTGTAATCTCACATTGATGGGTGGGGGAAGTGTTCCTGCACAGTGTAACAGCCTGTGAATCTGTAGCATGGAGTAGCTCTGGTAACACCACCCAGAGTCCTTCTGTCTCATTAGCATCATTTTAAAAGTTGATTTTAGAAGGAAGGAGGCCATGGATAACACATATAAGAAGATTACCGCAGTCTATGAGTAAGTGTCCCTGGTTTATCATGCTGGATTTTGATGGTAGATTTTCTTATATGACAGAACATCCATTTGTCACAATGAAATACTAATGCTTCGATAGAGTTTTTATTCAACAAGGTTGCAACTTTTTGTGCAAAAAATGTGAAGGTTTTTTGACACTACAGGCAGTCCCCGGGTTACATACAAGATAGGGTCTGTAGGTTTGTTCTTAAGTTGAGTTTGTATGTAAGTCGGAACTGTATATATTATCATTGTAATCCCAGCCAGAAGTTTTTTGGTCTTTGTGACAATTGGATTTTAAAAATGTTGGGTTGTCATAAGAATCAATATTAACACTAAAGCTTCATTACAGTCACCTGTGATAACTGTTACAGCTGATTATTGTAGCCTAGGACTAAAGTACAAAAAATTACCAATATCCAGAGGTCCGTTTGTAACTAGGGGTCGTATGTAAGTCGAGTGTTCTTAAGTAGGGGACCGCCTGTATTGCAAAAACTGGCTAGATAGAGTCAGGGAATAAAGTGACCTTGGGGTGAATGCTATGGCTTTGGCCCTCATACACACAGACAATGGGGGAGATTTATTTGTGTTCTAGTTGCCCATGGAAACCAATCAGAGCTCAGCTTTTATTTTATAAACGGCTGTGCGAAAATGAAAGCTGAGCTCTGATTGGTTTCCATGGGCAACTAGAACAGTCCTGCTCACAGACACTTCTGATAAATCTCCCCGTTATTCTTGTCATGGTTTTCACTTCCCCTATATATGACTATATGAGATGAAAAACCCAAAGCAGAGAAGTGTCCCTGGTTTATCATGTTTAATTTCGATGATCGATTTAGCAGAACTCACTTTGATAACAGTAGTAGAAGTAGCTTGGCCAAATGATCCAGTTGTCAACAAATTATTATGTTTTTTGCTTCCATAAACTAAGACAACAAAACAGTCTTAGGCCCCTTTCACACTTGCGTTGCAAATCACGTCAGAGTTTGATCAGGGTGCGATAAGGGTTTGGTCAGTGAAAAACGCACATTTTGCATCAGAGTGCAATCAGTTTTCAGTCAGAGTTTGTTCAGTGTCTCAGTTTTTCACGCGCGTTTTCAATGCAATTTCAATACAATTTCAATGCGTTTTTCACGCGCAGAAAATGCGCATGAAATGGACTCAGGACTGAGCTCTATCTTTTCCATGGCAATTGCTGCGTGAAAAACGCAATGCACTTGCATTGCACTTGCAGGTGTCTCAGAGTGCAATGCGTTTTTGATGCTTCTCCATAGACTTGTATGGTGCGTTTTTCACGCGCGTGACTTGCAAAAGTAGAGCATGTCGAGATTTAAACGTGCGTTAAAAAATATATAAGGATTGCTTCCATGGAGCATATAACACCCTTATATATAAGGATTGCTTCCATGGAGCACAGGAGGCATTGGTTTACATCAGATAAGAGTATTGTAGTTGCCTCCCACACTTAAATACTTTCATTGTGAAATCACACATAGACTGGGTGTGGGTGGATACTCTGATAAGTGTAGTATAGCAGCATTATACAGCATGATGTAATAATATTAAAGATATTGGGGCACATTTACTAAGGGCTTTGCGCCAGTTTTATATTGCACAGGCACCATGCTACACAAATTAGGGGGGGCCTTCATCGGATCGTGCACCAGATTTATCATGCAACGTCCAACAGAATTGTGATGCTCTCCACATGTTAAAGGTGCACAAAAAAAAAGTGGTCACTTTTGTGTCAGAGCAGGGCACCAGATTCATGAAGAACGTGCACCAGAAATCCTGAATCTGGCGCTCCCCGCACACTACACAGACAAACTGCATATGCCGGTAGTGCAGTTTTCAATGTTGTTAATAAATGTGCTGCAATATATTTAATCAGAGGTAAATAAAGCCAGATTAGGCTATATTCACACCAACTGAGAGAATGAGGCAAACTGTCGCCGGCAACATTTTAACTTCCCTAAAAACAAAAGGATCAGGCATGTTATAATTCAACATGCCTGATCCTTCCTACCCCAAAGAGCTGGGGACGCTCATACATATAGCCAAAATCATAACATGTATGACCTTATTCACACAGTTTTGTTTTGTTTAATTATCAGTAAACTTTTTTTTTTCTGCTGGATACAATGGGAGGAATTTATTAATGTGTCACTAATTAATTAACCAATGTATCATGCTCACCGACACTTCTGATAAATCTCCCCGTTATTCTTGTCATGGTTTTCACTACCCCTATATATGACTATATGAGATGAAAAACCCAAAGCAGAGAAGTGTCCCTGGTTTATCATGTTTAATTTTGATGATCGATTTAGCAGAACTCACTTTGATAACAGTAGTAGAAGTAGCTTGGCCAAATGATCCAGTTGTCAACAAATTATTATGTTTTTTGCTTCCATAAACTAAGACAACAAAACAGTCTTAAGCCCCTTTCACACTTGCGTTGCAGATGACGTCAGAGTTTGATCAGGGTGCGATCAGGGTTTGGTCAGTGAAAAACGCACATTTTGCATCAGAGTGCAATCAGTTTTCAGTCAGAGTTTGTTCAGTTTCTCAGTTTTTCATGCGCGTTTTCAATGCAATTTCAATACAATTTCAATGCGTTTTTCACGCGCAGAAAATGCACGTGAAATGGACTCAGGACTGAGCTCTATCTTTTCTATGGCTATTAATGCGTGAAAAACGCATTGCACTTGCATTGCACTTGCAAGTGTCTCAGAGTGCAATGCGTTTTTGATGCATATCCATAGACTTGTATGGTGCGTTTTTCACACGCGTGACTTGCAAAAGTAGAGCATGCTGAGATTTAAACGTGCGTTAAAAAAAACGCGCGTGTGTGCGTGAAAAAAAATGCAAGTCTAAAAAGACCCATTGATTACAATGGGTCAGAGTGCAATGCAAGTTCTGCGCGTCAAAAGCACGCGCAGAAAACGCGCGTGAAAAACGCAAGTGTGAAAGGGGCCTTAAACTTATCCCGACTTATCATTCAGTATTAGACACTGGGATATATTTAGCACATTTTGAGACTAAATAGTCTAACTCTTATAGAGATCAGAGTTATTATTTACTTTTAGGTGTAAAAATTGGTTTTATATGGTTTTTGGTTAACTATTGGTTTTAGGCAACATTCACATGACCGTTGGGGGACGTATATACGGCCCAAGCTTGGGGCAAATAAACGTCCCCCATAGGCCGGCAATGGGCGCATAGAACGGTACGGGAGCAGTACGGTGCAGCACACGTGCGGCACCATACCACTCCGTGGCCCGGGAAAAGATAGGATATGTCCTATTTTCCCCATATTACGGCACCATGCATCTGTATGGAGAGGGGTGGGGGCTAGTAGAGATCACCCCCTCCTCCTCCCCTGTGCGCCTACATTCATGTGAATGCAGCCTTACTCACATTTAAGTGATTAAATACAATGATGCAAAATCATATTAATGTGCATAAATTACCATCTTTCACATACAGGATGTGGACACTTGTAGCTTAGACCGAGCCGAACTTGAAGCAAAACTCCAGGAAATAAAAGGGACAATTGAACTCTTGAAGTCGGTTTATGAATATGTAAGTTATTGGTCTCCTTTCTGTCAACACGCAATGGTCCAGTCATATGTAGAGATGTGAATAAAAAGCCTACACTTTCTCTAAGTTATAATAACCTTATATGTATCAACCACTTGGTGTTGATTTTGGATATAATATTTGCTCCCAAACTTACACATATCATACGCTGGGATGATTGTGGCCACGCCTTGTGACACTCAGGCCTCTTGATGTAGCAAACAAAACTTTGCTGGGTTTTCAAAACCATGAAGACATGGGGAGAGAATGCCCCATGCCTGCCCCCTCTACTGAACGCTGTGCCCCTGGCGTATTTGCTATTTTTAATAGCACTGCGCAAGAATTTAAGGTAATTTCACAGCTTCGACGCCAGAAAAATGGCAAAGAAGCAGTGATAATTCTCCCCCAATATGTAGCAGAGTCTGCATTGGTGTTTTCCGTCATCTCCTTTAACTAAACTGCTTGATTTCGGTTTATAGGAACTGAAAGAAGTATTGGAAGAGTCCGGGGATATTTCAGTGCTTGTGAATATGTCCAATATCTGTCCATTAAACCTGGACAGTGTGGTGCAGGAGATTAAGGAACGGTATGAGAGCATTGCAGCTCGGAGTCGGGAAGAAGCGCATGCGCTATCAAGGAATAAGGTAACACTATGACTGTAATTAGTTCCTATATTTCTAAAAAAACTTTATGTTTATCAATAGTAAATTAGAATAGAACAGTACCATCATAAAAATCACCATGTACTGCTCCGTGTAGTAGGGTGTTAGTATAGGAACATCTCACATTCGCTTTGTGATGTATCTTATTATTAAAAAATGAGTCTTTCTCCACTTATCGCCTCTATTCCTCTTTTGTGACTTTTCGTAAATTCCAAACTCTCTAAAATCTCATTACAAGTTGTTTGTCAGCTCAGATCACATGTGCACATAGAAGTTTATGGAGAGGGGAAGAGGGAGGAGTGAGAGAAACATGGCTCTGCAACCAATTTCTTTCCCCACCTTTATCGCCTCTTTCCCTATAAGTGACGTAATTTGCAGGAGATATGGTTAGTGATTGCAGGAGTGTTAATTATAATAAACGGGCTGTTCTGAGGTGAGGAGAGCTTGACTTCAGTATTAAACTCTCCGCCTTCGTGACTTTTTACAACCAATTTACATCTCACTTTAAAGTAGATTTTCTAGATGACGCCACCGCACTGGAAAAACACACGATCTAGAAGCTACTTTACAACATAGTGCTAATGGTTTATTAGACCCATTTCTGATGACAGGTTCCCTTTAAGGAGCAGAATTGTCTGTTTTTGCCTATGTGCTGTGTATAGCAGACATCATGGCAGCTAGTCTTCACCCTCCAGCTCAGGAAGAATTGAAATAGAGCTACAGTGGGTAAAACTGCGACAAAATGCAGGATACAATAATCAATGAAAAGCTTATTAATGTGTTAACAACACAATTAACTAGTATTATACAAGCTCATCATTATGACAGAATATAAAAGAAAATGTTTAATACGTTTTTGTTGCTTTTTTATCTTAGCTACAGCAGGGGGTACAGCAAGCTGGGCGTTACGAGCAAGAACTAGAGAACAGCCGCAGTGAGATCACACAGCTCAACAGCAAAATCCAGAGGATGAGGTCGGAGGTCCTAAGTATCAAGAATCAGGTAATTGCTTGATGTAGTAGAACACATGGACAACACAAATGTGAGATTTCTGAACGGACAACATAAAGGGTAAAGAGATTGGGGATGATTTACTTACCCGGCCCATTCGCGATCCAGCGGCGCGTTCTCTGCGCTGGATTCGGGTCCGTCCGGGATTTATTAAGGTAGTTCCTCCGCCGTCCACCAGGTGGTGCTGCTGCGCTGAAAAGCATCGGAACGCGCTGGAGTTCACCGGCTCGGGCTGAGTGAAGGTAAGCGCAAGCTTCGCGACAGATTTTTTGTTTTAAATGCGGCGGTTTTTCCGAATCCGTCGGGTTTTCTTTCGGCCACGCCCCCCGATTTCTGTCGAGTGCATGCCAGCGCCGATGCGCCACAATCCGATCGCGGGCGAACAATTCAGGGGAAATCGGTGCAAAGCGGAAATATTCGGGTAACACGTCGGGAAAATGCGAATCGGGCCCTTAGTAAATGACCCCCGTTGTTTTGCTTTTAAAAGCAGCGTATGGAAACATTTCTATTTGATTTAAGGACCGCATTATTTTAGGGGGCTTTTCCCTCATCACTACAGCGCAGGATTATTGGATGAAATGATGATGCAATTTGGGATTGGGGAGTTTAACAGATACCCTCATAAAGTTCTATAAGTAAAAAGATCAAGCAATAGAGTGTGGAAAACATGCTTAACTGGTTGATTGAGGATTGTTTTAAAGGTTATGTATGTCGTTTCAAGGATTTTAATAGATTATATACCATTAACATATAAAAGTCAAGGAGCTTTGACAATCTTGAATTTAAAAAGTAACATATTTAAAATTTATAGCTCCTACGTAAACCTATTTATCTCCCTTGTAACCAACTATAATAATAATAATCTTTATTTATATAGCGCCATCATATTCCGTAGTGCTTTACAACTCATAGGGGACATATACAAATACGATATTATATATATATATATATACAGGCAGTCCCCGGGTTACATACAAGATAGGGTCTGGAGGTTTGTTCTTAAGTTGAATTTGTATGTAAGTCGAAACTGTATATTTTATAATTGTAGATCCAGACAAAAAAAAATTTGGCCCCAGTTACAATTGGAGTTTAAACATTTTTTGCTGTAATGGGACCAAGGATTATCAATAAAACTTCATTACCGACACTTTACATCTGATTATTGCAATCTGGGAATATAGTTAAGTAGGGGACCACCTGTATATATATAATATTACATTACAGAGTACAAACAGTCATATGCAACAATAGGAGTGAGGGTCCTTCTCACGAGAGCTTACAGACTATGAGGATGATGAGGTGACACAAGAGCTTACAGTCTATGAGGATGAGGGGTGACACAAGAGCTTACAGTCTATGAGGATGAGGGGATGATACAAGAGCTTACAGTCTATGAGGATGATGGAGTGACACAAGAGGTTACAGTCTATGAGGATTTGGGGGTGACAGAAGAGGTATACGAGCTTGTATAATTGTCCAACTATTCTTCATAAGAGAATAGTATAAAATTATTTAATACATAAAAATTCTGCAGCTTGAACCAGCCATCAGCCTTATATACAGAGTCGAAGGTGAGAGTGACTGCAGAGAAGCCTGGAGTTTGGTATCTATCTGGTGTTAACCAATGGGAGTAAGACAGAGGACGGGTTAGTAAAGAGAGAGTTGAAGTTTCATGCAGTTAGCGAGTGTGATAGGTTTATCGGAAGAGATGAGTTCTAAGAACATTTTTGAAACTTTGGAGGTTGGTTATTAGTCTGATAGTCTGGGGAAGGTCATTCCAGAGAATTGATGCAGCTCGGGAGAAGTCATGGAGAAGTGCATGAGAGGTTCAAATTAAGGTAAAGAATAGTCTAATGTCACTGTCACTGGGTGATGCCTGGTCTGTCATTTTTATGTTTTTGTGGTCCCAACAGTGAAACATCAATTATTTACTATTTATTTCCTAACCACTGAATGAATGACACATGACAATGTAACAATTTAGCTGACAATGATCTCAAGTGTAGGAGATGAACAGTTCAAGTATGATCCCTAAACTGTGAAACACCTGTAACAGGATAAATAACTACCTATGTAACTTAGAAGATATATAAACCATTCTTTAAAAATCACTTTAGGTTAACAACATTTTAACAATCATCACAATAATAAGAGAAAACCTATGACATAATTACACATCGCCTCTCTGCAATAAATACCGCATAAGCTGTTGGCCATCAGGCATAGTTTTCAGCTTTGTGTTTGCATAACTTCACCTGCATATGTCATAAAGAGTTAAAGGGGTTGTCCAGGTTATACAAAAAGGTACCAAAATTTTATGTAAAAATAATTATAAACTTGGCCATTGGTATCTATTTAGCTGTGATATGTAAGGGTAGGTCACAGCTGCGGTATATGGCCTTAAAAGTGAACTCTACATGAATGACATGTCTCTGCTGAGGTCAGGCATTCACATTTTATGGATCAAAAGACACATCACAGTAAAGCGATGTGGACGGATTTTCAGGAATTGCCACCAGCACTGGAACAGAGGGTGCAGGCAGCAGATGTAAAGATGTAAGACTAAGCCAGTGATGGCTAACCTATGACACGCGTGTCACTGCTGACACGCGTAGCCATTTTCACTGACACGTGGCTGCCTGAGAGTTAAGTTTCATCCTACATGACCAGGTGCACTGAGCTCCCAGCACTCCCCCCTACTCCTCCTCCCCCGGGCCGGCCCCTCCCCATGTGTGAGCTGTGCCTAGTGTCTCCAGTCAGGACAGGTATCAACACGGGGCACAGCAGGAGAGGTGACCTGGCCGTAAACCAGGGAGACTCCTCTGCAGCTCCTGATAGTTGTGGTGGGGGGAGGATGGCAGCACAGTCAGAGGCCACATCGCTGCTGCCCTGTGTGATGTCCCAGCAGCTGCCACTGACCTCTCCACAGCAGGGACCAGGGAGGACAACCACTCTCATCATACAGTAAGTAAGGTCAGTGCACTGTATGATAGAAGACAGTCATCAAGGCTTGTGTGTCAGTTTTGTGACGTACAAGCCCTGAAATAATCACAACACCTTGCAAATCGCCAGACATTGCGATTATTTTGCTCCTCACGCCTTCTCCATGCCAAGAAGGCATGAAGGAGATGGGGACAGCGGCGCCTGCACCCTCGCTATAACCTGTGAACTTTCATGACTGAAAGTTCACAGGTTACTAAGCATTTCCACACTTGTCTGATTGTAACCCATCTATTACATTGTGCGATTTGCATATAATAATAGATGATGTGGAAAATCCCCATATACTGGAATACTGTTGTATGGCAGTACATGGTTGGCTCAATCAGACAACCTAGGGTTAAAGTACCCTAGAAGTTAAATAATTATACATATTTGTTATTTAAATTATAAATATCATAAAGTTATGTTTTTTTGTCAAGGTGACACACCACCCGAGTTATGCTCGGTTTTTTGGCAAATTTTGACTCAACAAGCTCAAAAGGTTGCCCATCACTGGACTAAGCTGTATTACAGTTTATATGGCAGATTATGTAATATGTCCCTAAAGCTGGCTATACCTACAAGGTACGGTAGTTTTGGCAGACCCAGCCATAGTCCGCCTTCGTAAATTGCTAACTTCAATACCTTCTAAGATGTTTAAGATACAATGTGAACCCAAAATGTGCACAGTGGGGCTCATTTACTAAGGGTCCGCGGAGAGCAATTTGGTCGGGTTACCCGAATGCAACGCATTTAACAGGGGATTTTGGCGCACGCGATCTGATTTTGGTGCATCGGCGCAGGCTTTCACGTCACACAAATCGGGGGACGGGACGTCGGACGATCCGACAGATTCGGACAACGCACTGGATTTAACATAGGAAATTGTGTCGCAAGACACGCACTTACAAGCACCAGGAAGAAGAAGATGAACTCCGGTGGACCTCAGCGGGGAAGCGACACATGCAGGATATCGGGCACACGATCTTCATGAATCGCGCTGGACTTCATCTTCGTCGGACCGTCCATATCGGGGATTGCGACAGGACCAGGTAAGTAAATTTGCCCCAGTGCTTCCCAACCTTAGAATTTCTCCATGTTGTGTAGTTGAGGTTACAGGTGTTTTCCTCCTAACCTTCCCTCAGGGCCCAGTGGGAGCAGCTTTTATACATACAATTTAATTGACATCATAGGTAGAACTATGAGAGACAAAATGTGAAAACAAATCCCAAAAATCACATTGTCTGATTTTTAAAGAATTTATTATGGTGGAAACTAAGGATTTGGTCATCTACAAACAAGCAAGATTTCTGGCTCTCACAGACCTGTAACAACTTCTTTAAATGGAGCCTGTTATGAGGAGCCCTTTTTCAGGCTTTTTTTCAGAAAAAAGATAAGTTAGATAAAAGTTAAGTGTTCTGTATGCAGAGCTGTGTCCTAGTCCAATGTGAATGGTCAGTGAGGAGTGTTTTCCCCCCAGGAAACAGCTTTGTCACGCATAAATTTGAAATGAAATAAAACCTCCTAAGTCCCACATATCTCCTCCCCCCATCGCTTCCCCCCTCAGGGTGTCATACATGTCTGACCCACTCCTCACTGGCCCCTCTGAAGGGACTAGGGACACAGCTCTGCATAGGTAAACTTTGATCTAACGTATCTCTTTTTTTCAGAAAAAGACGGTTTTGCTATAAAAACTCTTGTGTACACTATTCTATATGGGGACAACGTAGAGCCAGAAAAAGGGTTTCTGATGACAGGTTCCCTTTAAGAGACTTCTCTGTCCTCCACTCATTTCCTGTAGTAATGGCTTATGTTTGAACTTGTTATCAGCATAGAGGGCACCAGTCCACAACCTCACACACTCCCAACTCAACTATGGTGAAGACCAAAGAGCTGTCAAAGGTCACCAGAAACAAAACTGTAGACCTGCACCAGGCTGGGAAGACTGAATCTATAATAGTCACTGTATCTCTCAACTTATGTCTGCCTCAGGCCTCATGTAGACGGAGGTGCGCTCGACTGGGCCATAACAGTGTGGGCACATGCTTATTAGAGTGCTATGGGAACTAGGCTATTTAATGAAAATCTGGTGAAAGGTTCCCTTTAACATTGTCCACAAGACGAATGTCCTGAGACAACCACCAAATTGGTCAAGGGCTCAATGCTAAGATGTTGAAACTGGAGTCTTGAATCAATTTAGAGCTAAGTATAGACATACAGTATCTGTGCAATGCATTCCTAATAATTTTTCCCACAATGTATTTTTTATAATTTTGCAGCCACAAGAACACTCAGTTATTGTGCTTACTTACATAAATTACTCATATAAGGAACCTTATTTACACCTCTATATCATAGAAAACAGAAATTAATTTTAGGAAACAGCATTTAGTTGTATATCTCTTAAAGGGGTTGGCTACTATTTTACATAAGTTGCCCATATGGTGTTACTCCCTTAATAATAATCCCTGAATGTTCATCAAGTGTTTCAGCAGTCCGGCTAATTGCTTTAGTACTGTCTGTAAACTCTCCGTAGATCTTTGTTTAGATGTCTGAGAACTGCTGAATAGGAGGAGCTGTAGCAGGAGATTATGACTAATTATACTCCCTCTCTCCTCTCCCTGTGAAAAAGGCACAGTGGGATATGCCATTAGGGTGGACTGAAGGAGCGAGAAACAGGAAGTTGTGTGTATATGCAGAGGGCAGCATGGTAAGAACAGGGAAAAGCTGAAGCTCCAAAAGAAGGGAAAGACACAGGTACATATACATGCAGAGACATGTCTAGTGGAAGAGGTTTTTTGAAACGTGACCAACCCCTTTAAGATCTTTAGTTGAAGTTAAGTGGTTTATAAGTAGATTATTTTAACACACTAAATCCTACAGACCTGGTTAAACAATGTCAAAAAGGCTTTAGTTGTCTGAAATCATAAATGCAGTTTTTCCAACAATTTTTGAGACAAATACTGAAGTGTACTGAAAAGGCATACAAGTCAACCACGAGTAATTGCGATTATTTCCCCATTTACACCACCTCTATGGCAAGTGGGTGTGTAGAGGTATGAAGGGGGCACCACCAGTGGTGGCGTGGGCCTCCGCTATAGCCTGGACTAAACAATCACAGATTATAGCCAACGCAAGCCATCTGCCAGAGCCTCCTGATGTATCTGTTATGGTGGGTCAGCATAAATAAATACCCCCCTCCCTTGTATGTATTTTCATCTTACTACCAGCATCTCCAGTTTACACTAATAATTGAGCATTCATTATGCCATTAAAATGTCATATATGTGAGAAATATGTTTTGAGAAAGCCAGGCAGGCATTCAGAGACATTTACTTAGGGTAGAATTTGCCATTTTAGAGGCCTCAAGCAAAGTTAATTTTTGGGGTCCCCTTTCACACCAATTGGCAGACCACGGAGTCTACAGTTCCTTATTCTATCGTAGCTTTAAAGGGAACCTACCACCACAATTCTACCTATAAATGTAGATCGGGTGGTAGGTGGATGAATGGGATGTGAAAGTAGCCCTTTTTTGGGCTAATCCTCGCGTCCCGGCTATCTTTTAGAAAAGTTTAATCCTGGGATATGTAAATTTTTTTAAGCGGCTACTGGGGTGTGGAGTAGCCGGAAATGAGGCTACACGTCTCGGCTACTCTACGCCCCAGTAGTCTCTTTTTTTCCACCTACCATTTCATCTGTGTCGTCCGAGTCCCCAGCATTCTGCGCATGCACAGAACGCCGCAGATGTGTTCTGCGCATGTAGAATCGTGGTGGTAGGTTCCCTTTAAACTGTTTATAGCACATGGGGATTATACATGTCGATATCCCTCATCCCCCCATTGTAGGAGAACCTGAATCTCAGTAATGTCTAAGGCCAGCCTGACCTCTGACACCCATGCAGTGTAGTAGGATTTTTTATGGACAAATCCCTTTATCTACTTTATGCCCATCATTTCTTTTGAATGGCCTCATTTATCAAAAGTATCTGGGAGAAAAACTGTTCTAGTTTCTCAAAGCAAGCAATCAGAGCTCAGCTTACATTTTATAAACCGCTGTTGGGAAAAGAAAGCTAAGCTCTGATTGGTGACCATGAGAAACAAGAATAGTTTTGCTCTCAGATACTTTTCATAAATCTCCCCCCAACTTGGCACAAAAAAATGTGCATCAAAAATCCACAAAAAAAAACCCCCAGCAAGATTATAGGATTATATTGGCTGTAGTCATGGGAATGTTCTGTTAAACTTTGGAAATATTTACATAATGCAAACACAGCACTATCTAGTTACACAACTGTATACACAAGTGAAAAAAAATCTAACATTAGGATGTTGTCTGCGGTGTTCGTGGTTACCAGCCATTACATCTTTACAGCTCAATGACAAGAAAGCTTAAAAGGAAAATCAAAGCTCCTAGAAATTGAACTAATGGAGAGAACAAACAGTGTTTATGGAGTTGTAAAAGAGTTAACTGAAAGGGATACTTTATTTTTTTTTAATATAAGTACAACATTTATGTCATGTTATTGTTAGAAACACAAAAGGAAGAATTTACTCACAACGGGTTAGAAGGTCACACGAGGTCTCTAGAAGGTCAGGCTTCCAATCATTTCTTGAATTGGCCAAACCTGCTCACATTGTCACCACCATAGATCCCTGATACTACATTCTCTACTTAAAAGGGGTCTTCATCATTATATGACCATCTATTTTCCCCACATATCCGTTTTCTACAAAGTGCATAAGACCTTTTGGTCACCCACATCAAAGAAACTTGTAATAATACTCTCTCACATTTCCATTACCTGATACTCTCAAGGTGTGCCAAAGTGTGATGTCATAACTGTAGAGAGCCGTGATCATGGACTACATTGTTCTGGTGTATGTCCAATACAGTAAGCCAGACATTTTTGGATATACGGTTACACCAAATGTTGAAGGTTAAGTAAAAATTTATGTGGGTTATCTGGAACTGAAAAAGGCATTGTCTATACCTGTCAAGGCCAGATGTAAGAAGAGGTGGAGGCCACTATATAGATAAGGGATTCCCCTGGGGCACTCCTGGTGTGTGTGGTAATGGATCCCTGGGCAGATAGTGAAGGGGAGGCCCGTGGTGTTAGTGGCAGGCCAGGAATCACACCAAACAATGGAAGCTTTGAAATAGCTCACAGTCTCTCTAATGGCAGACACAGCCCACACAGCAGCAGGTAACAAGCTGACAATGGCCTTTCTTGCAGACACACACAAGGTGGTGGATTGGTTGGCTATAGGAATGATTCTGTTGTGGAATAGGAATTTTATAAGTACTTTAACCTTGATCCATTGGTCAGAAGCCTAGAGTCAGGAGCCAAGATGGCTCTGCTGCTTCTGCAACAATCTATGTGCAGATATCAAAAGACAAAGAGGAACACCCCAAAATCCACCCATAGATAATTTATAGACACTCTTTTCTGAAGATTTCCAGGATACCAACCATTCACAGCCTGGGGTTCTGCAGGAAAGATAACAAATGTTGAAACATAACATAAACATATTTTAACACTTCAGTAATAGGCATGATATACTTCAGGTGTAAACCCTACATTTGATAGAGAGGATAGATAGATAGCAAGGATTACTTGTCAAACCAAAAGAAAGCCAACCTTAAGAGGAAGGATGTTTAAAGGTGGCATGGAAAGGCTGGCAAACTCTCTCCAGCCGATCAGTAAATTAACTGAAGCAAAATGTAGAGATGACTTATCCTGCGGGACTGTACAATGGCACTCCCACTGATCAGCTGCTTGAAGTGGTATCCATGCTCCTATAAGAGTAATTTCCCGTTATGTAAATTATTTGTGAATGTGCTAATCTTTAACTGGCGTGTGTGGATTTTCTAAAAGGAGTGAAAAATAATAAAAAATATCAGAAAGAAACTACAGTACATGTCATTTAATGGGGCTATACCAAGTTGGCAAGTTATCCATAATCACTGATCAGTGAAGGTGCTAGGCACAGGAGAACAGGACCTCCAGCAAACCAGTGAACATGAATGGAGCAGCAATGCAGATTAATTCAATAGTATGGCAGCGTCTGAGCGTTCGCATTCTTAGTGAAAGTCTATGATAGCAAAGCAGTGGAGCAGCAGGATGCAAGCTTGTCCTGTCGCTCCAACCATTACTGAAAATGGGGTCCTGTTTTTATGCTCGATGAGGACCACATAGTCAGACTCTCACCAATCAGCTTGATAGCTTGGTACTACCTTAAAATTATACAATACAAAAATTATTTTCAACAGTGCCCTTCCTCTTCCAAAAATATTGAAAAAATTCCTGCAACTACATTCTCTATGCTGCCTGATCCTTACAGTACATGGACAGTGTGGAGGACACAGACAGATACAGTATTGCTGCATCCAAGACCCATAGACTTCAATGGCTTCCGCTTCAGCAGCTGGCAGCAGGATGAAAGGACACTGCTTGCATATGATGTATACTGTACAGAAGAGGTGCTAAAACTATGCCCCGCCTACTGGTATAAGTCCAATTATACATAAAACGTTAGGTGAACTTAGCCTTACAACATGTCATCAATGAGGACTATACAGTATATAAAAGGAACAGCAAAAAATATGCTAAGCAAGTATGTATATAGTTAAAATGCATATAGCCACTCAAAATTTTATGTATCTTTTTACTGCAGAACCCCTGCAAATTATACTAAAGTCCTAATAGATTTACAATATGCATAAGATTGGACTTCTGTGCAGTCACCTGGCATTGAGGAGCAGGTCAGAGTAGTGAGAGCAGACAGCCAAACATTGAGGCTTATGTAACTTCATAGAGTTCTTGTTTCCCACATTCCTTTCTGTGAGGCATATCCTTTCCCTTTCCTATTCCTTGTTTGAACTTCATGGAAATCCGTCTTTTTGCACCCAACCTATGTAAGTAAGATTTGATCACATTCATATACTTGGAACGTTGCCGTTGCAGTGCGTACATTTGGAGCAACAAGTGGCATTGGCCAAGACAAACAGTGATACGTCTGTCAAAGACGCCAATGCAAAGCTGCTGGAAGTACAGGAAGCCCTGCAAAATGCTAAACAGGAGGTGGCCCGGCAGCTACGAGAGTACCAGGAGCTGATGAATGTCAAACTGGCTCTGGATATAGAGATTGTCACATATAAAAAACTTCTGGAAGGAGAAGAGAGCAGGTGAGGCGTCTAATTTTCCATATTATGAAGAGCTCTAGATATTAAATGTACAAATGATCATGTATGGCTATATAATGGGTCATTCTATTAAGGGTCTTCTCCAAGCAGACTCATATGGAATCAGCACGGTCCCATATCAGACTTCTGAATGGGGCCCCCATCCCAACTTAAATTATATACATATCTGTACACACATGTGTATATACTCACTGTCAGACACTGTCCCTTCTAGGGGGATGTCAAAGGCCACAGATCTATCCCAGTGGCTGCTGACCACATGGCAGGAAGTAGAAATAAGCAATTCCAATACTGTCCTTCTGATCTCCCCTCCCCCAACTTTTTTCTGCTGTGTACTGTAGAAGATGTACACTGTTATATACCTATACTGTAAAATGTGCAGCATAATATACATATATTAGTGCACCTCATCCATTCTTCAGTGTGTCCGGTTGGATACTGGGCCCACAGACACTATAGGCCCCAAAGCAGCGGCTATGGCTGCTACCACTGTAGTTACGCCCCTTGCAGGGGACCCTGCTAGGGATTAGCTTGCAAGACACTACATATGTATACAATATACTACCTTTCCCCACTTTGTCCACCCTAATATTCTCTCTTTATATTAGCACATAATTGATTGTGTGGCCTTGAATGTCCACCCTTAAATGGCTTGTGCCAGGACAACAGCACCTCCTTAGCTACTAATTTGAACCGCACCCTTGTAAAATGCCAACCACTCATCTATGACCAATAAAATGTATTCCTTATATTTCCACTACTTTTTATAGCAGATAAATACATTGGATAGAAGTAGCAAGTTTTGGAGCACAACTGAAATTTGCAACATTTAGCTTTGCGTCCCTTACACAACTTACACAATTCTTAAAAAAGAAAAAGCTGAATTTTAAGACCTTAACTAGTCTCATCATAAATTTCTTGTAGATGTTGGTTCATGTAGATGTTTTCACTTTTCTATCATACATATCATCTAACAGGTTACAGTCCCCTCCTGTTGTGAACATTCACTGTGAAACTGGTAAGAATACAAGATTTATTCAATACTGTTTATGGAAGTTATAGGACATATAATTGAACAAAAAGCAGGACTGTCACACTGAACATGCATGTCTATGAGAAGACAGGAATAATTATTGACTGTATTAGAGTTTAATGGAAAGCTATTAAAGGTGTATGCCATCTTTAATTAAAGGGGTCAGGGCCGGAAATAAGAAGAGTGAATACTTGCTCTTCTCCAAATCGCCATTCCTTTGTAGTCCTGGTTTTCAGGCCTGCGTCTCAGTGGGAGGTCGGGGGACCTGCTTCATCCTAAGAGTGAATTTCAAGGACATCGGACTTACTATCGCTTTTCAGTTGAGTTCATGTTTGTGTTGTCCCCTTTTCTGAGGAGGCCACTCATAGGATTATGCAGATCCTGTTATGACAATCTATCTCATACTCCCCTCACATTTCTGTCCAGACACAGACTCGAAAACTGGTGCCGGAACAACACCGGAACTTTTCTTACACCTAACTTGGCCCATGGGGTTTTCCATATTCATGACTGTGTCACACATCTGTAATAGATGTGTGCTTTACTATAGCTGTCTAAACTTACATGGCATGGTTTGTATATGATGGTGACCTTACATGTGCATAGTCATTGAGCCATGCAGTAAAATGTTGCATGAGCGAAGGTAAGAGATTCACCTTTTAAATATGATGTCTCTTTTAATTTTGCAGAAGTGAGAAGACCTGATTTCCACAGACCGTCCCGATCTCGGACAAGCAGTAGTACATGGAGCGTAACAAGCAATATGTCAGATAACTGAAGTGTATCTAGATTATAGTAATCTCCCTTAAATGGCATCTACCACCTGGATGAAGGATTGTAAACCAAGCACACTGACATACTGGTGTGTGCCCACTCTGGCAGGATCTGCTCTTCTTTAAGCTTCCCATGCCTTGTTTTAAGAATAGAAAGGCTTCATTATTAAATAAATATTGAATTAAAAAATCATATTATTAATGATGATGCAAATGAGCCTGAGGGGCTCCAGGCTCCAATATAACCTATAGAGCCCAATGCCGCTCAGGTCCATTTGCATAATTATAAAACCCCCTTTTTTTAAACCAGGTCATAAAAAGCTAAAAGTTATGGAGAACCTGCCAGCAGGGGAACACACCAGTATGTCTGTGTGCTTATCTTACAATCCTTCATCCTGGTGGTAGATTTCCTTTAAGTCACTGCCATCTATAAGTCTTTCTGCCAAGCCCTGGCAAATGAAATTGTGCCAAACCACTCAGGTGTAAAAATGATTTAATATTTTTTGCTAATATTTTTGTCCATAAAAATGAATGTACTATGTGTGTGATTGTTATATAGATATATTGATCCCCTTTCAATAACAAAAGTGGAATCCCCTTTAGTCGTCTATCTATGCTAGTAACACATCCATACATAATTACAACAAATATAGATAGAAACAACTTAAAAAAGAAAAGAATAAAATAATTCTCAAATTACCATAGGAAAATTATAAAGCACCTTAATAGATACATTTTGAAGATACTGTATACTGGTGACTGTATAAGGTAATGGACAGTCACCAGTCTGTAAATCAATATATATTCATGTACATGACAATCACCTGATTATTTATACACCTGAAATGACAGGTCCTTTTAGGATGTCGGTATTTATCCATTTAATTTGTTAATCAACCATATAACAAGACGGCAGGCGGAAGTGTCCATTTTCACAGACTGACCACAGTGCAGAGAATGGGACTGCGCATTATAGTGATATATAATATAATGGGGTTCATTTACTAAGGGCCCGAATCGCTATTTTTTGTCGGATTTCCCGAATATTACCGATTTGCACCATTTTTCCCTGAATTGCTCCGAGTTTTTGGCGCACGCGATCGGATTGTGGCACATCGGCGCCGGCATGCATGCGACGAAAATTGGGGGGCGTGGTCGTTGGAAAACCCAACGGATTCAGAAAAAACGTGGAATTTTTTTTTTTAAATGTGTGGCTTGACACGCACTTACCTGCACCCAGGATAGGATAGTGAACTCTGGCGGACTTCAGCGCAGCAGCGACACCTAGTGGACATCAAGCAAACTACATTAGTGAATCGCCAGAAGACCTGAATCCTCGACGGAGAACGCGCCGCTGGATCACGACAGGACCGGGTAAGTAAATCTGCCCCAATGGGTCCCTTCTTCCTTGTGCAACCGTAGCCTGCACCTGTTAACATGAGATACTGCTCAGCACTGTCGTTTTGTGAGGAAGAAGGAACTTCTTGTATCATATATCTCTCTGATGCAAGGATTCCCTTTCTCTGCACCCTACTCAGTTAATGAACCGCCCATAGTCATAAGCCGCCACCTTTGTAATATCAGGTTTTGTAGAAATTAGGTCATAGGAAATATGGCTGCTATCACATCTCCTACAACATTCCTGAAAAGCAAATCTGGACTTCCCGATGCACCCCTGAACTTGTCATAATAATAATTCTTTATTTATATAGCGCACACAAATTACACAGCTCTGCACAGACCTTGCCAAATTGGTCCCTGTCCCCATGGGGCTTAAAATCGAAACAACCTAACAGTATGTTTTGGAGTGTGGGAGGAAACCAGAGGACCCGGAGGAAAGCCACGCATACACTGAGAGAACATACAACTTGTCATCTTCCTATATAACTGTACAACCCTCATGCAAGGAGCTGAAACATTTATTTGGCTTTAATGTAACTTATACTGTTACTTGTAACTATTTTATATGTCATAGGTATTGATTTGCTACATGCTTACTACTTTACTGTAAATGCTTTGGACATAATAAAGGATCATAGCAGCTACAGTATATGTTTGTTTTAGCCGTGCATACATGTGCGGTATGGTTACAGCGCCATTCCTGTGTCTTATAACACCTGTTATTTGTGTTGTTTATGACCCTGAGAATCTCAAGTGTAGACACAGGCCCTGAGGGCCAGACCCGGACACGGCTCTTCCCTTACATTCTACAACTTATTATGACAAGTGAAGATTGCAGATGATTATAGGTTTGTCACCCCCATCATTCAATACATATAGGATAGTTTGTGTCACGGCTGTAAGCATCTCTTCAGAAGCGTAAAAACGCAAAGACGACTGTATCAATCCATGCATCACACAGGAATGTAGACCTGGGATCTGAAATGGAAGAATATTAGTGAAGTGTGCAGCGGTGTAGGGCATTCCTAGACTCGCAGCACTAAAAACGGAGACTAGAAATCATTTTCAGGAAGAAAGAGAAAAGCAGTTAACGTGTCACATTGATGCATTACACTTGGGGAAACCTGGCGGCAGATACTATAAGAAAATGAATGAAGTTGCATAAAGAGGAACTTCCAGCAGGAACTCCAACTCTTTGTATCCTTTATGGTTGTGGCTCCACTGGACTTATTTCTTTAGCCCCTAGCTGAGAAATCAATTCAGTTAGGATAAATGCCCACGACCAAGCAATTCTTGGACGCAGTGGGGACTACATATAAAATTCTGACTGCATTGAATCCAGCGGATCACTATGTATAAAAAGATGCAAAGAGTTGGAGATAGGGACAGGAGTGAAAGGTCCCCCTTATAGGAAATCTACCACTTGACTCAGGCTGAAATGACCTGAGCACTACTGTACTACTGATCCCAGCACATAGTTTAGATCCAAAAGGGATTTTATAATATATTCAAATGAGGCTCTGACACTCCACTTTCGTCACCAGGCCTCAATGTTTGTTCTGGTCCTCCTCCTGGTGCCGAGAGTCAGTGACGTCACTCGGCTCTCGGCACTTCTCGCGCATGCCGACAGATATACATATATATATTTTTGGCTGAGCCAGAAGTGACTGCGCGTGCACAAGAAGTGCCGAGTGCCAAGTGTCCTATTTGTTCCCCGGCTACAGAACGGTACTCTGCGGCACATGTGCGGAACCGAACCCCTCCCGTAAGGCGCTGTGCGCTCATTGATGTATATACGACATATATACATCGACCGTATATACATCCCCCATAAGGCCGTGTGAATGTAGCCTTAGCCTGCTTGTGATAAATGGCCCCAGTATGACCTAACACTGCTCCGCAAGACTTCATTGATGTCTCTATGGACACACAATTTCAATATAAACCCAGCATTTTGGCTGGGTTTCCGATGTACTATTTAGGATTGTCAGTGATGTCTAGAATTAGGGTTAGGACCTCATGACCTGTAATTAAAGAAATTCCCATCCTTTTAATGCCAAAAAAAAGGTTTTGTGCCTTAGCTCTGTAGTGTGCAAGAAACAGCAGCTAAAAGCCAACGCTCAGATTTAGCTAAACCTAGAAAACGTTTTTTGTTTAGATGTAACTTATTTAAACTTCCATAAAACACTTTTCACTCAGTAAATGCTATATGGTCCTACCCAAATGGTATCTTCAGAAAGTACACCGCCATCAGATAAGAGTTTTGCTTTACGGAGCAAAAACACCATTATTTGAACCCAGGATCAGAACAATGAAGGAGATGTAGCGTGTTTTTATATAGGTCAACTGGCCTTCCTATATGACAGATGTATCTGGTATCACAGCTTGTCCTTATATAGTGAGGGTCTATGTGGACCTCCACCAATCAAAGCCTATATTCAGGATATAGCATGTCTATTATATCCCAGGTGAAGCCTTTTTATTCATGTTAAAATAAAATTAGTTGTCAGTAGATTGTGCATTATTGTCACTTGCCCCAGCCTGTAGACAAAACCGTCAAAAGAAGTCATTCTACCTAAAAAGGAGAGGGGTCCCACCAATTTATTTGCCCAAGGGGTAAACATCTATATTCATCCGGCTATGATTCTTTATAGTCTAGCACTTAAAAACTAAATAGGCACTTAACTGCCTGAGGGCATAGACAGCACAAATACAAGGTATGTTGTCTACATTACTATGGTGAGAAGCTTAAAGAATTATATTGACTGTTTCAATAGGAGTAGGTGTTTTAATAATATGCATTAAAATGTTGCTGGGGGCATAGAATATTCTAGTTTGTGTAGTAAATTGCTAGAGTTTAGTAGACCAGCTTTAAAAATAATGGTTCTACTTTGGAAGCTCAACTATGAACTGCAACCGGGCTTCATCTTACTTTATCTCGTTAATGTAATCTTCTAAAAAACATTTCTTATTTCCATCTGATTTTTGGACAGGCCTTCAAGGCCTAAATCAGGGCTTTGAATACCTTAAAGTTGGCCATACTCTTTATGGATAAAAACTATAGTTCTGCCTGTAAAAATCAAGCCATCAATGAGCTCCATTAAAGAAAAAAACATAATAAAAAGTGAAGACTATAGCTGAAATCTCTGCCAGGTCAGACAATCATCTAACAGGTCAGACCTGGCGGAGATCATGTTCGGATCCACTTAGGCCCCTTTCATACTTGCGTTTTTCACACGCGTGCTTTTGACGTGCAGAACTTGCATTGCACTCTGACTGATTGGGCCACATTTATTTACCCCACCTGACGTGTTCCCCGAAAGTGCATTGTTCGACAATAATGCACTATGAACGGGTGCCCGATATCCTGCATGTGTCGCTTCCCTGCTCAGGTCCACTGGAGTTCACCTTCTTCTTCCTGGTCCATGTAAGTGATTGGTCTGGCGACACAATTTGAAAGTTAAATCCCGTGCTCAGTCCGAATTAGTCAGATCCTCCAATGGCCGCCCCCTATTTCTTTTGCATGAAAACCAGCACAGCCGTGCCACATGCTCTACTTTTGCAAGTCACACGCGTGAAAAACGCACCATACACATCTATGGAGACGCATCAAAAACACATCCCACTCTGAGACACATGCAAGTGCAATGCGTTTTGTACTGATTAGTTGCCATAGAAAAGATAGAGCTCAGTCCTGAGTCCTTTTCACGTGCGTTATCTGCGTGTGAAAAACGCATTGAAAACACAAAAAAAAGGTGCGTGGAAAACTGAGGCACTGAACAAAATCTGACTGATAACTGATTGAACTCTGATGAAAAATGTCAGTTTTTCACTGACCAAACCCTGATCGCACCCTTAGCAAACTCTCACGTGATCTGCAACGCAAGTGTGGAAGGGGCCTTAATTGTTTTCCCCTAATATGTTACTGCTACTTCTTCATGTGTAGCGCAAAATGTGTAATATTTGCACACTGGTAGGTGTTTTCATTCATACAGATTCAGCTAATACAATGAAGTCAATAATTTCTAAGCATCCCAAAAGTCTATTAACTGGAGCTAAGATGCAGTTACACAGCTAAGCCACATAACAGAGAATGGAGCTGTTCCTCTAGTTCCATTCTCTATTTTGATTTAAAATCAGTTAAATGGCTTTAGTGCTAAAGGTAAGACCCTAGCAGATGTTATATGCATAACCTATGCTATGACCTATGAGACCACCTAACTTTCCCACTTTTGGGAAGATTGCTCAAGTATTGCATACATTTGTGACATTTATCATACACTTTAGGCTATATTCACACAAATGTATGGGGGACCTATATACGGCCGATGTATATACGCCGTATATACGTCCCCCTTAGATGGTAATGGGTGCAAGGCGCCGTATGGGAGTGGTACGGTGCAGCACCGTTCCGTAGCCGGGAAACCGCTGGGATATGTCCTATCTTTCTACGTAATTTAGCGCCATGCGCCATATATCGCTATGGGAGGGGCGGGGTCAGAAGCATTCACCCCCTCCTCCTCTCCCCGTCACAGACGCGTGCCCGCTGTACTTCAGTACGGTGGGTACACATCGTGTGAATGCAGCCTTACATAGTAAAATATATGATGTTTCTACAATACAATTCAGCACTAAAGAACCTGATGTTTGCATTCTATCTCAGCCTGCGCAACCTGGGCGCATTGGCAGTCAGCCGCCAATCCGGAAAATTGATTCCCCTAGCTACTAGCCATGGCTAGGATTTGCCAGGGGGAGAATTCTTCAAACAACACTCCAAAAATCTGATTATACTATGAATTTTCATTGAGTGAATCTTAGTAAAAGTAAATTACAATCCAGTCATCGGAGCTTGTATGATTTGGAAAAAGTCACAGGGTGCATCCAAGTACCTGAGTGGCGCTGATTAATATGCAATGTACGTATGAGAATAATCTGCACTCTTCTTTTCCAGTGTAAATTGGTAACTGGGTGAAGACAGAGCTTCCATTTGTGTTAATTAGTACAACTATTCATCCAATCCTGCTCTAAAAAATCAGCAGTATACAATGTATAGATGGTACGAGGGCAGACATGGCAATGAATACCCCAGTGTTATGCAGACTAATCCTGTATATACGGTAAACACAGAGGTTGCTATGTAGAGCAGAGCGAGCCGATGAGTCACATTCTTTGGCTATCAGGTAATACCACCTGCATGAGAACAAAACTTAGCACATCCCTCTGAAGTTCTGCTGCGGGGGTGTGGCAGCAGTGCCAAAGTGCAAAGCTCTGTGTAACACTGGGAACCTGCTATATTCTGCGATCAGCCTCCACAGCCAATAGGAAGAGGACAAGTGTAATGTATTCATGTTGCTTCGGGCAAGGGAGACTAGGCGAACAGATACATGCAAACACAAGGCGTACATAACAGAATATGCCAACCCTGTATTCCTACCACACCCAAATTACACATATCCAACAACAGTGCACCACCTCCTGGACAAAAATTATACATGGAGAGAAATATAGAGAAGAAGAACACTGTAAATACCAAGATTTCATGTTATATTTATCCCCATTTACATTATTTATGATGAGATCAATACCCTCTACATCGTCATATACAAACATCTTACAATGCAATGTAGAATATTCACTGCCTCATTTCGCCACTGGGTCTCCTGCAGTTGCTCTACAGAATATTAAGGGGCATTCACACAACCATTTGAGGGACACAAATTTGGAGCCGGATAAACGTCCCTATTGAAGCCTATGGTGCACAGCATGTGCTCGCCGTTCCGTGCCCGCAAAAAAACATAGAGAATGTTCTATCTTTGGCTGTAAGAACGGCTGAGTGGCACAATTTCCTATGTAGAGGGGAGGGGTGAGCATGTCCCATAAGGCGTGCATACGTTTTGTATGAAGAGGACTCAGCCCGTGAGCCCTCTTCATACATCCCTTATACCTCTGCGCCGTAGAGCTACGGCGCAGAGCGTTAAGGGGTTAAATTTGTCCCCCTAATATCTAGCTCCCCCTTTCTGTGACTTCTTTATTCCCTATTTAAAATTTGTATTTCATATTTATATAGCTGTGCACCACTCCTCAATGGTGATGCAGGGAGCAGACAGATTCCTGCTTCACCATAACATACCTCCGACCACCCTTGATGCGGGATAGATCCGGAAATCTGTGACTGTCCCATTCATCCCAGCATGTTGGGAGGCTGAGAAGACACTGAGAAGCTAATCTGCATATAATGGGCCACATTAATTAAAGCAGTTGCACCAGTTTTCTGTCCGACTTTGGACTGAAAAGAACGTGGAAATTGCTTGCACGCGTATTTATAAAATGTATTTATAAAATGACAGAAAAAATGTGCACCTAAATTTTGTGCCATATTTATTACTCACGTGCTCCACAATTCTGCAACATGAATAAAGTGCACCAATAATAATGGTGCCCACTTCCAGAGCAGTGCAGGGGGCACCAGATTACCAAACTAGTTGGCTCCAAAGATATGAGGCAGAGTTTTTCAGACCTAAAAATATATTTAAAGTGGGAGATGACTAATGCATTTTTCAATTTGTTGCAAAAATCCCCTTACAAAATACTTTTTAGGCCAAATACTTTTATACAAGTTTATGAGTAAAGGAATACCTGAGAAAGATGCATTTGTGAACAAACATCGCCTCCTACAGGAAGAAATAAGGTGAAAGATTCCTCAGAGAATTACTGTATCTAAGAGTAAAAGTCATTGCACTAAGGTTACACATACGTAGAACATTTACACATAAACATGGCACCGCACCAGACACTGATAATAATTGTAACCTTTATTGATTGCCCCATTATAATCTGCTGCACTTTACAATCTGAGAAACTAGAAAACACTTGAAATATGGAAACCCTTGGACATGAATTATTCATGGCTGTGACGTCAAACAAGAAAGTGGGCCAAAAGCAACATTGGTGAACTGCAGGTAGGACATCCTTTGCACAGAAGTTAATGGAGATTGGAATTGGCACGCCCATGGATGTGTGAGTGGGTACAACTTTTTATTATTTTTACACAATTTTCAGCTGGTTTAAAATTTTTACTTTCTTTGCAGGATAAGGGCAAATGCACGTGACATGAAAATGCTAAACTTCTTAGTGGTTCATAAGCATGGCCGGCGCCAGCACTGGGCGGACCTGGGCAAGTGCGAGGGTCCAGAGCTGCTGGGGGCCCACATAAAGCTGTACATAAGGAATACATGGGAGTGATGAGGGCTGTATCTAATGAATCCATAGGGGATGAGGGGGGCTTTATATAAAACAACCATGAGGGGGATGTATATAAAATACCCATGAGGGGGGATATATATAAAATACCCATGAGGGGGCTGTATATAAAATAGCCATGAGGGGGCTGTTTGGTATGATAAACTAGGGAATGTTATATGGAACAGGGGACTGTTTTAGTTTCTGAATTTTTAATGCCACCACGTTAGTTCGCTGTAAAGGGGCCCACTGAGGCTCTGTCGTCCAGCCGATGCTGATCAGAAGCAACAGCCATTATGTTAACGGACCCTGCATCCGCTTCATTGAAAAGTAGAGCAGGTCCTAATCTAAACCATCTAAATCATTTTTCACGCATCACTCATATACTATAGTTCATGAGGATACATGAAGTGTATGTAGCCTAACCGTTTTAAAACACAGTTCTAGAATTAAAGGGATTTTCTAGGACTTGGATATTCATGACCTATGCTTAAGGGATACATAGCTCTGTACATTATGCCACTTCTCTGCTATCACCTAATTGGCAGAAGGGTGTCATCTGCCCGACCCTCTCCTTTGTTAATATTTCTTCCTTAAGATAAGTCAATAATATCTAATACTTGGAAAACCCGTTTAAAGGGAACCTGTCATCAGAAATTGACCTAATAAACCACTACCAGTATGTTGTCCTCTACTATGGAGGAATCATCAAGAAAATCTACTTTGAAGTGAGATGTAAATTGGTTGTATAAAGTCAACACTGAAGTCAAGCTCTCTCTTCCTCAGACACCCCCTTTCACTGTAATTGATGCTCCTGCATACAGAGACATCACTAACTTGATCACAGAGGAGGAGGTGTTCGGAGCTCCCCACCTTGACTTCAGTATTAAACTCTCCGCCTCCTTGACTTTATACAACAAATTTAAATCTCACTTCAAAGATGATTTTCTGGATGATGCCACCACACTGGGTCATGAAAGAAACAATAACTAGAAGGTGTTACACAGCTTGACAATATTCATGTTGTATTAGTTTAATTGCTGATGACAGGTTCCCATTAAGTATATTACTAAAGCATGTGTCCAAACAGGTTGCACTTAGCAGATGAACCTCTGCACATATTCGGAAGACTAATTTATTACAATGTAATAAAGCAACAGAGTGGATATAATTTGAACAAATCTAACCCAAATACTCTACAAGAAATCTGCAGTACAAATTGTCCTGTGCTGGGGTTAATAGGCCAACACATTGCAAGCCTGCCAAGAATACCTGTGCATTATGCACTGGGAAACTAGGTACTTTTTCTTTATTTTAGGGCTAAAACACATCCAATGTCCTTGGTCAGTGAATCCCAGACCACATAGATTTTACAGACTCAATACTGTGCTCGGTTCAGGACTCCAAGCATCATAGTTATATATGATGCAAGGAGCCGCCACATAACCTCCACACAACGGTACCATATTGTAATTATATGGTAACAGTGTGGCGCTGTTATGAAGAATAATGCCAAAAAAACGGTTGCGTGTGACACATGTGCAGTGTGCACCTAAAAGAACCTGCAGAAAACAGAAAACTGTCCCACGGCCCGTAGTAAATGTGCAACAGACAGGGGGCATGAGTCCTAGTGCCATGGACTGAATTTTAGTATCATATTGATGTAAAAGAAACCCCTATGACTATGACACATGGAGTCTAGTCCCCAACACTGTGGTCAGACCCCCGCTATATATCCAACCACTACAGGTCCGTGATTCAAGGAACGGGAAACAATCCTAAATTAGATAATTTTCATACCTACAGGTGCAGCGGTGCTAAAGCGGTCAGATGTAAATGTGGTCAACATAATATCATGATGATTTGTGGTTATCCATAAGGCTCAAGTAAACACTACTCCTGCATCTTAACTGCAGAACAATGACATATTCAGCTCTGCTACACCTTTTATAAATATTATCAAGCTACATGTCCGCTGCTTAGGCCATAATTTATTCTTTTCCTTTTTTAGTCATCCAATTCTCCTAGAGTGATCTGAAGAGTCAGTCATCTGAACAAGTAGCAACATTAAACCTTAAAATACAGATTAATAATACTAAAAGGGATATTCCCATGAAGACAAGTTCCTAAGATATACTCAGGATAACAAAATAACACATTCTCTAATTCACTGTTATTAACAAAAATACATCATTTCACACTTATAATTCCAACCTGTCTCTATCAGTCCTCGTGTAAACAATTGGTTGCCCCTGAATACAACCATAAATCTTATGACTATGGTTGGATTCTTCTTATGAATAGCTTCTCTTGTCTTCACGATACAGTGCTCTCTGCATCCTGCCCCCCTCCCCTGCCTTACAAGACCAGCTCAGACACAGGCACTTCCTGCCAGCAAGCAGTGTGAAGAACCTCACTCTACAAGCTACAGACAGATAAGGTCTTTATTTGAGGGAGGCATATAGCAAAGCTGACCTAAAGTGTTCATTATAGGTGAGGGAGCAGAGCTGACAGTGTGTTATAGGTGAGTTAGCAGAGCTGGGAGTGTCATTGTGTTTTATATCCATCATGGATCTCATCATCTATCATCTCTGATCTGTCTCATCTCTCTTTCTACGTGTCAGATATTAATAGAATTTACAGAATTTACAGAAGCTAAATAAAAGTGTAGATAAACCTTAGGTAACATTATCCCCCTCAGCCATTATTAACTAAACACAACTATAAGAAATGATGACACGACTTCCTGTTGGTCAGAAAAGGTCACTGCTATTTATTGCTGATAAACTCAGTTATTATTATTTTTCTCAAAATCAACCTCAATCTCTGTCCATTTCTTGAAACAATAGCTGCCCTAATCGGTTTTGCTCCCGAACCAGCACTTCGACTTCGGGTAAATTCACATCAAGCTCTTTACGCCAGCTGTGAAAACTCAGATGATGAAGGAAAATCTATATTCCTTTAATGTCTCCAAAATAAAAGGTCACTGCCTATTATTGCTGAAAACTCAGTTATTATTATTTTGTCTCAAAATTGCAAAACACGCTCAATGCTCGTGGTCCATTTCTTGGAGAAACAATAGTGCTCCATAATCGGTTGATCCCGAACCAGCACTCGAACTTCGGGTAAATCACACATCAAAGCTTCTTTCCGTCCAGCTTGTGACTTAAGCTGATGAAGGAAAATCAATTTATGTATTCTTTTAATGTCTCAAAATTAACACATCTCCGTCCGTCTCTTTGGAAACCACCTAGCTTCCCAAATGTGGTTTGTCCAGCCAAACTCCCAAACCAGAACTTCGAATTCGAGCAAAATCAACATAGAACCCTCATATGCTGTCAGCTGGTGACTGAGAATGATCACGATAACCGAAAAAATCAGAACACAAAAACCAAGGAACCAATGGAGGGGCCAGCTTGAAGATGGCGCGGCCACTCGCAATGAGGACAGTGCACACCCAGTGCCTGCCCTTTAATGGAGGGTTTAGAGACAGCACGTGAGGAGAAGAAATGGGACAGACAAATTACCTATTTAAAGAGAAACCCGTCATGCCAAAAACACCCCCCTAAACGAAATATATTTTCAAAACTGCCATTAGAGAGCTTTGCACTCTTATCCCTCATTGTCCCGTAACATGCCTGTAACCTTATAGCAATGAGGGTCACTTAAAGCTGTATGACAAAGACCTGTGAATAATTCAATGATCATTAGCATATTAGAGCTGTCCATCTATTATGAGTGGGAGGTACAGCCAAAACCCCACCAGGCGTTTGACTGACAGCGCTGGTACATTGATTTGAGGCCATGTATAATGACTGGTTCCTTCCTGGTGCTGGTGGCCACGCCCCCTTGCCGGCCTGTGTGTGAATGTGTGTGTGGTCTAGGAGAGATACAGCAGCCCAGGCCAGCCAGGTTACAGCAGAAACAGTCAGATTCATGGTGTAGCTGTCTGTCTTGTGTATTGTGATTAGGAGGATGGCAGCATTAGCAGGTACGGCACTCAGACTAGCCATGTTTACATAACATTACCACAAAGGACATGAGACAGAGGGGGAGGAAGAGGGGAGGGTGAACAGGGTAGGTGAACACTGCCTCTGACCATTTGACCAGTCATCTTTACATTAATAAAGAAATAGATGATTTTACAATGATTACTGTATGAAATAACATTAGATAAAGGCTGGTAGGATCACTGTGAGCTGCCCAAACAGGGTGGTAGTAGGACAGGACTAGTGACACAGAACTCTGAACAGGTTGTCCTTTAAAAAAGTGCAAACATCCCATGTAATAAATTACAACACGCAGGACACTACCCAGTCCGTGGACACCCTCCTTATTACAATCGGGGCCACTCGGCCGATGTGTCATAGCACAGAGAAATTCATAATGGGACACATTTACTACCCGGTCTGTCACGATCCCCGATCCGTGTACTGTCCGATGAGGATGAGTCCGGCGCGCAATTCACCCAAGTACGTGCGCCCGATGATCCTGCAATGTGTGGCTTCCCCGCTTCAGATCCGCCTGAGTTCACCTTCTTCCCGGGTATTGTGAGTGCAGTCTTGCCGAAAACAATTTGACATGTTAAAGTCCCACGCTTTGTGCGAACTCCGTCCGCGAATTGTGTGGTGTGAAAAAGCCGGCGCCGATGGAACGGCGCCAAAATCTCGATCGCGTTGCCAAAAGCCCGTCTTAAAAGCGCCGCACATCGGAAATTGAAGGACCCCACCGATTGTGGTGCTCGCGGACCCTTAGTAAATGAGCCCCATATGGTGTCTGACTTAGAAAGTCCCCCGCTCACTAAGTTAGAATAAAAGCATAAAAAACAGCAAAGTAAAAATGTAAAGTAAGGGGTTAAACATTATCTTTAGTGTGATAAACATCATTTGGGGATTAAAATTGTGAAGAAACTCTTTCAACCCCTTTAACACCATCAGTAACAACTGTGTACCGGCGTGTATTGGCCCTGCTGGTAACATGTAGGTTCAAAAAGTTACGGACTGTACATAAACATTAGAAAATAGGGGAAGAGTCCATGAGGCTGAGATGTAACCTGTCACCGTGTTCATTGTTCACAAATTTCTGCAAAATTATCTGAAAAGCAAGAAGTGTCTGAAATGAAATTTCCCTATTATCGTGTGCTCTGAAGAAAATCTCCACATTGCTGCAAACCAATTCTGACAGCACTAGAAAAGTGAGACAGGTTATACTTAAAGGGAAACATGTCTATATTTAACACTGAAGTCAGCGTGGTGGGGAGCATTCTGACGAGCCCCTCCGCTGGGAATGACATCGTGCCTATCAACGACTTCAGGGAAGTGATGTGACTCTGGATGCAGGGCATCAATTACAGTGCAGGGGTTGTTCTGAGGAAGAGAGAGCGTGTACTTCTGTGTTTTAAAAGTTCTCCACCATCATTGACTTCACTTCAAAGTTGATCTTTCGGGATGAAGCCCCCACACTGGGCGCTTGAAAGAGGACACAATCGGAAGGTGTAAGCTGCTGGAACTTACTGGATTAGTGGTTTTATAGGTTAATTTCTGCTGACAGCTTCCCTGTGTGAACAAAATCTACCATTGATAATTTAGGCACAACTACTCCCTAGATCACGAGGCCCTGTGACTAGTGGTAATCTTTTTATATTTGTTATCCACAGCCCCCCCTGCTGTTTGATGATGCCTGGGGGCTCTGGGGGTGTTACTAGAGCACCCTCAGTGATGTACCTTAAAGGAATGTTACAATGGATTAAAACATGGCTATATCATAGTTGATATTAAAGAGAAACCCGTCATGCAAAGAAATAACCCCCCTAAACGAAATATATTTTATAAACTGCCATAGAGAGCGATTGCCTATCATCTCCTCATGTCCCTCACATGCCTGTAACTAAGCATATGGGTCCTAAAGCTGTATGCAATATGACCTGTGAAAATGTCCAATGAGTCATTGAGCTATTCCAAGCTGTCACTCTATTACATGAGTGGGAGGCACAACCCACACCCCCAGTGCTAACGACAGCCGTGATTAAGGGTCTGGTGTGAGCTGTAAATGATGTGGCTTCACTGGTGCTGGTGGCCACGCCCCCTGCAGCTGTGTTGGTGCAGGTGATGTGTGTTTAGGCGGATGACAACAGCTCAGGCAGCCATGTTACAAGCAGAACAGTCAGATTATGTAGCTGAGTTGTCTGTGTCTCTCCACACCAGGGGGGGCGGACTGGGCCATGGCCACCCCACCCCCGAACACGGGGCGATGGGGTCCGCCGGCGCATCTGTTGCGAAAAAAATGATAATGGTAGAGGAGGACACCGCCTGAGACAAGGGAATGCCGGGCGCCTGCAGGACCCCTGCGGGTTCGCTGTATGGCCGTGTCATCACTGACCCGCGGAGTCCCCCGGCCGGTCTCCGCTAGTTGAGGCCTGAGAACCTGACATTGGCGAGAAACAAAAGAAACAACCCCCGCGAATACCCCACACCACCTGTAGCGATGGCCCTACGACACCGCGATGGCACAGGACACCGGCGGAAGGCCCCGGGCGAAGGCGCCACCCCCGCGATTGCCCCCCCTGCTTGCCCTGTGTTGCGCTGGAGGATGCAGTGATGAGGATGGCACATGACCCGGAGAACTTATCAGGGTACAGTTGCTGTATACAGGCGAGTATGTGGGTAGGCTCCTGCTGATGATGGTTGTGTAGTGCCTACTTGATGCATGCTGCGTCAAGGAAGAACAGTGATTCCCCCCCGCGTGGTATCTACTGATATGGCATGGCACCATGCCTGCGATATCCGATAACCCGACGAAGGAGACCTCACCGTGATTGTCCTTGAAGTAAGGACGCAGACCGCCCAGTGTCTTCTGCTGAGTACTGATCCCACCCCTGGGAATGCCCCTTATCCGGCTGTGGTGAGAAGGGGGAATGCTAGGCGGACTGTGGCACATGAGACGAGGGATACGAGGTGTAGCAAAGGAGAGGGGGGGTAGTAAGTGGGCAGTAAGGGGTTGATGTGTGAGTAGGCTGTGTTTACGGGGAAGTATGGCTGGTGGTATGCTGAAGTCAGACTGGTGTGTGAGTGGAAGTATGGCTGGTGTTAGATAGCTACGTGGGAATGTATGGTGGTGTGTATGCTACGTGGAATGTATGGCTGTGTATATGTAGTCCGGAGGAGGTGTGATGCTACGTTGGGAATGTATGGCTGGGTGTGTATGTACGGGGAAGTCTGGCTGGGTGTGATGCATACGTGGGAATCCGTATGGCGGGTGGTGTAGTAGTTATGTCGCGGTGTATTATTGGGCGTTGTGGTGGTTGCTACGTGGGACATGTATGGCTGGTGTTGCTAGTGGGACCGTATGGCGTTGTGTGTATGCTACGTGGGAAAATGTATGGTGGTGTGGTATTGACGTGGGACGTATGGCTGGTGTAGTATGCTACGTGGGAACAGTATGGCATTGGCTGTGTAGCTGACCAGTCGGGATGTCGAGGGTGGTGTATCTATCGTAGGGAATGTAGGCTGGTGTTGATGTGTTGTAGTGGCCGAAGTGAGGCGTGTATGCTGAGTGGTGATATGTATGACGTGGGGGTGAGCTCATGGATGTGGTGGGTGTGATGATCTGGGATTAGGCTTGTGTTGGCATGGGAATGATATGGCTTGGTGGTGTCGTTGGAATGCTGGGCGTTAAGATGAGGGACCAGTATGGATGGTGTATGTGTATGCTTAAGTGGGAATGTGGAGTGATGAGTGGACCGTAGTGGTGTGTATTGCTACGGTGGGAAGGTATGGGTGGGTGTATATTGACCGACGTGGGAATGTATGGGATGGTTGTGTATGTACAGTGGGACGTGATGGCTGTGTGTATGCTTACGTGGGAAAGAGCCCGATGGGTGTTATGTGTGTCAAGGGGCCACAATTCACTGGCTGGGCGTGTAATGTAGAAGGGGAAGGCTGGGGCGTGCGACCCAGTTCGGCATGTAGTACTAGGTAATGCGATATGCGGGTTACTCGTATGCTGCCTGTCCGATGCTACGATGAGAAGGAGGAAACGCAAGGTGATCAGAGTCAGGAGGAGTAATCGGTGTAAAGGTATGGCGTCAGGGATGGAGGACTGGATAGTGTATGGCTCGAACTGTTATAGGATGTGTGTCGTGGGGACCGTGAAGGGCTGAAGGGAGTACTGGAAGGAAGAGGCTGGGGTTATGATACGTTGCGGACCCCGTGTATGGGATTGGTGTGTATAGCAGGGGCTACCGTGGGAAGTAAGCGGGCTGCGTTAACTAAGTGGGAAATGTTAATGGAGGGTGTGATATGGACTACGAGGGACCTATGCGCGCTGTATGAGGAATGGTCTTGGAGTATGAGATGGGAATATCTTAGAGCGGGATGTAGGCGTGGTATGCAAGTGGAATGTATGGCTGGTGGAGACGGGGTATGGGTTAGTACTGGAATGTGGCTGGTGTGTTGTACCTGAAGATCTGTGTGCTAGTGGTATCGGTGATGCTCGTGGATGTTGGATTGATATGGGAATCCTGATATCGGGGAATGTATGGCTGGATGTCGTGGGATGTATCGGGGGGTTATGACTGACGGCGTGGTGATGCTAGAATGTAGGCTGGTGGTATGCTACGTGGGAAGTAGGTGGTGGATGATAAGTGAGTGATGCAGGGTATGCTCGGGGGAATGTATGGTGGGTGTTAGTATGCTACGTGGGATATGGATTGGTGGTGGTGTATGCTACGCGAGGGAATGTATGGGTGGTGTGTATGGTTTTATACGTTGGGGAAGGTAGTGGCTGGTTGTTATATGCTACTACGTGGGACAAGTTATGGCTGGTGTAATGCTACGTGCGGACCGAGAGGTGGTCGTATATGCATAGAGTGGGAAAGATGCGCTTGGTATTGTGTATGCTACGTGGGGGACCCGTTTATGTCTTGGTGTATGCTACGTGGAATGTATGGCTGGTGTGTAATGCTACGTGGGAAGTATGGCTGGTCTGTATGCTACGGGGGAATGATGGGTGGTGTATATGCTACGTGGGACAGTATGGATGGTGTATATGATAAGATGGGAAGGTATGGCTGGTTTTGTTGTATGGCTACGTGGGAAAGTATGCGTCTGGTGTGTATGCTACGTGGGACCGTATGGCTGGTGTGTATGCTACGTGGGAATGTATGGGCTTGGGTGTGTATGACTAGTGGGAATGTGATGTGTGGTGTGTATGTTTGCAGGGAGTCGTGCGTGGACTGGTGTTGAATGAGTGTGTGTAGTTCATGCTGAACAGGGGCGAGGCGGCGTGTATTGTAGCTGTGTGTATGAGTAGTTATAATAGTATATTCGTGTACATAGGGCGGCGAGTATTATAGTAGTTCTATTCATTGGTACATAGGGAAACAGTATTATTATTAGGTATATTTTTTACTAGGGGTGCAAGTTTTATAGTAGTTATATTACCTGTACATAGGGGGGGCAGTATTTAGTAGTTATCATTCCCTGGACATGTCCGGGGACTGTATTATAGTAGGCATATTCGTTGTAAATAGGAGACGCACAGATTATAGAGTGCTATCTTTTAGTATCAAGGGGGTTGGTTAGTATTATAATAGTTATATTTTGACATAGGAGGCATAGATTAGTTAGTGTATAGTTCCTGACATAGGGGGCAGTATATAGTAGTTGTAATATTCCTGTACATAGTGGGAAGCAGTATTATAGTAGTTATATTCCGTGACCTAGGTGGGCAGGATTATATGTAGTTATATTGCGGTACATAGGGGACAGTATTATAGTAGGCTATTCTCCCTGTACATAGGACCGGCAGATATAGTAGTGTTATTATTCTGTACATAGGGACATGTATGATAGTATGGCATATTCTTGGTACATAGGAGGCAGGTATTATAGGTAGTTAGTTCTGTACATAGGGGAGCAGTATATAGTAGTTATATTCATGTACATAGGGGCAGGATTATTAGTAGTATATTACTGGAATAGGGAAGCAGTATTATAGTAGGTATATTCTGGTACAAGGGAGCGTATATTATAGTTAGTATAGTCTTTTACAATAGGGGGCCAGTATTATAGTGAGTATAGATTCTTGTACATAGGGAGGACAGTATTATAGTATGGTATATTACTGTACATAAGGGGGCAGAGTATTAATAGTAGTTATATTTTACGTTACAGGGGGGGAACAGTATTACAGATATATTCTTGTACTAGTGGGCAGTATTAGTAGTAGTTAATATTCTTGTTACATAGGGGCAGTAGTATAGTAGTTAATTCCCTTGTACATAGTGGGGCAGTCGTTATTATAGTAGGTTATATCCTGTACAGTAGGGGGCAGTTATTACATAGTAGTTATATTCTTGTACATAGGAGCCAGATATTAGTAGGTATTATTTCTTGTACATAGGGGCAGTAATTATAGTAGTTATAGTCTTTTACAAGGGGTGGCTATGTTTTATAGTAGTTAGTAATTCTGTGACATAGGAGGCAGTATTCATAGTAGTTATATTCCGTTGTACATAGGGGGCACGTATTTAGTAGTTCTATCTTATACATAGGGGACAGTGTAGTATATCGTATAGGGCAGTATAGTGATATCTTGTACATCGGGTGGCCAGTTTATAGTTAGTTAATATCTTGTACATAGGGGCAGATTATAGTAGTTAACTGACAGGCTATTAACAGATTATTGGTACATGAGGGGGCAGGCATAAGTTTTTTCTTATTAGTAGTTATATTCTTGTACATTAGGATGGCAGTCATTATAGTAGTCACATGGAAAGATTGTTTATGGAGAAGATATTTAGTATTAAGTTGTGATTCTCTTAAAAAAGAAGCTTATTCCTGGTAAGGGAGGTATATGAATTTCTTTGTCTGTGCGTACTGCTTTTAGACCATCTATAAACGTTTGTAACCACAACATCACATGACCACGCTACTCGTTGTGACACCGCCCACAAGAATGGGGCCACTTTTAACAGTTTTTTCCAGGGCCACTTTAAATTCCCAGTCCGCCCCTGCTCTCACCTGTATATTAGGAGGATTGCAGCATGTCAGCAGATGTCAGCCAGACACATAGCAATGCTTTACTATACATTACCACACAGACATGAGAGGGGGAGGAGAGGGGAGGGGTAACAGGGGTGGCAGGGTACAGGGGTGCATCACTGCCTCTGACTATGTGACCAGCCTCATTTACATAATAAAGAATAGTGGTTTTACATATGAATAATGTATGAAATAATAATAAAGGTTGGGATGGGATCTTGTGAGCTGCTTCCAACAGGTAGTGATGACAAAGACTAGTGGCAGAGACCTGATGACAGGTGTCCTTTAAAGGTAGATTTCCTTTCACTACATAACAAAACTCTGCCACAGAACGTCGCTATTCATCTTCTTCACAAACAAACAAGACATTCAGAGCATTCCCCGGAGCAGACAAACTATCAAGAATCTAGTCATCACACCCTTGCCCCGAGTATGAGCCTTTGTCACTTTTCATGATCGGTGCGATAAGTTGCAGAGCACACAACATATTTTAGGGTACAGTCATACACCACATCAGTGGTGGGAACCATCATATCACACTCTCAACATCAAGGCGTGTAAAACAATGGTATCAAATACTGATCTGCAGAACCAGAATCAACCCCCCAGCAGCATGTTCTTATGGCCAAGGTGTATAAGCCATACAGCACATATAGCTCTAGCCCATTGGTTTTGTAGACATCTACCAAAAGTTTAAAGGGAAACGGTCACCAGGGGACCCATTTTTAGCCTCCAGTCCCCCAGCAGAAACAAAGTACATAGCACTGCCAAAGTGTTTTGTATAAAAAATAGGTTTTACAGAAAAAAGATATGTTATATTGTACCTTTCATTAGCATTGCTGTGGACTAGGCAGTTGCTCCATTAGGAGGAGCTGGAAAAGGAGCAGTCCCCCCCCCCCTTGGTGAACATGTGACCTCTCAAACTATATGAATAACTCCCCTCACCGGGATTGGTGTAGAGGAGCAGGGGGCGTCGGCCAAGCACAGAGATGGGTGTGTTTCATATAATATTGAAAAGGTCACATGGAGAAGTGTTCCCCAAGGGGTGGGGGGGGGACTGCTTCTTTCAAGCTCCTCCCAAAAGGCAACTGCCTAGTCACACAGCACATGCTAATGAAGGTACAAATACATACTTTTTTTTCTGTAAAACCAATTTTTTAATACAAAAACACTGTGGCGTGTATGTTCTATGCTCTGTGGGACTGGGGAGTGCAAAATTGGTCTCCCTGGTGATGGGTTCCTTTAAGACTTGTGCAGGTAGTGTAGTAGTAGTAGGAGCAGGTGGATTATAATATTCAACATTATATAAAGGACTGGATGGTTGTAGCTGTTAAAGGTAACAGAACTGCAAGAACAATAACAAAAGTTTAGCAAAATGTTGCAAATTTAATGCAGTGGGTGGTGAAACATTTTAAAAAAAGCTGGGTAAATCACCTCTGGCCAAATCATAGCCATGGCTAGTTAAGGGGAGTCCAATTGCCAGATGGGCTGTTCAGCCACTAATTCGGCAATAGGCGCGGTCTAGCTGCCGAACTTGAACGTTTCGATCCGCTCATCTATAATTTTCATGTAGCAAACCGTCACAATTGTAAATGCTTAATTTTTTCCCCTAGAGTCTGCTACAGTAATTGATCTTTTGTGGATTTTATTTCCTTTGCAGTTGTTTTTTTTTTTTGGGGGGGGGGGGGTTGCAGCCTGTAGATAGGATTGCATAAAACATCCAAAAGATAATCTCTTGGGTTAGTTGCTGGCACTCGGTGTGGCTATCCCCAGTGTGGGTGTGTAAGGGAGGCAAATTGGGCTTGCCCAGGGGCCCTGTCCTAAGGGGCCCCCTGCTGTGGACTTTGTGGGCAGAGGCTGTTTGTCCTTTATCCCTTGGTTGAATCCCCATGTGAAGATGCTTTCGTCTATCTCCAGTCTATATATCTATCATCCACCGTCTAGTTATCTATCTCTATAATTTGTCTATTTCTTATCAGTATATCTGCCTATCTATTATATCATTTTCGATCAATCTTCAATCTCTCGTCTAATGTATCTATCTCTCATATCTGTCTATCCTCCATCATTTTTATGTATAATCTACTTTACATTTATGCAAGCGATCTATCCCCACTTTTAATTTGCCCAACTTTGTCTGAAACCGGCGGCAATCCACAAATGATCTTCAGCATTTGTTAACAGACTTGGGGTTTACCCATAAGAACGTGCGCAGTCATGAAACAAGAACCATGATGTGGCCATGTGTGAAGATGAACACTGAACATACAAGAAAGGCCAAGAGAAGGTGTGTATAGGCCAAAAAATTTACAAAATCTTTATTAATATTGACACCTCACAACAAACATTTAAAAGCACCTAAAAGTACATAAGTACACATATCTTAGACCCATGTATTGAGATCACAATAGATCCATACACAACACATCACCCAAATGGACAATGGATATGTTGTGCAAAAGTCCCATCAGAAGTAATGATTAAATGGGAGTTTGAGTTAATACATCAGAAAGTTTGAAAAATACATGTATGATTTCCCTTCCAAACAATAAGCATGATGCCTAAGGAACAATCGGCACACTCTGTGAGAAATCATTTGATCGAGGTTACATAGTTACCATCCAGGAAATTGGATAAACAGAGCATGCATGGAGGGTGATGTGGGCAAAATGCATTGTGCACGTTTTTGATGCATTTTCATTTTTTTGTTTTGATTGGGTATTTTGGATTTTTGCCCACATCACCCTCCATGCATGCTCTGTTTATCTCAAACTTTCCTGGATGGGTAACTATGTACCTCTGATCAAATGATTTCTCACAGAGTGTGCCGATTGTTCCTTTAGCATCATATGCTTATTGTTTGGAAGGGAAATCATACATGTATTTTTCAAACTTTCTTGATGTATTAACTCAAACTCCCATTTAATCATTACTTCTGATGGGGACTTTTGCACAACATATCCATTGTCCATTTGGGTGATGTGTTGTGTATGGATCTATTGTGATCTCAATACATGGGTCTAAGATATGTGTACGTATGTACTTTTTAGGTGCTTTTAAATGTTTGTTATGTGAGGTGTCAATAATTAATAAAGATTTGTAAATATTTTTTGGCCTATACACACTTCTCTTGGCCTTTCTTGTATGTTCAAAAAGGTCACTGCTATTATTGCTGATAAACTCAGTTATTATTATTTTCTCAAAATCAACCTCAACTCTGTCCATTTCTTTGAAAACCATAGTTGCCCTAATCGGTTTTGCTCCCGAAACAGCCACTTCGACTTTACGGGAAAATCCACATCAAAGCTCTTTCCGCCAGCTGTGACTCTAAGACTGATGAATGAAAATCAATTATTATCCTTTAATGTCTCAATTTAATTAATTCCACACAATCTACGTTCCGTTCTCTTGTGGGAAACCACTCGCTCCCCAATTAGTGGCTTTGCTCAGCAAACTCCCAAACCAGCACTTCGATTCCCGGCAAAATCCAATTTGAACCCTCATTGCGGAAGCGGGATGACCTTGAGACTGATTCACGATAACCGAAAACATCAGAACACAAAAACAATAGTAAAATATGAGGGCCAGCTTGACAGATGGCCGCGGGCTACCAAGAGGAAGTGCACCCCATGTCCTGCCCCTTTCAATGGGAGGGTTAGCAGAGCAGGCGGATGGAGAGAAATTAAGAAAGACAAATACCATTTTTTAAAGAGAACCACGTTTATGCATAAATAACCCCTTAAACTAAATTTTATTTCGCATAAAACTGCCATTTAGATCGAGCCATTGCCTAGCTATCCTCATTCTGTCCCTCTACATGCTCTGTAAACTTGTTAAGCACATGAGGGTCCTTAAAGCTGCTATGAACAATGACCTGTGCAATAGGTCCAATGCATCCATAGCATAGTTATGAGTGCGTCCATCTATTCATGAGTGGGAGGGTACAGCTCAAATCCCCCAGTGCTTGACTGAAGCCTGTAGAATGATCTGTATAATGATGTGAGGCTGTATAATGATGTGCTTCCTGGTGCTGGTGGCCACGCCCCCTGCAGCCTGTGTGTGCATGTGTGTGTGTTTAGGAGAGATACAGCAGCTCCAGGCAGCCATGTTACAGCAGAACATGTCAGATTCATGTGTAGCTGCTGTCTGTGTCTCTGTGTATTAGGAGGATGCAGCATGTCAGCAGGTACAGCACTCACACTAGCCATGCTTTACTATACATTACACACAGACATGAGCAGAGGGGGAGGAGAGGGGAGGGTGAACAGGGGTGACATCACTGCCTCTGACCATGTGACCAGCCTCATTTATATGATAAAAAATAGATGATTTTACAATGAATAATGTATGAAATAACTAGATAAAGGCTGGGATGGGATCCTTGTGAGCTGCTCCAACAGGTAGTAGTGACAGGACTAGTGACACAGACCTGATGACAGGTGTCCTTTAAAGTGCAAACATCCCATGTAATAAATTACAACACCAGGACACCCCAGTCCGTGGACACCCTCCTTATACAATCGGGGGCACCCTTCAGGACATGTGTCATAGCACAGAGAAATCATAATGGGACACATTTACTTACCCGGTCCTGTCACGATCCCCGATCCGTACTGTCCGATGAGGATGAAGTCCGGCGCGATTCACCAAGATCGTGCGCCCGAGATCCTACATGTGTCGCTTCCCCGCTCAGGTCCGCCAGAGTTCACCTTCTTCCCGGTGTATGTGAGTGCATGTCTTGCGAAACAATTTGACATGTTAAATCCCACGCTTTGTCCGAATCCGTCCACGAATTGTGTGGTGTGAAAGCCGGCGCCGATGCGCCAAAATCCGATCGCGTGTGCCAAAAAGCCCTTCTAAAAGCGCCGCACATCGGAAATTGACGGATACCCCACCGATAGTGTGCTCCGCGGACCCTTAGTAAATGAGCCCCAATGTGTCTGCTTAGAAAGTCCCCGCTCACTAAGTTAAATAAAAGCAATAAAACAGCAAAAGTAAAATTGTAAAGTAAGGGGTTAAACATTATCTTTATTGTGTAAACATCATTTGGGGATTAAAATTTGAGAACTTTCTTTCAAACCCCTTTAACACCAGCAGTAACAACTTGTGTACCGGAGTATTGCCTGCTGGTAACCTGTAGGTCAAAGTAAGACTGTACTAAACATTAGAAACATAGATGGAAGAGCCATGAGGCTGAGATGTAACCTGTACCGCTGTCATGTCATTCTGCAAATTACTCATGAAAAGCAGAAGTGTCTGAAATGAAATTTCCCTATTATACGTGTGCTCTGAAAGAAAATCTCCACATTGCTGCATAACAATTCTGTACAGCACTAGAAAAGTGAGACAGGTTTTATACTTAAAGGGAACCTGTCATCATTTAACACTGAAGTCAGGGTGGGGAGCTCTGAACGCCTCCTCCGCTGGGAATGACATCGTGCATCAGACTTCAGGGTAAGTGATGTCTCTGGATGCAGGAGCATCAATTACAGTGCAGGGGTTTTCTGAGGAAGAGAGAGCTTGACTTCTGTGTTAAAGCCTCCACCTCCTTGACTTCACTTCAAAGTTGATTTTCTGGATGAAGCCCCCACACTGGGTCATGAAAGAGACACAATCTGGAAGGAGTTAAGCTGCTTGGCAACTTACTGGTAGTGGTTTATAAGGTTAATTTCTGCTGACAGCTTCCCTTTGAACAAAATCTACCATGATAATTTAGGCACAACTACTCCTAGATCCAGGCCCTGTGACAGTGGTAATCTTTTTATATTTGTTATCCACAGCCCCCTTGCTTGATGATGCCTGAGGGGCTCTGGGGCGTTACTAGAGCCCCTCAGTGCTGTAACTTCAAAGGCTGTTACAATGAGTAGAACATGGCTTATCATAGCTTGATTTTAAAGAGAACCCGTCATGCAAAATAACCCCCCTAAACGAAATATATTTTCATAAACTGCCATTAGAGAGCATTGCCTCTATCCCTTCATTGTCCCTCTACATGCCTGTAAACCTAAGCAATGAGGTCCTAAAGCTGTATGCAAATGACCTGTGAAATGTCCAATGAGTCATTAGCATATTCAAGCTGTCCACTCTATTCATGAGTGGGAGGCACAACCACACCCCCAGTGCATAACTGACAGCCTGTATAATGGTGTGAGGCTGTATAATGATGTGCTTCCTGGTGCTGGTGGCCACGCCCCCTGCAGCTTGTGTGTGCATGTGTGTGTGTTTAGGAGAGATACAACAGCTCCAGGCAGCCATGTTACAGCAGAACATGTCAGATTCATGTGTAGCTGATGTCTGTGTCTCTCACCTGTATATTAGGAGGATGCAGCATGTCAGCAGATGCAGCACAGACACTAGCAATGCTTTACTATACATTACACACAGACATGAGCAGGGGGAGGAGAGGGGAGGGGTAACAGGGGTGACATCACTGCCTCTGACTATGTGACCAGCCTCATTTACATAATAAAGAATAGATGGTTTTACAATGAATAATGTATGAAATAACTAAATAAAGGTTGGGATGGGATCCTTGTGAGCTGCTCCAACAGGTAGTAGTGACAAGACTAGTGGCAGAGACCTGATGACAGGTGTCCTTTAAAGGTAGATTTCCTTTCACTACATAACAAAACTCTGCACAGAACTGGCTATTCACATCTTCTTCCACAAATAAACAAGACATTCAGACATTCCCCGGAGCAGACAAACTATCTATGAATCTAGTCATCACACCCTTGCCCCGAGTCATGAGCTCTTTTGTCACTTTTCATGCTCGGTGCGATAAGTTGCAGAGCACACAACATATTTTAGGGTACAGTCATACACACATCAGTGGTGGGAACCATCATATCACACTCTAACATCAAGGCGTACAAACAATGGTATCCAAATACTGATCTGCAGAACCAGACTCACCCCCCAGCAGCCATGTTCTTATGGCCAAGGTGTATAAGCCATACAGCACATTTAGCTCTAGCCCATTGGTTTTGTAGACATCTACCAAAAGTTTAAAGGGAACCTGTCACCAGGAGACCCATTTTTAGCACTCCCCCAGTCCCCACAGAACAAAGTACATACACTGCCAAAGTGTTTTTGTATAAAAAATAGGTTTTACAGAAAAAAAGATATGTTATATTGTACCTTTCATTAGCATTGCTGTGGACTAGGCAGTTGCCCATTAGGAGGAGCTGGAAAAGGAGCAGTCCCCCCCCCCCTTGGGAACATGTGACCTCTCAAACTATATGAATAACTCCCCTCACCGGGATTGGTTGTAGAGGAGCAGGGGGCGTCGGCCAAGCACAGAGATGGGTGTGTTTCATATAATATTGAAAAGGTCACATGGAGAAGTGTTCCCCAAGGGGTGGGGGGGGGACTGCTTCTTTCAAGCTCCTCCCAAAAGGCAACTGCCTAGTCACACAGCACATGCTCAATGAAAGGTACAAATAACATATTTTTTTTCTGTAAAACCAATTTTTTAATACAAAAACACTGTGGCAGTGTATGTTCTATGCTCTGTGGGACTGGGGAGTGCAAAAATTGGTCTCCTGGTGATGGGTTCCTTTAAGACTTGTGCAAGAGTAGTAGGGGTAGTAGTAGTAGGAGCAGGTGGATTATAATATTCAACATTATATAAAGGACTGGATGGTTGTAGCTGTAAAAGGTAACAGAACTGCAAGAACAATAACAAAAAGTTTAGCAAAATTGTTGCAAATTTAATGCAGTGGGTGGTGTAAACATTTTAAAAAAAAGCTGGGTTAAATTTCACCTCTGGCCAATCATAGCCATGGCTAGTGAAGGGGAGTCAATTTGCCAGATGGGCTGTTCAGCCACTAATTCGGCAATATGGCGCGGTCTAGCTGCCGAACTTGAACGTTTCGATCCGCTCATCTATAATTTTCATGTAGCAAACCGTCACAATTTGTAAATGCTTAATTTTTCCCCTAGAGTCTGCTACAGTAATTGAGCTTTTGTGGATTTTATTTTCCTTTGCAGTTGTTTTTTTTTTTTTGGGGGGGGGGGGGGGTTGCAGCCTGTAGATAGGATTTGCATAAAACCAATCCAAAAGATAAATCTCTGTGGGTTAGTTGCTGGCAACTCGGCTGTGGCTAATCCCAGTGTGGGTGTTAAGGGGAGGCAAATTGGGCGTTTGCCCAGGGGCCCCTGTCCTAAAGGGGCCCCCTGCATGTGGACTTTTGTGGGCAGAGGCTGTATTGTTCCTTTAATTTCCCTTGGTTGAATCCCCATGTGAAGATGCTTATCGTCTATCTCCAGTCTATATATCTATCATCCATCCGTCTAGTTATCTATCTCCTATAATTTGTCTATTTCTTATCTATATATCTGCCTATCTATTATCTATCCATCTTTCGATCAATCTTCAATCTCTCTTCTACTGTATCTATCTCTCATATCTGTCTATCCTCCATCATTTTTCTATGTATAATCTACTTTACATTTATGCAAGCTATCTATCCCCACTTTTAATTTTGCCCACTTTGTCTGAAACCGGCCCTGGCTAATCCACAATGATCTTTCAGCATTTGTTAACAGACTTGGGGTTTACCCATAAGAACGTGCTCAGTCATGAAACAAGAACCATGATGTGGCCATGTGTGACAGATGAACACTGAACATACAAGAAAGGCCAAGAGAAGTGTGTATAGGCCAAAAAATAAAAAGGTCACTGTCTATTATTGCTGATACAACTCAGTTATTATTATTTTTGTCTCAAAATCTGCAAAACACCGCTCAATCTCGTGGTCCCATTTCTTGAAAAACAATTTAGTGTCCTAATCGGTTGTCCCGAACCAGCACTCGAATTTCGGGGTAAATCACACATCAAAGCTTCTTTCGATCAGCTTGTGACTTAAGCTGATGAAGTGAAAATCAATTTATGTATTCCTTTTAATAGTCTCAAAATAAACCCCAATCTCCGTCCGTTCTCTTTGGAAACACTAGCTTTCCCAAAGTGGTTTGACTCAGCAAACTCCCAAACCTCAGCACTTCGAATTCGGCAAAATCAAATAACCTCAGTATGCGTCAGCTGGTGACTGAGAATGATCACTGATAACCGAAAAAATCAGAACACAAAAACCAAGCAGAACACCAATAGGGAGGGCAGCTTGAAGATGGCGCGGCCACTCGCAATGAGGACAGTGCACACCCAGTGCTGCCCTTTAATGGAGGGGTTTAGAGCAGCACGGAGGGAAGAAATGGACAGAACAAATACCTATTAAAGAGAACCCGTCATGCCCAAATAACACCCCCCTAAACTAAATAATATTTTGCATAAACTGCCCTTTAGGAGCATTTGCTCTTATCCCTTACATTGTCCCTCACATGCCTGTAACCTATAGCAATGAGGGTCACTTAAAGCTGTATGCAAATGACCTGTGAATAAGTCTCACAATGATCATTAGCATAGTTAGAGCTGTCCATCTATTATGAGTGGGAGGTACAGTCCAAACACCCCAGGCGTTGACTGACAGCCTGGTAGATGATATTGAGGCTGTATAATGACTGGCTTCCTGTGCTGGTGGCACGCCCCCTTGCCGGCCTGTGTGTAATGGTGTGGTATGTGGTTAGGAGAGATACAGCAGCTCCAGGCAGCCCAGGTTACAGCAGAAACATGTACAGATTCATGGTAGCTAGCTGTCTGTCTTGTGTCTGTGAGTTAGGAGGATGCAGACATTAGCAGGTACGGCACTAACTAGCCATGCTTCATACATAGCCACAAAGGACATGAGACAGAGGGGGAGGAAAGAGGGGAGGGTGAACAGGGTGAGGTGAACACTGCTCTGACCATGTGGATCCAGTATTTTACATAATAAAGAATAGATGATTTTACAATGATTATGTATGAAATAATAGATAAAGGCATGGATGGATCCACTGTGAGATGCCCAAACAGGTGGTAGTAGGACAGGACTAGTGACACAGACTGCTGATACAGGTGTCCTTTAACAAAGTGCAAACGCATCCCATGTAATTAAATTACAACACCAGGACACTCCAGTCCGTGGACACCCTCTTATTACAATCGGGGCACCACTCGCGAATGTGTCATAGCACAGAGAAATCATAATGGGACACATTGTACTTACCCGGTCCTGTCACGATCCTCCGATCCAGTGTACTGTCCGATGAGGATGAGTCCGGCGCGGCATATTCATCCAATGTAGCGTTGCGCCCGATGATCCTGCAGTGTCAGCTCCCCGCTCAGATCCCCGTTCACTTCTTCCCGGGTATCGTGAGTGCAGTGTCTTGCAGAAAACAATTTGACATTGTTAAAGTCCCACGCTTTGTCGAATCCGTCCAGCGAATTGTGTGGTGTGAAAAAGCCGGCGCAGATTGATGGTGGCCAAAAATCCGATCGACGTTGCCAGTAAAAGCCTTTCTTAAAAGCGCCCGCACATCGGAAATTGAACGAGCTTCCCCCGATATGTGGTGCTCGCGGGACCCTTAGTAAATGAGGCCCAAGTGTTGCTTAGAAAGTCCCCCGCTCACTAAGTTAAATAAAAGCATATAAAAAAGCCAAAAGTAAAATGTAAAGTAAGGGTTAAACATTATCTTTAGTGTGTAAACATCATTTGGGGATTAAAATTGTGAAGAACATTTCTTTCAACCCCTTTAACACAGCATAGTAACAACTGTGGGTACCGGCATAGTATTGCCCTGTGGTAACATGTAGGTTCAAGAAGTACGACTGTACAAACATTAGAAAATAGTGGAAGATCCATGAGGGCGAGATGTATAACCTGTCACCGCTGTCATTGTTCACAATTCTGCCAAGAATTACTCATGAAAAGCAGAAGTGTCTGAAATGAAAGTTCCCTATTATACGTGTGCTCCTGAAAGAAAATCTCCACATTGCTGCAACACCAATTCTCGACAGCACTAGAAAAGTGAGACAGGTGTTATACTTAAAGGGAACATGTCCATCATTTAACACTGAAGTCGTGGTGGGGGCTCTGACTGAGCCTCCTCGCTGGGAATTGACATCGTGACATCAGACTTCAGGAAGTGAGTGACTCTGGAGCAGGGATCAATTAACAGTGCAGGGGTTGTTCTGAGGAAGAGAGAGCGTTTATTCTGTGTTTTAAAGTTCTCCACCATCCTTGACTTCACTTCAAAGTTGATCTTTCGTGGATCGAAGCCCCCACACTGGCGCTTGAAGAGGACACAATCGGAAGGTAGTTAAGCTGCTTGGCAAACTTACTGGATTAGTGGTTTATGATAGGTTAATTTCTGCTGACAGCTCCCTTGTGAACAAAATCTACCATGATAATTTAGGCCAACTACTCCTAAGATCCAAGCGAGGCCTGGGACAGTGGTAATCTTTTTATATTTGTTATCCACAGCCCCCCCTGCTGATTTGATGATGCCTGGAGGGCTCTGGGGGTGTTACTAGAAGCCACCTCAGTGTGTACAACTTTAAAGGATGTTACATGGAGAAAACATGGCTATATCACTAGTTGAGTTTTAAAGAGAAACCCGTCATGCAATAAATAACCCCCCTAAACGAAATATATTTTTCATAAACTGCCATGAGAGAGCATTGGCCTATATCCATCCCTCATTGTCCCTCTACATGCTGTAACCTAAGCAAATGCAGGTCCTAAAGCTGTATGCAATATGACCTGTGAAAATGTCCAAGAGTCATTAAGCATATTCCAAGCTGTCACTCTATTACATGAGTGGGAGGCACAACCACCACACCCCCAGTGCTAAACGACAGCCTTGATAAGGTCTGTGTGTGAGCTGTATAATGATGTGTTCATGGTGCGGTGGCCACGCCCCTTGCAAGCTTGTTGGTGCATGGATGTGTGTTTAGGCGAGATGAAACAGCTCCAGGCAGCCATGTACAAGCAGAACATGTCAGATCATGTTAGCTGAGTGTCTGTGTTCTCCACCCAGGGGGGGCGGGACTGGGCCATGACCCACCCCACCCGGAAAATACGGGGCGATGTCCGCGGGCCGCTGACATCTGGCCGAGAAAAAAAATGATGGAGATACACACGCTGACCAGATGCGGGGCGAGCGCTCAGGGATCCCTTGGTGTCCGATGCCATGTATCTACCGCCGGAGTCCGAGCCGGATTCTCCAGATAGGCCTGGAACCTGCTTGGGCGAAGAAAAATCACAAAAACAACACCCCCAACTCCCACACTCACCTGGGATACCCACACCCCGCGATGGCCGATCACGGCGGACGGCCCCCCCGGCGAAGCGCCCCCCACCGCGACTTGCCCCCCCCTCTGTCCTGTTTGCTAAGTCTAGAGAGGATGCAGTGATAGATGCACATGACCGAAGGATTACAGAAGTTCGCTGGTATACATGGGAGTAATGTGTTAGCTCATGTGGATGTATGGCTGTGTATAGTGCCACGGTGGAGCACTGCGTGCGTCGTGACATACTACATGTTTCCCCCGGCTGGTATCCTGAAGTACGGCATGCACCATGCTGTCGATATCCGATAACCCGACGATATGACCTCGACTCGTGTAATGTTCTGCGGAGTAGGACGCAACCCCAAGTTGGTTCTCTGCAGACGATCCCACCCCCCCAGTGCGGAATTGCCCCTATTCCGGGCTGGTGATGCAGAAGGGAAGGAATGCTAGGCTGAGACTTGTGCAATGAGAGAGGGGAACTAATGGTGTATGCATGGGAAGAGTGGGTTGCTAAGTGGCGTAATGAGTTAGTATAGTGAATGTAGCTTGATGAACGGGGAAGTATGGCTGGTGGTATGCTGATGTCATGGATGGTGTGTGCTATGGAGTATGGCTGGTGTTAGTGCTACGTGGGAATGTATGGTGGTGTGTATGCTACGTGGAATGTATGGCTGTGTATTGTACTCCGATATAGTGTGTGCTACGTGGGAATGTATGGCTGTGTGTGTATGCTACGCTGGGAATGTATGGCTGGGTGTGGATGCGTACGTGGGACGTATGGCGGGTAGTGGAAGTTATGTCGTGGGATGCTATTGGGCGTTGGTGGTGGTATGCTAGTGGCGACATGTATGGCTGGTGTTGCTACGTGGGACCGTATGGCGTTGTGTGTATGCTACGTGGGAAATGTATGGATGGTGTTGTATTGCACGTGGAGTATGGCTGTGTGTATAGTGCTACGGTGGGAACCAGTATGGATGGCTTCTGTGTAGCTGACCAGTGGGAATGTGAGGGCTGGTGTGTATGCTACGTAGGGGAATGTATGGACGGTGTTGATGTGTAGTGCTATGCGAAGTGAGACGTATGTATGCTGGGAGGGTGATATGTATGATTGTGGGAGGATGTAAGTGGAGATTAGGCGGGTGTGAGATCTACGGATTAGGCTGTGTTCTAGTGGGAAGTGCTATGGCTGGTGTAGTACGTGGATGCTGGGCTGTAAGTGTGCGACAGTATGGATGGTTTGTTGTATGCTAAGTGGGAATGATGATGTGAATGATGAGTAGTGTGTATGCTACGTGGGACAGGTATGGGATGGGTGTTATGACCGACGTGGGAATGTAGGATGGTTGTGTTATGCATACAGTGGGACGTGATGGCTGGTGTGTATGCTACGTGGGAAAGTTGACCGTGGGATGTGTGCTAATGGCACCATATGGCGGGGTGATGCACGAGGGGAAGTTGGCTGGCGGCTGTCGGACCGATGTTGGCTGATAGTTACTGAGTGCATATCCGTATGGGAGTATCTGTAATGGCTGCCTCTTGCACGTATGCTACGATGAAGTGCAGGAAGCCGAGGGACAGAGCAGGAGGGAATTCCTGGGAGTAGGCTCGGGATGTGATGGAACGGATAGGATGCCTCTGGAAATGTTAAGGTGGGGTGCGGGGACCGTAGGGCTGGTAAGTGGACTATGGGAAGGAAAAGGTGGGGTGTATGGATACAGTTGCGGACCCGGATGGGATTCGTGTGTACAGAGGCTATCCGGGGGAAGTAAAGCGGGCTGCGTTAACTAAGTAGGGAAATGTTATGGTAAGGTTGTATGCTACGAGGGCCTAATGGGAGCTGGTATGATGATAGGAACGTATGTGAGTATGACGTGGAATATGGTGGTAGTAGTGCGGGATATGGCGTGGAGTAAGGGGATGTAGGCTGGTGTAGCACTGAGTGATGCGGGGATGACTACTAAGATCCTGGTGTGGCACTCGGAATGTATGCTGTTTTGCTACGTGAGAGGGGGTGTGCTGTGGAAGTGATGGTGTACAGTAGCGGAAATCGCTGGTGTATTGCTGTGGGAATGTATGGCAGGGGTTTGTGTGGGTGTATGCATTTTGCTAGTAGGACCTTCCTTGTGTATGCTGGGGAATGTAGGCTGGTGGTATGCTACGTGGGAATGTAGTGGCTGTAGTGATAAGTGACTGATGGAGTGTAGCTACGTGGGAATGTATGGTGGTGATTAGTATGCTACGTGGGAATGTATGGCATTGGTGGTGTGTAGCTACGCGGGAGGGAATGTATAGGCTGGTGTGTATGGTCTATACGTGGGGAATGGTAGGCTGGTGTTATAGCTACTACGTGGGACAGTTTATGGCTGGTGTATATGATACGTGCGGACCGTGATGGATGGTCGTATATGATAAGTGGGAAAGGTATGCCTGGTATTGGTGTATGTACGTGGGGACCCGTTATGCTCATTGGTGTATGTACGTGGAATGTATGGTCTGGTGTGATGTACGTGGGAAGTATGGCTGGTCGTATGCTACGGTGGAGAATGTATGGTGGTGTTATATGCTACGTGGGACAGTATGGTGTGTATATGTAAGATGGGAAGGTATGGCTGGTTGTGTAGCTACGTGGGAAGTTATGGTTGGTGTGTATGCTACGTGGACGTATGGCTGTGTGGTATGCTACGTGGGAATGTTATGGGCTGGGTTGTGATGACAGTGGGAATGTATGCTGGTGTAGTATGTTGCAGGGGAGTCGCGTGGACTGGTTGTTGAATGAGTGTGGTAGTTCATGCTGAAGATGGGGCGAGGCGGCGTTATTGTAGCTGTGTTGTATGAGTAGTTATAATAGTATATTCGTGTACATAGGGGCGGCGAGTATTATAGTAGTTGTATTTTGTACATAGGGGTAAAACATATTTTTATTAGGTATATTATTGTACATAGGGGTGCTAGTATTATATAGTAGTTATATTATGTACATAGGAGGGGCAGTATATAGTGTTATCTTCCTGGACATTAGGGGACTGTTTATAGTAGGCATATTCTTTGTAATATTAGGAGGCAAGATATTATAGGTAGTGTATTTTTTAGGTATCTGGGGGTTAGTGTTAGTATTAGTAATAGTTATATTCTTGTACATAGGAGGCTAATTTATTAGTGTATAGTCCTGACATAGGGGGCAGTATATAGTAGTTATATTCCTGTACATAGTGGGAAGCAGGTATTATAGTAGTTATATTCCGGACATAGGCTGGGCAGGCCATTATAGTAGTGTATATTGGTACATAGGGGAGCAGTATTATAGTAGGCATATTCTCCTGCTACATAGGATGGCAGATTATAGAGTAGTTATATTTCTGTACATAGGGGACATGTATTGATAGTAGGCATATTCTTGGTACATAGGGGACAGGATATTATAGTAGTTATGTTCTGTACATAGGGGAGCAGTATATAGTAGTTATATTTCATGTACATAGGGGCAGGATTATAGTTAGACTATAGTACTGGACATAGGGAAGCAGTATTGATAGTAGGTATATTCTGGTACGAGGGAGCGTTATTATAGTTAGTTATAGTCTTTTACATAGGGGGCCAGTATCTTATAGGAGTTAGTCTTGTACATAGGAGCAAGTATTATAGTAGATATATTCTGTACATAGGGGGCAGAGTATTAATAGTAGTTATATTATTACATTGTATTACATGGGGGGGGAAAACAGTATTACTAGGAGTATATTCTTGTACTAGGGGCCAGTATTGCTAGTAGTTAATATTCTTGTACATAGGGGGCAGTATATAGTAGTTAATTCCTGTGTACATAGTGGGAGCAGAGTATTATAGTAGTTATATTCCTGTACAGTAGGGGGCAGTTATTAATAGTAGTTATATTCTGTGTAATAGGAGCCAGATATTATAGTATATTCTTGTACAATAGGGAGCCAGTATTATAGTAGTATAGTTCTTTTAAAGGGTTGGCGTATGTTATATAGTTATAATTCTTGTGGTACATAGGAGGGCAGTATTCTAGTAGTTATATTCCGTGTACATAGGGCACGTATTTAGTAGTTTATCTTATACATAGGGGACATTTAGTATATTGTATGCAGTATAGTAGTTATATCTTGTACATAGGGGGTCCAGTATTATGTTATATATTCTTGTACATAGGGGCAGTATTATAGTAGTTAATCTTGCTAGGGCTATTATGTAAATTTGTACATGAGGGGCAGGCGAGTTTTTTAGTTAGTAGTTACTATTCTTGTACATAGGAGCAGTATTATAGTAGTCACATGGAAAGTATTGTTTAGGAGAAGATATTGTAGGTATTAAGTTGTGATTCTCTTAAAAAAGAAGCTTATTCCTGGTAAGGGAGGTATATGAATTTCTTTGTCTGTGCGTACTGCTTTTAGACCATCTATAAACGTTTGTAACCACAACATCACATGACCACGCTACTCGTTGTGACACCGCCCACAAGAATGGGGCCACTTTTAACAGTTTTTTCCAGGGCCACTTTAAATTCCCAGTCCGCCCCTGCTCCACCTGTATATTAGGAGGATTGCAGCATGTCAGCAGATGTCAGCCAGACACATAGCAATGCTTTACTATACATTACCACACAGACATGAGAGGGGGAGGAGAGGGGAGGGGTAACAGGGGTGGCAGGGTACAGGGGTGCATCACTGCCTCTGACTATGTGACCAGCCTCATTTACATAATAAAGAATAGTGGTTTTACAATGAATAATGTATGAAATAATAATAAAGGTTGGGATGGGATCTTGTGAGCTGCTTCCAACAGGTAGTGATGACAAAGACTAGTGGCAGAGACCTGATGACAGGTGTCCTTTAAAGGTAGATTTCCTTTCACTACATAACAAAACTCTGCCACAGAACGTCGCTATTCATCTTCTTCACAGAACAAACAAGACATTCAGACCAGTCCCCGGAGCAGACAAACTATCAGAATCTAGTCATCACACCCTTGCCCCGAGTATGAGCCTTTGTCACTTTTCATGCTCGGTGCGATAAGTTGCAGAGCACACAACATATTTTAGGGTACAGTCATACACCACATCAGTGGTGGGAACCATCATATCACACTCTCAACATCAAGGCGTGTAAAACAATGGTATCAAATACTGATCTGCAGAACCAGAATCAACCCCCCAGCAGCATGTTCTTATGGCCAAGGTGTATAAGCCATACAGCACATATAGCTCTAGCCCATTGGTTTTGTAGACATCTACCAAAAGTTTAAAGGGAAACGGTCACCAGGGGACCCATTTTTAGCCTCCAGTCCCCCATCAGAACAAAGTACATAGCACTGCCAAAGTGTTTTGTATAAAAAATAGGTTTTACAGAAAAAAGATATGTTATATTGTACCTTTCATTAGCATTGCTGTGGACTAGGCAGTTGCCCATTAGGAGGAGCTGGAAAAGGAGCAGTCCCCCCCCCCCTTGGGAACATGTGACCTCTCAAACTATATGAATAACTCCCCTCACCGGGATTGGTGTAGAGGAGCAGGGGGCGTCGGCCAAGCACAGAGATGGGTGTGTTTCATATAATATTGAAAAGGTCACATGGAGAAGTGTTCCCCAAGGGGTGGGGGGGGGACTGCTTCTTTCAAGCTCCTCCCAAAAGGCAACTGCCTAGTCACACAGCACATGCTATGAAGGTACAAATACATACTTTTTTTTCTGTAAAACCAATTTTTAATACAAAAACCTTGTGGCGTGTATGTTCTATGCTCTGTGGGCTGGGGAGTGCAAAATTGGTCTCCTGGTGATGGGTTCCTTTAAGACTTGTGCAGGAGTGTAGTAGTAGTAGGAGCAGGTGGATTATATATTCAACATTATATAAAGGACTGGATGGTTGTAGCTGTTAAAAGGTAACAGAGACTGCAAGAACAATAACAAAAAGTTAGCAAAATGTTGCAAATTTAATGCAGTGGGTGGTGAAACATTTAAAAAAAGCTGGGTAAATTCACCTCTGGCCAAATCATAGCCATGGCTAGTTAAGGGGAGTCCAATTGCCAGATGGGCTGTTCAGCCACTAATTCGGCAATATGGCGCGTCTAGCTGCCGAACTTGAACGTTTCGATCCGACTCATCTATAATTTTCATGTAGCAAACCGTCACAATTGTAAATGCTTAATTTTTTCCCCTAGAGTCTGCTACAGTAATTGATCTTTTGTGGATTTTATTTCCTTGCAGTTGTTTTTTTTTTTTGGGGGGGGGGGGGTTGCAGCTGTAGATAGGATTGCATAAAACAATCCAAAGATAATCTCTTGGGTTAGTTGCTGGCAACTCGGTGTGGCTATCCCCAGTGTGGGTGTGTAAGGGAGGCAAATTGGGCTTTGCCCAGGGGCCCTGTCCTAAAGGGGCCCCCTGCTGTGGACTTTGTGGGTCAGAGGCTGTTTGTCCTTTAATCCCTTGTTGAATCCCCATGTGAAGATGCTTATCGTCTCTCCAGTCTATATATCTATCATCCATCCGTCTAGTGTATCTATCTCTATAATTTGTCTATTTCTTATCAGTATATCTGCCTATCTATTATATCATATTTCGATCAATCTTCAATCTCTCGTCTAATGTATCTATCTCTCATATCTGTCTATCCCCATCATTTTTATGTATAATCTACTTTACATTTATGCAAGCGATCTATCCCCACTTTAATTTTGCCAACTTTGTCTGAAACCGGCTCGGCAATCCACAAATGATCTTTCAGCATTTGTTAACAGACTTGGGGTTTACCCATAAGAACGTGCGCAGTCATGAAACAAGAACCATGATGTGGCCATGTGTGAAGATGAACACTGAACATACAGAAAGGCCAAGAGAAGGTGTGTATAGGCCAAAAAATATTACAAAATCTTTATTAATTATTGACACCTCACATACAAACATTTAAAAGCACCTAAAAAGTACATAAGTACACATATCTTAGACCCATGTATTGAGATCACAAAGATCCATACACAACACATCACCCAAATGGACAATGGATATGTTGTGCAAAAGTCCCCATCAGAAAGTATGATTAAATGGGAGTTTGAGTTAATACATCAGAAAGTTTGAAAAATACATGTATGATTTCCCTTCCAAACAATAAGCATGATGCCTAAGGAACAATCGGCACACTCGTGAGAGAATCATTTGATCGAGGTACATAGTTACCATCCAGGAAATTGGATAAACAGAGCATGCATGGAGGGTGATGTGGGCAAAAATGCATTGTGCACGTTTTTGATGCATTTATTTTTTTGTTTTGATTTGGGTATTTTGCCCACATCACCCTCCATGCATGCTTGTTATCTCAAACTTTCCTGGATGGGTAACTATGTACCTCTGATCAAATGATTTCTACAGAGTGTGCCGATGTTCCTTAGATCATATGCTTATTGTTGGAAGGAAATCATACATGTATTTCAAACTTCTTGATGTATGAACTCAAACTCCCATTTAATCATTAATTCTGATGGGGACTTTTGCAAACATATCCATGTCCATTTGGGTGATGTGTTTGTGTATGGATATTGTGATCTCAATACATGGTCTAAGAATGTGTAGTATGGACTTTTGAGGTGCTTTAAATGTTGTTATGTGAGGTGTCAATAATTAATAAAGATTTGTAAATATTTTTTGGCCTATACACACTTCTCTTGGCCTTTCTTGTATGTTCAATTTGACACTTTAGTGTGTTGGCCGCTTCTAGATTTTTTGCAATACCTTTTAGCTGTACAGGTTTGCTGTATATTTGACAGATGAACACTGCTCCGGGAATGGGGCTCCAAGTATCATAATTTTATATGATGCAAGGAGTCCCTAGAGAACCACCACTCGGTATTGTAATCATTTTCTCAGTACAGCCATCTCGTCCCCAGAGCAGTGTTAGGTCCATGGATAGCGGCCACTACAAGGACCGTGTTTCACTGACCACGTACGTTTGTGTAGGAAAACCTTGACAAAAACAGGCGACACTCAGCTGCACTAAATTGAATACTTTTTAATGGATCAGTGCCCAGAGTCATAACTGTAATGGACCATGCGTTTGATCTATTAGGATGTAGAGCATATCCTAGTCAGATGCGTTTTTTCACGGATCACTCATATAGTTCATGAGGATCCATAAAAAACGGATGCCACACTGATACATATCAGAAGTGAAAATAAAGAAAATGTCTCTTTTTCCCAGCTAATATTCGACACATTCATGTGCAGGTAGCCGAGGCTATGCTCATACGGCCGAATAATTTGGACGTATACTAGCCATTGTTTATATGGTAAGTGCACAACCCTAGTCTCTTCTATGGGCTCATGCACACAACCCTGTGTATGAGCGGGTCCTATTGGTGTCCACGTTTGCTGCTCGGGCAATCTTTTATTATTATTGTCCTCGGTTATGGCGGTGCCGATTATTGTCAAACCATAAACTACGGACCAAGGGATCAATGTTAGTGGCCCCAGACACGCACATGTTTGCATGCAGGTAGGCAGAGGCTGCGTTCACATGTTCTATCTGAATTGCGTTTCAATACGCAATCCAGACAGAACAGGAGGGTCTCAGCCCGATCACATGTTAGCATGTTACCGTTCACATGCAGCTGAAGACTACTCCATTCACTTGCCGCCAAGCAGTTCATAAGTACTGAATGAGTAAGGCCCGTTCCACATTTGCGAGTGTGATGCGATGAACTCGCATCACACTCGCAACGCATGCTGCCGGGAACGCACGGCCCGAACGCTGCACACCGGGAGTGAACTGACATGCAAGTGTGGAACGGGCCTAACTTGTGATCTTCCCACAAATGACAGGATCAGACAACAGAAAAACAATCTCTAAATGTCCTTATCCTGACATTTACCATTAAAATGGAGACGGGAGGGACCCTATACATTTTATATATGAGGCTGAACCCACCAGGATCAGCATGCGCATTATTTACAGTATATATTGTGGTGAAACAACAGCAATGAACTATGCATACTGTACCATCAGGAATACAAGGCTTTAATGGTGATATACCTTTAAAACCATGTTTGTTCTAATAAATCTCCCACAGGTGACTCACTGTGCTGCAGCAGAGGTAATCGTGTGTACAGAAAGGGCCCGATGAAAGAATGAAAGATGAGTGCAGGGTGCGGCCAGTGCTGAAAGAAGGAAGTCCTACCTAGCCGGATCAAAGTACTGCTGACTAGAAGCGTGGGAGGAATGGAAGAGTAATGTGTCAGCTCTGCAGAATAAAGATGTCTCCAAATGACACAGAAAGCCTTAAATGTTAGGATACAGGGTAATAACAATGGTCCTGTAGAAGCAAAGAGACAGTGATTAAAATATTCTACACACTGGCTCAGATTTATCGAAGCCCATGCGCCAGTTTTCTGTGGGAGTTTGCGTCTTCTTTTCAGTGCAAACTGCTTGCACAGGTATTTAAGAAGCTGAATTACGCCTGACGCAACACAAAACTCTGCACTGAAAGGGCCGGACCGTGCGCCACATTTATCATCCAGTGTCCGACAGAATTGTGTCTGTGTTAATGGTGCACCAAAAAAAAGTTGGTGCACTCTGTCGGAGCAGTGCAGGGGGCGCCAGATTCATGGAGAAGGTGCGCCTCAATTCATGAATTTGGCGCCCTCTGCACACTACATGAAGTGCAGTTGCTTTTCATAAAGGAGTTGCTGCAAGTCTCCAGCACCTTGAATTCTGGGGTGATACCCACAGTAATAAGTGACAGGTTTTAGTTGCAGCCTGTGCATGATGCTTGTAAAACTGTATTGCCAAACAGCTTATCAGTGGATACCAAGCCAGATACCAAACCTAAACTGATCACCGGCTCAGCCCCTGAGGGTGAAGACACACATGGCGTTTTTGGGGCGTTTTTGGGGCGTTTTTACTAAGTGCGTTTTCAGAACGTTAAAAACGCATGCGTTACAAACGCTGCGTTTTTTTGAAAACGCATGGCGGTTTTGTCCGTTTTTCCGAAATTGCGCAATGAAAACGGACAAAAAAGGCGTTTTTAACGATCTGAAAACGCACTTAGTAAAAACGGCCCAAAAACGGCCCAAAAACGCCATGTGTGTCTTCACCCTAAGGCCGCGGTCACACGTACCGCTAGACGTCCGTTCATAACGCGACGCTAGCGCACAGGGGGAGGTCTTCGGCCCGAACGCACATGCGTTTCCAGGGAAACGCATGCGATTGTTAAGCCGATCGCATGCGTTTCTTTGGAAACGCATGTGCATTCGGGCCGAGGACCTCCCCCTGTGCGCTAGCGTGGCATTATGAACGGACGTCTAGCGGTACGTGTGACCGCGGCCTAAGGGCGCGTTCACACAGTGCATTTTGGTTGCATTTTGAAATGCATTAGAACAGCTGAGGTGATTTGCCTAATTACATTGTTGTTAACACTTGCGTTTACAAAACACATCGTAAAGGTGATGTTATTGCATGCGATGTGAACGTACACTATGACCTCCTGTAATGTTTTTCCTACGTCCTCAAAAAATGGCTCTATCTAGGACTGTGTGTCAACATTATTTCTTGTGTGGCCGCAAAGTAGTGCATTGCGATCGGGTTATCGATCGCATGTGTTTCTCTGGAAATGCATATGCGAGGGGGGCCTCGGCCCGCGCCCTGTGCACTAGCGTCGCATTATGAACACAACACTAGCGGAACAAGTGACCACGCCCTTAGGGTGCGTTCACATGTGGCATCAACATATGGATTTTCAAACACATCACAAAAGCTGAGAAGAAGAGATATTCCTTTTACAAAATGTGTGTGTTAACGCACTTGTTAACACAGGTGTTGACATTGCATAAACACAATGTTGACAGCAATGTAATTAGGCATATCTCCTCTTCTCAGCTGTTGTGATGTGTTTAAAAACACATGTGTTAATGCAAACTAAGCGTAACGCGTGAATGCAGCCTCAGGGCGCATTCACATCATGCGTTGCGTCACGGTTTTTGATGCATTCAAAAGACTGCATTTCCACTGCATTTGCTAAAACGCAATCAAGACTGAAGCTTTTTGAATGCTTAAAAAATGCATCAAAAAACGTGGCACAATGCATGGTGATAATAATCTGATTGGTGGAGGTCTGATAACTGGATCCCCAACTGATCATTCTCACTAACTGCGGGAGCGGCAGGTCAAGCATGCCTCCTGCTGTTACATTCAATACTATGGTAGCATCGAAAATTGTAGAGAATAGCACTTTCTTACAGACAGTGAAAATATGTGTCACACATAGTCAAGCGCTGTGCTCAGCAACATCAGTATAATGTAAATGAAACAGCAAGACACATGCTTAACCAGCAGCTCTGCCCCTGGGTGAGAAATGGACCTTCGTTCCTATGATCGGTCAGAAGAACCGTGGAAGAACAGGCGTTCTTATGGGTCCGCCCCTGTTTTTCTACCCCTAAAACGTTTTTAAGGCTTTTGCAGCATCATTTATTTTTGTGAACCTTTGCGTAGCAGAAGGTAACTTTGTAGTAGTAGCCTACAGCATAAACCACATACTGCAGCCTGAAAATCTACATTTTGATGGGATTTTTTTTTAAATGATTTTGTCACTTTGCTACTGATCATAGCGGTGGATAAGCTATAAATTAAAACTATGTTTGTGCCCCTGGCAATCATTCCTGTTATAATGGCCGACTGGTGGCTACGGGCAGCAAAACAAAGGCTCTATAAATCGTGATAACAGTGCGGCGGAGAAGAAGGGACAATTTCGTCGTCCTGTCCTCTACATTGTTTTTCTATCTGTGAAATCTGGCCATCGCACGGGTTGTCATTCATGGACTGACCGCGGTCATGTGATGCTGTAGAAAAAGGAGCCAACTACCAAAGAGATAAGGCACAGCCCCGAATTGTCTGGAATTCCCTCCATACATGCGCTGAGCTCTACAGGTTCCCACAAGACTGGACGGCACAGCTGCCTCCCCGTCCTCCCCAGCATCGTTGTGACTCATAAAGCTGAACCTCCGCTGATATTTTTCCTGCTGTTACCTTGGATTCATAACAAGAATCTCTTCCCTGACAATCCTTGTCCCTCACTGTGACCCCTCACACCTCACAGCCACAGGCTAATATCACTGACCAAACCAGTTACCCACCCCACCCCATTCCATGGCTACTACAGATATCAGCCATACTTCACATTCACCCCGGGGGCACATACAACAAACATTACACACATATGTAAGCTTTCCCAGGACTTGCATGGCTTGTAGGCCAATGCTACACATAGGGTGGGTTCACACTTCTAGTTTTGGATACGTCAAAACGCGTTTGTCAAAGTGTTTTTAAATGTTGCAATGCGTTTTACTATTCTGAAAGCGTTTCTCTTTATTGCCTGAAGTGTAGGCAGGTGTGAAAATGTTATCACAGCTGCTTACACTTACAGCAATGAAGAAAAACACTTCTATAGTAGCAAAACGCATGCGTTCTGATGTACGCGTTTTAACGCATCCAAAACTACCAAGTGTGAACACACCCATAGAGGGAGATTTATCAGAAGTGTCTGAGGTAAAACTGTTCTAGTTGCCCATGGAAACCAATCAGAGCTCAGCTTTAGTTTTATAAACAGCTGTGGGGAAATAAAAGCTGAGCTCTGATTGGAGCATTTTTGCTCTTCGACACTTCAACACTCAGGTAATAAGACATTCAATGTTCTTGTGAAGGGATTGTTTACACACTGGGAATTAGTTGCACACACTTCTAAAAAAACAGAAGAATGTTTGCAGCAGGTAAATGTTATAGATTCTGAAACAGATATGTGTGAACAAACCCTTAGGGAGCGTTCACACGTTCCGCTAGCGTCGCTTTCGTAGCCCGATGCTAGCGCACAGGGGGCGGGGCTCGGGGTGATCGCATATGCGTTTCCAGAGAAACACAAGATGTGTTGCGTTGTGTTTATTGATGTGTTTTTGACGATTTCAAAAGTGATCAAGGTTGAAGCCTTTGGAATGCGTCAAAAAATGCATCAAAATAGCCACTCAGGGCGCAGTCAACGAGTATGGGACTGTGAAAGTCGCATGCGTTTTTACTGAAATACATGCAGTGTAGGGAATAGCAGATCCGAACCACAATGATCGGCTCACCTCCGCTGGTGTCAACCCTGTAAATGCTGCTAGTACAATTTATATTGTAATACATTTTTGTCTGGTTTTCCCAATTATCTTAATTAAAAACAGACAAAAACGGATGCATTGTCAAAAGCGCATGAATTTTTTAATGGACTGATAATGGGTAATGGGTGCTAGTTACCGATTCACATGCGTAATATTTATAACATCAGCTGCGATGCAACATTACTGTGAATTTTTGGATTCATATTATTCCAGAAATTAGCGTGAATCACCCATCTTCTTGGTATGGCCTGTTGTTCCCATGCTCTCTGTCCCCTGTAGTTCTGGGATTTTAGAACAATGATATCATGGTGGAGTCATTCTTCCCATAGCACCACGCTGATTTATACTGGAGTCAGCACCTTCTCTCTGTAATTGTCTGGGGTGTCCCTACAAGATGAGGCAGGTCTGATGGGCTGTGTAGGGAATGTGAAGAATACGTGTGTACTAGGCCTGCTCAGACAGGATCTGACTGCTGAAAGAGGCCAAAGGATCTCCTAAATGGTTTCCATTTTTCAATGCAGGGTAAACTAGTTCCATCCTTCCTTCATTGTAATGCAAAGCTTACAGCGGCAGCAATCCAAAACCCAAACATCTAATGCTAAAAAGCAAATGGCTTCCTTAACCATCTAAGCAGTTCACATTTAGGTGACATTTACATCTTGCTTTATAACTATACTATACACATATACTGGCAGAAAGAGTCCATTTTTTTGCCTCCATCTGCCTACTATACGTTGGATCTCGCAGGAAAGACAAGATGGAAAGACGAAGAAGCTATTTTTTTGATCCAGCTGAGCAACATATGCGCTCAGTGGAGGCCATAATTTGTTAAAGGGAACAGATGCAACAGCATAGCATCCAATCCCCACCTCTGCTGAGCATAGTTATGGGCGGTCCCCAGTGATGAGACTGTCAATATAAGGACAGTGGGGGAGATTTATCAGAAGTGTCTGAGGTAAAACTGCTCCAGTTGCAAATGGAAACAGATCTCATCTCTAATTTTAGAAACAGCTGTGGGAAAATGAAAGCTGAGCTCTATTGGTTGCAATTGGTAACTAGAACAGTTGTGCTCTCAGACACTTTGGATAAATCTCCCCCAGTGACATTACTGGGGAAGCACCCTGAGCATCGGCAGCAGCCCGTCACTGGCTTCTGCCTATGTTCACTCCTCCTTCTGTTTTCAGGGGGGAAGAGGTGGTAGCGGACAACATATCCCACTGTAAGAGCATACAGTGAGATATGTCCTAGCCGTCCATTTCCAGGACTGCCCAAGGGTGCAGCCACACGTTCAGTTTTTCAAATGTAGTTTTTGAGCCAAAAGCAGGTGTGGAATATAATGGGTTGAGGCAACTAATTGAAAAGTGCTGCTCCTCCTCCTACTTTTACTCCATTTCAAGTTTGGGCATCAAAAACTGCATCTGAAAAACTGAACGTGTGGTCACACCCTGAGGGCGCCCTCCCACGTGGCGTTTTTAAGACAAAAGTGGGAGTGTGGTCTATCTGAAATGCATGCGTTTCATTGCAAACGCATATGTGTTTTGGTCAAACTCCCTCCCACTTTAGTTTTGGATGTGTTTAAAAACGCGAGAAGGACGCCACGTGGGAAGGCGCCCTGAGGGAGATCAATCAAAGGAGCAATGTAGAAGAAGTGGATCATTTCTCCAGATCAACCAACCACATTGTCAAACCTAGAAGCCATTTTTAAGATTGTATTGGTTCTATTGCACATGGCAATAATCAGGGCAGCAATTAAGTAAAAGCGGTTTTCCAGGCAAATATTTTGATGGCCTCTATCTAATTGGAGCGGGGCTGACACTAACAGCAAGCCAAAGGGAACCAACAACAAAGCAACAGGGTGAGCAGGATTGTAGTCAGTCAATGGCCGCACATACAATGCATGGAAGGGTCAGAGATACAAGAGAAGCTCTTAGGGTGATGCCACACATGGCGTTTTGAACCCGTTTTTGGTCCGTTTTTAAGCAGTCCGTCCAAAAACGCATAAGTTTGACCAGTTGCGTTTGACCAATTTTAATTAAGATAGTTGGTAATCACCCTTAGAGGGGAGTTGTCTCCATGAGATGGTCCTTTTAACATGTACAGTGTATATATGTATGTGTGTTATTTGTCTATTGGAACTTTTCTCATGCAATTGTAGACACTTGTTTTTAGAGTGACTTTGTCTTCATTGCAGCAAGAATGTAGTGATATTTAGTGCTTACTGGTGCAAATATAAAGCAAATGCTTTGAAGTACCGGTCCTTCTGCAGAATTACTCAGATTCCTCAGAGTTTTTTTGCATTTTTAGTTACCATATTTATAACAGGGTCCTCCTGCCTCTCACCTACGCCCTTTGTGCCTCTGCAGGTACCATGAAATTCTTGTTTACCCTGTCCTTGAAATGTTTGTCCATAAAACCCCGACCCTCAGGGATAGGGCTCCCTTTCTTTCATGCAGGTGACAAGACAATGAAAATTGTGTTCATGTTTATCTAAGCAAAGCGTGAAGACATTGTAAGGTCTGGACATATGATTTATTGCGGGGACAGCTGACGTTCTGGTGAATGCTTGTCAATTGTCCCTGCACATCCCATATAAACAAACGGCCTTAAATATATGGCGAGAAATAACCTTACTATTTTATTGTATACATGTCCAGCCCATCATGTGGAAGAAACTACGGTAATAATGTGAATATGTGTGTATGTATTGCAGGGGGGCGGAGGATAGCATCCTTGTGTTATATGAAAACTCACATATAATAAAGGCCAAGATCTCCAGACAGTTCCTGTTTTTATACCAGTTTTTAAAGTTTTCTCTGGAAAAACTGTTTAAGTTTACCTAATATTTCATCCTAGTGTAGGATTATGAAACACTTATCCTATTATTGTGCATGTGCCGTGGGTATAGCACCAGTGCAACGGAGCCGGATGTACTAGAGCATATACTAAAGACAGTCATCAGGTCACACCGAAATGAGTGGGTTTGGGTAGCTTTTCTCTTATGCCAATAATTTCCTTTAGTGGTCCAATGATAACCACATAACATGTGTAAGGTTATGGTTAGGTTCACATTACGTCTTTTGTATACGTTCAGCATTTACCGCCGGAAAGCTCCCGGTATATTTTTAGCCTGCATCATATACTGTGGAAAACAAATAATGGAAAGATGCAGCAAGCTTAGCCTTTCCATTCTGCTCCCTCCTGCAAAGCAACATATATGATCAGCGGAGGCTGTTCGAGGCACAAAGGCACGGATGCAATGATTTACATCTCTCCACTGGCATTTACTGACTATATGCACAGGGAGGTCCAGAGTAATGTCTCTCTACATATAAAGACAGTGACATCACTGGGGGGAATACCTCGCAGATCTGCAGCAGGCCAATCGCTGGCTGCTACTACTGTTCACTCCTCCTCCTCTAGCCTTAGGGTGATGTCACACATGGCATTTTTAGGCCGTTTTTAGTAAGTGCGTTTTCAGATCGTAAAAACCGCATGCGTTTTGTCCGGTGTTCTGAATTTGCGCAATTAAAAACTGACAAACGCATACGTTTTCAAAAATCGGATGCATTTTTCAACCCATGCGTTTTTTATGATCTGGAAATGCACTAACTAAAAACGGCCTAAAAACTCCCTAAGGGTGCAGTCACGAATTCCATTTGTATTGCACTTTGAAACGCAATGCAACCGGAATGAGAGGGGCTTGTCCCCATCATATCTCCTGAAACTAATGCGATTGGTAACTAACCCCATGTGTTTCCATGTAAACAATGCAAAACACGAGGTACTCTTACCGGGCCCATACATTTCAGTGCCATTTGGGCCAGCCACCTCCCATGCAGATTGTATTGCGTTTTGAAATGGAATTCAACCTGAACACGTGACTGTACCTTTAGTAAGTAAATATGAGCTCATTTTCTCTGCTTTCCCTTTAAAGATGTTCACAATGTTGATATGCAGAAGTTAGGTTTACATTGCAGATTCACTTACAAAGACCCGCACCAGATGCCACATCTAGAGGACAGGAGAACGCTGCAGTGCGGCTCTTTGCAAGAGTGATAGCGGGTGACAATTAGGTCCTATATATATATATATAATGTGTTTCTGTGTTCTGTATGTACATCAGTTTATCCCGAATACCCCTTGACAAAATAGAAACCACATAGAAGTGATTGGAGCGCGGTCATACATGTTCATGGGTGCTTCATTCACCTGGCACATATGGACAAAATCTTGCATAATCTATTAAAGGTATTGTCCCACCGAAGACACCGTGGATAGTGGCTAAGTGTCAGATAAAAGGGGGTCAGGCCTTTAGGACTTCTTGTGAATAGGACCCATATTTGTCCCTATGTGCCAGGTGAATGAAGCACCCACTAACATGCATGACCGAGGCTCCAATCACTTTTATGTGGTTTCTGCAATAGGGATCTCCAGCATCTCTACACAAATGAATGAGGTTCCAGTCAAGCGCACACACTGGCACTTGAATCACAAAGTCCTGCATGGAAACTGCATCTGCCATCACGATGATATGGGTAGGGGTTGGAATGTGGGCAATCCTTGTCAATAATCACAACACAACAGAGTTAACCGATACATGAATTGACTGCTTTACCTGGAATACATGAGAACGTAGCATTGCTTCAGTGATCGCTGTATGGCCACTATTACAGGTCACCTCGGTACCTTATTTGCATCCTGCCCATTTCTGTCCTTCAAACAAGGTATGGCTTGCAGCAAGCCAAATATATACAAATGAGTTTATTTGCAAGGATTATCTATCTCTATTAACAAGAAAGAATGCAGTGTGCGTTTGGCTTGGATTCACCGTCAGTATCTACCCTGAAATAAACCTTCCCGTGCCAAATACTTGGGATGTTTCTCATCACACCAATCCTCCTCCTTGCATAACCTTAGTTTGGGAGCAGTAACTAGGACGAAGGAGAGAGGCCTCATGCTGTGCCTAGGAGGGCATTACTTGGACATTCACGCCGTCCTGTGGTCATACTTGGTATTACAATCACCAGTTGTGAAAGTTTAAAGGAATCTACCTCCTACCCAAGTGTTAAAATCTTCTGGCAGGATGTTGTAGAGAAATGCACTGGGATTTCAAAAACCAAGTTTTATGACTTCTGTCCATTATACCGTTAATGAGAAATTGACAATTTAATATATATGCGAATGAGGCAGTTGGTGCACTCGGGCGTGTCCTTAGCACCCAGAGCTCTGCTATTCCTGCCTGGAATACATCTCTGTCGGATTAGTAGGAGATTGTCCTGCGAGAAGCATTGGGCAGCTCTGAATTACACAAGAACAGCAACGCTCTGAATGCTGGGGATGTGCCCCGGGTACACCAACTACCTTATCACAGTACATCTGTATATGCTCTTTGGACCATGTGTGAATTATACTCAAGACGCTGTGCTGTAATGAACCATGTGGCTTCTGCAACCTTTCATTTGATATGAATATAGGGTTAAGGAGATTTGTAAATCTCATTGTCAAGCCTACTGTAGAGTATTACGGTATTGTATTATATTATAACCATGAGTAAATTATTTTGCCCCATTCATAACCACACAGGTCAGTGAGTACAACTCATGCAATGAAGGTATGCACTGCTTTTACTACATAGCCTGATAAAGCCAAAGGCGTGGAGGGGAAATATAATCCACGGCTGGCAAAGCAGCAACCATAATCCTGTTTGTATGGCCCAGCCTCACCTGCAGAACACGCTGGACTAGTTCTAGAACACTGGAGTAATACCGCCACCTGGTGCACAAAGCTGTAGCATACACTCCTGTGACACGAGAAGGCGTTCACAGGAATAATAATTCTTTATTTATATAGTGCACACAGATTATGCAGCGCTGCACAGAGCTTGTCACATCAGTCCCTGTCCCCAATGGGACTCACAATCTAATCACCCTACCAGTATGTTTTGGAGTGTGGGAGGAAACCAGAGGGCCCAGCTGAAACACACGCAAACACAGAGAGAACATACAGACTGTTTTGCAGATGTTGACCTGGGTGGGACTTGAACCCAAAAGTGCAGCATCTGCTTTTCTATACTTGAATACCACTCAGCAGTGCCCATCTGGTTTGCTCATCAAAGTACGGTAGCAGCCTCTGGGAATCTATCTACCACTTCAAAGGGAGGTTCATATTGATTTACTACATGTGGTTCTATGAAATATCATAATACAGGGGTTGTCCACAAATTTTAAGGCGATCAATATTTGGTGAGCGAGGGACACGTAGAGATCGATGCTCTGGGTAGTAGCAATTCACCATTCGCTTCAATAGATGCCATGGCTGTGGTTGCGGCTGTAGGCCACTACACAAATTCATCTGCGTCTAGGTCCAAGCTCACGCTAGCTAGAAAAGGCGATGGTGTGGGGGGCACCTGATAAGATATTGATGCCCCCAGCCTGGAAACAGCCATTGGAGTGGAAGAACGGTAAATACACTTTATTTTTGTTTGTCAACCCCCGTCCAGACCCACAGGGAGAATCCATGTCAAATTTATGCGTATTTGGGTATTTCATTGTCGATATGACACAGACCAATCTTCAAATTTAATTTGGTTACAACAAGTGTTGTCTGAACTGCAAAGTTCATGTCTGTAACTTTGCAAGTCTGTGCCCCAAAACCGAACTTCACAAAGGTCCGACTGAACACAAGTGCTAATAACAGTGATCGGAGCTCATCGTGACATCATGGGGGAGTGCCGATCCACCACACATTAAAGGGATTGGACCATCCATCACCAGGGGACAGTGAGTGAACCCCAAACATTGGCTGGTCCGCTCTGCCATTGAAATTGGTGGCTAGAGTTTATACATATCACATGTATGTTACACTTACTGGAAACCTCGCAGATGATCTCTTTATACAATAAGCTTAGCTACAGCTTTCCTGACTTGAACCAGATGTGGCCACAGTAAAGGAAGTTATAAGCAACAGTTGGATGCCCTCCACCATGATACAAAACGATACAGAACATCTACCACCAGGATGAATTGTAAAACCAGCACACTGACATACTGGTGTGTATGAGCCTGTCTCATACACACCAGGCTCCACAAAACCGGGCTCCATAGGTTTTAATGGAGCCCCACAGGGTCATTTGCATAATTTTAACATTTTGTTCTTAAAAACAAGGGCAAAAAAAGCTTAAATAAAAGTGCCAGAGAGGACAAACCAATATGTCAGTTTGCTTGGTTTACAATCCTTCACCCTGGTGGTAGATGTCCTTTAATACTGTCTCCTATGGGGACAGTTTTTTGCCCGGTTGCTCATGTTTTGATGCCAGACATCTCCCTCCACTGGATGGAAATAAACGTTATATGCTTCTGCTGTGTCCTTATCAATGGAATAGGAGTCATCAAGCTAATAAAGTAAGGGGGATCTGCAAACCCCCACACACTGATCTGGCTGCACAAGTGTCATAGATCCTTCCCGGTGCTCTCTGCAATGGGAGTTATAAAATATAAGGTGTGTGATATGACTTCCCTTAGGAGATCATTAATTCTTTAATGCCAAAAGTAGTAGCAGATCACCATAAGGTAAAAGAGAATGTGAATAAAAATGCAGCTGCAAGAGTTACAGTCACAGATTCACTACATTTTTTCAAAAGATTTGGGTCAGAACCGGGAGGTCTTGGGATCCATGACCAACCATCAGGAGCTCTTTACAGTATACAGTACAGCATCCTGGCACCATGGCCCAGTGCTGGCAAAATATCTGCAAAGACCAGGGCTTGCCGTGGCTCTCTGGTTCCTCCTGGTGGTGGAGAGAAAGAGCTGCAGTTCCCATAAAACATCCTGGAAACTTGTATTTACTTGTATAATGTATTTAGCAGTTTTCCCTGCACAGCACATATTCCTAATTCCCAGTTCTGTCCAAGTTGCTGGACATGGACCTAACTACTGTGACTCCATCTCCCCCCTCCAAAGACTTGTAGGTGCTCTGTGCTCTCTCGGAGATTCTTTCTTCTTGGCAAGATAGAAATCAGTTAAAACTTCAGAAACAAACACTTTTAAAGGAAATCCATCACAATAAACCAGGGACGCTCACTCATAGATCCAGACACTGTGACTTCTAAAATCAACTTATATTATACTAATAAGCCAGAGAGGCTCTGGGGGCATAATCGCGCCCCTGGATGCTGCAGATTTGTAGGCTGTTACACTGTTCAGAAGCACTTCCTCCTCCCACAGTGTGCTGCACAGAGATTACATCAGGCAAAGGGCAGGGGTAGGAAGATGTGCTGAGGCAGCAGAGAGGGTGAAACGGTGTAGCAGTTTGAGAATCTACAGTACTCAGGGGTCTGGTTATTCCCCCCAGAGTCTTTCAGAATCATTAGCATAATTGTAAATTTGCTTTTTCCGAAATTTTGGTTTTACAATTTATTAAATAACTTTTATACATTTCAGATACGGTGGACAAAAATGGGGGAGAGGGGGTTGTTTTACCCCAAAAAAAGTGCAGAATAAATTTTAGATTTAAAATACCACCCCCTCCCCCCCTCTTTTAATGTGTTCCTCCTTTATTACTAGGGGGCAGCTTTAGCTCTTAGGGTATACGCACACATTGCTGACTATCTATGGCTTTGCAGTACATTGTTGTATATGGAATCAATGACTATCCCACACACAATGCTGGAAATTAAAATATGCAGCGTAAACGCCTTTCCGATTTTTCATCCCTTATTGCTGCGGATCGCGGTGGGCGCTTATATAGTGGAATATAAGCCGAGTGGGACCTTTTCCGCACAAAAACTGCGCTACATATGATCCGCACTAACCCCAATAGTGATAGTATACAAACAAGCCAAACCCATAGTAAAGACACTTCATGGAAGTAAAAAAGAAATAAAATCATAATAAAATTATATTGAATGCTTCATCGTTCTCCTGACTTTAAAAAGTAAAAGACTTCTGTCCCAGTCCGTTTCCCCAAACTGGTGAATGAGCTCCGCGGTGCCATCTTTGGTCATGATCTTGGTTATTTCCTCTGCCATGTCCCCCCGGATGGATAGAGTATGGAAGTGATCAAAGTTTTGTTTGCCTAGCTTGCGTAGTCGGCGAGCCGCTGACCGATAACACTTCCATGGCTGAGGCTCAACCAGTAAATAGTCACACAATGTTTTCAGCAGATTCAGAAATTCTACTAATCCCTCGTCCCCGTGGTTTAAGTGGATCCACATGGTTATGGACATACAGAATCCAATGTGAAAGGAGGACTGGCCAAAGCGGTCCAAGAAACTGCCCAATGTGCCGAGTGATGAGGCGTCAGTGATGTCCAGTGTAGAAAACGTGATGGAATCAGGGCAGGCGTTTGCCGCCTGAGCTCTGGTGATCAGGTCACGGTCGATATCACAGCACAAGAAGTGGACATTTCTCAGGGCGTCCGGACATAACCCTGGCTGCAGGAGATGGTTATACAGAGCGACGCTCAATTCCTGCAAAACACAAAAAAGTGGTAAGAAAACTATGGCGTCTCTAAGTGACTTTCTGGTAGTAGTTGTTATACACAGTGAAGCCAACAAGGGCGCAAAGAAGCAACACCTTATACACCTCACGCATAGCTCTCACTCCAAAGAAGCTATGATTATACGGCTACAGCAGGGTCTGTAAAAAGACGCATTGCTTTAATCCCACCAGGGTGAAGCCAGAAAGACAGCAGCGTTGTCCCCGACACGTTACAGCCAGGAAAGCGTCTGTGACAGAAATAAAGTCTTCCCTTTCAACATGGTGCCTTACAATTCAGGAAATGGTGACATTTCGATCATTGGGAAGGATTGTAGAGCAGTTCTCTAGTGTACAAGCCTCAAAACAGTAACAGTCCCCGACACATCACCAGGATTTATGACTATTTCGCCAGGTTGGAAGTGAAGGGAGAGGTGTGAATGGGGCCGGTCACGGTGTGGGTTGCATGCCCTGCGCACTAGGCAGGTGGTTGGAGCCTCAATGCATATCACACACCGGCACATGATAATTCCCACTCTTGTATAGGTGACTTAAACATTGGCCTTAAAAATCGTGTGGACCTATAGCATGTAGCCGTTGGGATCCGCACTGATTCAGTGGTCACTTGTTTTACCACATTTATTAGCGGTTTAGACCATTTTTAGGCAATTTTTTCTGACCCATTCAGTATCAGACACAGTGAGAAACATGGCGCTACTCTGCACTGGTGTAATGTGAATTGATGAATTTTTTGGCCAAAAACTGCCACCTTCCCCCATTTTTAGACTTATGGGTAGGGTCTCACGTGGTGCGCATGTTGCGTTTGCAAAGGCAAGTGCCTGGGGACAGGTCTTGGTCCGATCGAGTTTTCATGGAAACACATGCAACCAGTAGCCAGCACCCGGTGTCTCGCTTGGTTTCAATGCAAGACAGCGGGTGGCGATTGCCGATTGCATGCGTTTCCATGGAAACTATGCAATCAGATGAAGGCCTGACCCTGGGTGCTTGCGTTTATAAATGTAACACAAGCACCACGTGTGACCACACCTTAAAGAGGACCTTCACCTATAAAAAAAAGAGGCAGTAGGTGCTTTAGTAAGCAGCTACTAACGCTACTACAGACGCAGCAGTGTTACACGGATAGCGTTATCAGAACCCTCCGATAACGCTAGCAGACACTGCCGCGCTGTACACTAGAAATGCAGGACCGCACTCAAAACGGTCCTGTGTATTCATGAGGGGGCGGGGCTAGAGTGCATAAAGCTTGGCAGTCACCGTTGACCTATGGAGCGGGAGGGGCGGTACATGGCAGAAGTAGAGCCTCGGACCACCCTCATATATATAAGCAGGACCACCTTGAGCATGGTCCAGCATTCCTATTGTACAGCGCAACAGTGTCTGCTAGCGTTATCGGAGGGTTCCGATAAAGCAAAGAAGTGTAACACTGCAGCGTCTGTTGTAGCACTAGGAGCTGCTTACTCTAGTAAGCAGCTCCTAGTTCCTTTTATATGGGTGACCGGTCCTCTTTAAGTCAACCTCTATAAACATGACCATCATGTTCTCCATGCAGTTCAAGACACGGGTGACAGGACCTCTCCCTGTCTATGAGAAAGCAACAAATTTGAACTGGCCTACTGGGTCATCAGACCCAGGGGTGCACTATCCATGAAGTGAATTGAGCCTGTTGCCTCAGGCAGCTACTATAAAGAAGGGTCTGACACCTAAAAATAGTGTCTCTTCACTCCTGATGTCACCATGGATGTGAGAAAGGTGCATGGAGAACCCACTTTTCTGTGATGGTGCCAGAGTTTTTGAGAAAAGAAGCATCTGACGTGCACCTGGTAACACCATATTTCCTGAGGCCACGTCCTCTATAGCGAAGGCACATAAAAGGACCCCACTGTGACATCACACCATCTAAGCTGATGACATCACACTGTTTCATGTGAATGCTGATGATGCAGGATGGAAGACCAAAAAATCTGAGAAATAAGTCCTAAAGTAGAGGAACATACATATTTCTATGTAGTCTGACTCTTCAATCACCTGTAACACACGCTTGTTGGTATAGAGCAGCCCCGGGCCCCTACACATCCCCACGTGTCAGCTGCCCTCCCGCCACTCACCCCTGTGTTACACCCCACATCCAGCGCCAGCAGCGTCTCCCTCACACCCCCATGTCTCCGCAGGAGCTGCAGCAGCAGGCCCGGGGGTAACAGGCTTAGGCGGGTCTCGGGCGGGTGGAAGCTGTAATAATTGGGGAAGTTTCCATACTGCGCGGCTCCCGGCTCTTGCCGCTGATCGTCCCCGGAATTATCCATCTTTGCCGAACACAGCTCCGCGCCGCACTGTCTACTTCCGGTCCCCGGCCATCTTGCTACTCCCAACACGTGAATTATGAGGTAGCTGCCATGTTTCTACACCACCAAGGCTTCCCTTGATTACTTTTTACAAGTTTAACTTTCATTTAAAATTTGAGATCCCAGCCTATTTTAGGACCCAATAATTTTTTAAAAGAGGTTTATCCTTTGCTATAATTGTTTTATTTTGTACATTATTTATAATGCAGTGAAAATAACAACTTTATTTTTTTCTAGGAGTGAGCGTTAAAGGAAACCTACCACTTTATAACGGTAGTCACCGAGCTCTCGGGCACACTCGCCCCGGCGCAAATTCCCATGCGAAGCCGGCCGTACGAAGTTGCGCAGGTGCGAGTGTACCGGCAATTCCTAATCAGACGCACGAGCGGTCGTGCGCATGGTGCGCCAAGCCGTATCATTGTGCGCCGAAGCGTGCTAAGAATGTAAAGTATAAACAGTTTAATAAAGGAATCGGCGGTTTCTGGATTTAATGAAGATATGCTCCGGCACCAGCTCACCCTGAGCTGGTGCGAGGTATTTGAGGGTTAGAACTGCCATTATAAAGTGGTAGGTTTCCTTTAATGGGGGCAATACCCACAGCTTCCAACTTGCAGGGTTCAAAAGTGCTGAGCAAAAGAATTTTGTGCTGCAAGACACACCCATTGCCCTGCCCCTTTTTGCCTTCCCTCAATATTTCCACACTTGTGATGGGAATTCCGGCTCTGATGGCTCCTAAACAGCTCCCAATTAAATATATGAGGGTGATGTCAGACGTGCCATTTTGTCTGCGTTTGCGAACGCAGACCAAACCGCACCCACCGGGGCGGGCCGTGGCCCGATCGCATCAGCGTTTCTATGGAAACGTCTGCGATCGGGAACGAGCCACCGGTGTTTTGCATTAAATTAACGAAAACATCGGCGGCTCGCTCACGATCACAGGTGTTAGCATAGAAACGTTGATGCGATCGTGCCGCGGGCCGCCCCAGTGGGTGCGGCTTGGTCTGCGTTTGCATTTGCAAACGCAGACAAAACAGCACGTGTGCCACCACCCTAGGGAGCCTCAGTCCAGCCAGTCCCCCACTCTACACCACTTTTTTATCCGGTTGAAGAGGGCGTGGTGAGACAATCGGGGCGGGGTTAAGTGAACCATTGGCTCCCCGCATCAAGCTTTCATGCGACAGAAAATTGGGGGGCGGCCATCGGATGAGCCGCCATATTCGGACTGAGCACAGGATTTAACTTTCAAATTGTGTCACAAGACCAAGCAATTACATGCACCGGGAAGAAGAAGGTGAAATCTGTCTGACCTGAGCAGGGAAGTGACACATGCAGGATATCGGGTGGACGATCTTAGTGAATCGCGGCATTATCATAGGCCAATGCACTTTAGGTGAACTCAGTTGGACAGGTAAGTAAATCTCCCCTATTGTGATCCATCTAGTTCTGTGAGCTGACAATGTGCTTAGATTATCAGGTTTATATACAATTTCATCTGGCTTCTGACATTGTACTAGTATCTGACACAGAAAGAGAGACGAGACAGATCAGAGATACCTGCTGCACCCTAATGTTTCTCACACCTTTCGGTGGGCAGCTGGCCCCACTGCGCTGCCGGCTGGCATAAAGAGGATAACAGTCACAATGCCAGTTGGTTAACCAATGAGTTTGATGGTGGAAATATATCAGGACTTGTACGCCAGGTTTCTGGAACTCAAGCCCTGAAATAATTGCAATTGCTAGTGAACCAGGCCTGGGCCTGGCATAGTATTATATGTGAGTGGAAGCCGTCCACCAGAAACACGAGGGGCGCCAGCGTGAAGTAAATGCCTCTCAATGAGTTACCTACATGGTGGGTTATAACTAGTAGGTTAAAGAATGACACAATACAGAAAACTCAGAAGAATATAAGTCTTTATTGTACCAATCTGCATGTCAGCTAGTTATTCACCATCACTACAGCTCAGATGGGATACAAAAATAGATATCATGCACAATACTGATCTCACATGTGATCGTGCTGGTGTGATAGCTTATGCTGATGACAAGAAATACATAAGAAACTAAATAACCTACAAAGCAACAATAAATAGCAGTTAAAAGGGTTGTATGAGATAAAGGTGACATCTATACGAGTAATGGCACCGCTCTTGTCCATGCTCTGTGCTCCATTTTGCATTTCAACTCCATTCACGTCACTATGGTGGAACCAAAAACAGCTATTAATAGCCGTTTTTCAAATGTAATTTGCATAAAAATGTCACAAAACTGCAACTCTGTACACAACCTGTGGACAACAACGGCGCTAATTCTGTTAGAAAGCAGACAAATTTTTGTAATCTTGTACAGACCCTTTTAGGATGATGGCACACGTGGCGTTTTGAACAAGTTGTTGGCCCATTTTCAAGCAGTCCGTAAAAAACCGCATGCGTTTTTGACCAGTTTCAATTAAGAAAGGGTGCGGTCACATGATGCATTCTTGGTGTGTTTTTAAACGCACTGTAAATGCCTGCACGTTTGGCTGGTTTAAAATGTTAAAATATCTGCTTACACTTCCAGAAATTAATGAAAACTGATTCAAACCAGCCAAATGCATGATAAACATGCAAAAACGTATCCGTTTTTTAGTGTGTTTAAAAACGCACCAAGAACGGACCAAGAACAGCCCAAGAACGCACTGTGTGACCACACCCACATTGCTCATTTACATAACGCTTTATCGGGTCCCCAGATCATATAGAATATTTGGTGGTGCTATGGTGGAAGTATCTGGCCGGCGGGTAGGTTACATTTATGTGTGTGCCTGTATGTTGTCGTATAGTTAGGCCTCAGTGTCTAGTGCCATGTTTCTAGGCAGAATGAATGAGATCTTAGCAGGCACAATTTTAGTATGTAATTATCCATTTACTGCAAATCTTCAGTTTTGGGATGTGCCAAACAACTGGAGCAAGAAAGTAAAGATGTAGATGATGTCCAGGTAGATATTTAGTGCTCCAAAAATGTACTCTTCAGGACTGAGTGCGTTTCGCCGGTTTCCGATCAACATCTGAGTGTCGAAAGCCAAAAACTAGAAGAGGGGAAAAAGGAAGAGAAACTTAAAATTGTTCACCACTCAGGTCCCGTCTCTATGACCTAGCGTGCCACTGTGATAGTACCACTGTGGGGGACATATGTAGTAACAGTACTAACAGCTAGTGGAAAGCGAGAGCATCTGATCAGGGTTATCTTTTATTTAGTTGTTTAGGCCTCGTTCACACATGGGTGCTCATTACTGATCACATCCATATCTATGGCCGATTTTTAACCCTTTATTTCCACATCAGTTTTTTTATCAGTTCTTAAGTTCTTGTTTTTTGTGGGGTTGAAATACAGCTTTTAATAGCACAATTTGGGGAATTCCTACGCTCTACTGGCGAACTTTTATTTACATGACCTTCCTTTGCATAATTAAATACTTTTTGGAGGAAATAAAATCATTTTGCATAGCCACTTTCCAAGCACCATAACTTTTTAATTTTTTTTGTCAATATGGCAACATGGTCCATGTATGACCGAGGTGTTTAATTGGTTAAACACCCAGGATTGGAAATGTTCTAATCCCAGGTGTTATTTCCATCGCAGAGCTGTGATACCACGATCTGACACTTGTAGGACTGGATGTCCTGAAATATTCTTCTGACGTGCGCCAAAGAAGGGAAAGAAGACGCGTCAGAAGAAGTACCCTTAGTAACCACCATGGAACCCAGTTACAGCGGTTATCAAGGCATTAAGTAAACACAATGTTAATGTACTGTTAACACAATGCAATAGGCAAATCAACTCTCCACAGCTGTTGAATTAAAATGTGAATGCAATGTCTGACCATACCCTAAAGTAAATCTAATGTCTATTTCATACCTTATAAATTAGGGTCACTGACTGGGTCCACAGAATCTGGCCTTGTAATTGTTTTTTATTGTCTCCTTTTCGTAAAAGAGATGCTTTCAAATATCCAAATTAGCTGCAAGGGCTTCAGGGGGCATCACTAGAGCCCATTCAGGCTGCGTCTACACAGACAATGACACAGCCTCCTGAAGCACTTGCATCTCATTAGCATATTTGAAAACCATAAAACACACAAGGCCCAGATCCTGCGGCAGATTCAGTCAGTGACGCTGCTTTATAAGGTGTAAGATCTCCTTTCATAATGAAAAATTGTCAAAAAAAAACATTTTCTTCCCAAAACATTTTCCTAGTTTTAGCCATCTAGGATGTCTTCCATCCACATAACATTTCCTGTAAACTTTTTTTGTAAATGGACTTCCTTGGAGAACAGCTCCTCTTAGAGGTCCTGTTACAAAGTGACTGCATGGAAGTCATGGGGTTTGCCTTGCTTATCTGAACCTTGTCTGTATTCAAATAGCTGATCGGTGGGAGAAATTTCCAAACATACAGGTTGATCTATAGTTACTGTCCTCTGTTATTGATAATTCTAATTTGGAAGTTAACCACTAATTTGATACAGCCAATTCAATATACCTTGCAGTAGTATAGACAAAATTTCCTTTAAAGGGGTATTCTCGACTGGGCATTTACATTCAATTTAATTAATCTGCCATGGATGTCATTAAAAAAAAACATATGTGAATATAATTTTCCATAAATGTAGCCCCCTATAAACGAGATTGTTGTTCTTGGATACAACCACCGCTTTTGGAGTAAAATAGTTTCTGCATATGAAATGGCCTAGAGTCACTGCATGTCCCACAGCTGTCCTGTGGTAATGAACAATGAATCCAAGTGGTCGGAAGCCTCAATGATGCATGTCTGACCGGCTCTGCATGGGTGCGGTGGTGGTCGTATCCAAAGACTGCTATCTGGTTTCTAAGAGACAACATGACTTCATATGTATTAATATATATAGTATTATATTATTATATATATTATTTTATCTACACAAGTAGATTTCTATTAATAACATCCAATTGAAGAAATGTTTATATATGGCAGATGGAATTAGAATAAATGGGAATGCTCAGATGAGAATATCTCTTCACCACTTTTTTTTCCCATAAAACTCTAGTTCACTGTGCACAAAGCGGATAGTAGTAGCCGTGCAGCCATAAGCTGTTGGGGCGTTGGGTTACTTGGCTAATAAAATTTGTGCAGCTTTATTTCCACAACATTATCAATTTACATCTTATACCTCAACAAGAAAATGTCTAATATAATATCACTTTAAGTGAATACACATTATTCTACTATAGATTACACAATAAACCTACACAACTAACATCCTAACATCAAGCAATATAGTGATACATAGTCACTGCTTATTGGTCACTTACCAGGGTAAACACTATGGCCCCAAGAACAGCATAGATCACATGGAGCCACGGCATCTGTAACGAAATATAGTGATTACAGAAAGATTTATATAAGAGGAACATGTGTCTATTCTTTTACACAATCACTAGATAGAAGATGGCTGGATACTTACATATTGGAATGGAATTAAGACAACAAGGAAAAGTCCACTGAATAGAAGAACCATGACCAATGTAAAGAGGAGACCATGACACGAAGTGAAGTCAACCTGTAAGAAGAAATATAAAGAATATCAATTAAAATGACTACAGTCCTATCCTATTAGAGGCTTGATTTACCCACAATGGCCAATGGAGGCAAAATTTAGAAGGAAATATTCCACTTTAACATTAGGAATGAAAAATACAGGTTTTAGCATGCAGTTTTAGACATGAATCATAATAAGAGCTGTAAGCTCTTGCAGACAGGGCCCTCATTCCTATTGTTTCATATGACCATGTTATTACTGAGGAATATAATGGCGCTATATAAATATAGATTTATTTTTTATTATTGTTAGATAACCTGTACAGGGCAGATGCTGCATTTAGTTAACGAAACACAGTGAAGAACAGTGAACACAGTGAACTCAGGATCATTTTAGTGAAGAACACATTGAAAGAACACAGTGAAGAACACATTGCAGATGTTCCGTTACATCTGGCTTATCAGAAGACACGCGTGCCGAAGTGTTCTTCACAATAGTATGTGAAGAACAATATGTGTGAAGAACACATATTGTTCTTCACATACTATTGTGAAGAACACCGTTCGGCACGCGTGTCTTCGGATAAGTTAGCAGATGTACAGAACATCTGCAATGTGTTCTTCACTGTGTTCTTTCAATGTGTTCTTTCAGTGAAAAATGCTCGAGTCTCCCATTGACTTCAATGGGGTTCGTTATTCGATACGATCCAAAAAAAAAATCCCCTGCTACACTACAAAAAGTGTCGCCATCGTTGCCCCATTTGCCAGAGACTATACGTATTATATGTCAAACAACCAAAACAAAATAGGAAATTCATTTATAATGTTCATTTTGAGTAAATTTGAAAATTAAAAAAAAATACTAGAAAATCCTTTTTTTAAATTTTAACCCCAAATAAAAATGGAAAAAAAAAATGTTTACATTTTTATTACCGCTTTTACTAGCTCTATGTGTCCCGAAAAAAAAACCCACTGCAAAACATTTTAAAGGGAACCTGCCAGCAGGGACCTCATTTTCACTAAAGACAGTTTGTAAAAGCCCATGACACCTGCAGTGCAAAAATGTCTCTCTGCCTTTTCTAAGCATCTGCATTACAATATAATTGTGTGTTATAACTTACTCTTGCATCCTGATAAAATCCCGGGGTAGTCACAGGGGCTGTGCTTTGGTTTGGATGCATTTCAAAACACAACATGTGATTTGTCTGAGCTGCAGGCTGCCTCCATCTTTGTGCTCCTGTACTGCTCCTCGCTCTCCCACCCACCGATGTCAGACTCTCCAGGCTGTGACCTCTGAGAAGGAGCAGGAGGTGGAGCTGTACAGGAGCACAAAGGGGGGGGTTAAGCTCTGAGGAGTGAGTAACACAGACAAGTCACATGTTGTTTTTTGAAATGCATCCAAACCAAAACCCAACCCCTGTGACTACCCCAGGATTTTGTCAGGTTGCAAGGTAAGTTATAACACACAATTATATTGTAATGCAAATGCTTAGAAAAGGCAGAAAGGCAGATTTGCACTGCAGGTGTGATGGGCTTCTGTAACCTGTCTTTAGTGAAAATTAGGTCCTTGGTGACAGGTTCCCTTTAAAGGTAGCAAAAGTAAAAAGTTATGGCCCTTAAACCGGCGCTTCCGAAAATTCGCTAAAAATGCCAGGTCGTGTCACTTAGGGGGTTAAGCATCTTCGGAAGGAGCTGAAATATGGCGTCTAGAAAGAGACACCCCAGACAACTGGGATAAGCAGTTGTTATTATGGAAATGACTGTGCTATAATATTTTCTCACCTTAGTTTGGAAACTGAACAAGGTTACAGCCAGGCAGACGAGAGCAGTGATTCCAAGACACAGGATCACAGACTTGGTGTCATAATAGCTGAGAGGAAAAAAAATATATAAGTGAAAAAAATATATCTACTTCTTGTAATAAAACACCAACTACAGTGTGCAGGGGAACGATTCACCAGAGCTTTTCTAGTTGATGTAATTGATGCTAGGCCATCTCTTAATCAGTGTATAAAATCAGTGTGTACCCAAGCAATGATTGCCAGTTACACTGCATGTGCTTGTTGTTCATGCTCGCAGGTAGAGTGACTACTAATAATTTAGGAATAAGGAAAAGGGGGTAAAAGTTAGAGGTGTGTTTAAAACCTAGCTTTTATTTCTATAAGTATTATATTGTACATATGTTTGAAGCTTAATGTTATTGGCAAATAATCATTAGACATCCAGTCTACTCTATATCCGGGTGGTAATTTATGTAGGAGAAAGTCTCCAAATGAATGTCCTCCTGATTAATAGGGTCCTGTACAATATTATAGCCCTGTGCGCCTCTATTGGTGGATTTTATAATAAAAAGCTCACATCTTTTCAAAAACGCATTTGGAACGAAAAATCCTTTGCTTTTGCATCCCCAAATGTAGTAAATTGTAATAAATTTTAGTGCTTTTCTCTTTGGTTAGATGTGCAAAAAAACTTACATTTTTAGCATTTTTTTTGTATTATTTTCTTTTATGGTTTTCACTGTACTGGTGCAGTAATGATTTAATTTTATTGTAATGGACTACACCTTTAAAAGAGGGTCCCATGGCTGAGCAACAGCGGGTAGCCACTCACATACAGTAGTTGTCACTCTGGCAGGGCTGGTCCAGTTATATGTACAACCTGTTATTACTGGAATACCCCTATAAAGACACCTCTTTTGAGGCAAACATGTTATGTTTTTAATGTCCTTACCTCGCTATCATTCCTGTAACATAAGCCATGGAGAGAGTCTGCAAACAGAACAGAAGAATAAAATGTGAATATCTGTAGACAAGTGGCAGAACGTATGTGCCGGTTCTCTCCTCCAATATACTTATTAAAGCTACCCTCACAGGGCCGTTTATTTTGGACAATACCAGGCATGGTTTCTACTGCTACTACTACTTGTCTCTTTTACGGGACATTGTTTCTTCTTCCCAATGTATGAGGCGACTTCCCATGAGTTTGTGGCTCGGACAGTCTTTTATTATTGTCATTGGTGGTTCAGGCCACAAACAACAAACCACAGGAACGCATAGGAAGGACCTTCACACGTAGGAAGGTTTGGTATAGAAATCCAGTGTTAATATCCCAAAGACCTACAGGGATAATTCTACTAACTGGGGAGACCACAAAACCTATGTTGCAGTAAGTGACTAGCAGGGTTAGTCTCGGAATCACAAGAGGACATTAAAAAACGCTGAGCCACCAATAGAAAAAGTAGAAGATGATGTTTTTCTCAATTTCAGTAATTTGAAAAATGATCCATTCTATTTACACATTTGACAGGGCCTTAATGGGGACCTGTCACCAGTGGGGGAGGGACAAGCTGTACAGGAGCACAAAGATGGAGGCAGCCTGCAGTTTAGACAAGTCACATGTTGTTTTTTTTAAAATGCGTCCAAACCAAAGCCCAGCCCCTGTCACTACACCAGGATTTTGTCATGGTGCAAGAGTAAGATATAACACACAATTATATTGTAATGCAAATGCTCAGAAAAGGCAGAGAGGCAGATGTGCACTGCAGGTGTGAAGGGCTTCTGCAACCTGTCTTTAGTGACAATGAGGTCCCTGGTGACAGGTTCCTTTAAAGGTATTTTCCATCATCCCCATAGATCAGATATGAAACAGTGTGGCAGCTCTGTTCTCTCTGTGTAATAGTCATGACAGCTCTCATCAGCTGTGGGGTGCTGGATTTTGGACCCCACCAATTTGATATTGAAGACCTATACCTCATCTAATTGATGAACCCCTATATAGAACTGGCAGCGTCTGAGTTGTAATATCAGAAACAAAAATATGTGTATACATCTATACTTACAAAGATAGTCAGGAGAATAAGGTTCCATGGGAAATACCTCCTATAAAGGAAGTGACATGAATTAGACTTTACCATTGGACAGAACTTAAAGGGGTATTCCAGGAATCAGCATAATTCATATACAAGTGGGCACTCAAAATATAAGCTAATGTGTAATTAGTTGTTATTTAAAATTTTGCTCCCCTTAGCAGAAAATGCTGGTGACATAGACTGTAATGAAGAATTAAAATGCTACTGGCCCTTTAATCAGTCCGTTAATTTCCTCCGCGCGGTCCGTTGCAGAAAAGAAGATGGCCGCTGGTCACATGTCCACATCACATGTCCTGAACCTGCCTGGGCAGGATCATGTGATCACCACTAGGTTTGGCTGTAGTCGGTTGGTTGCAGTGCATCCAGTATGGTCAGTGTTGTGGTGATGGCAGTTACACATCATTACTATGGTAACAGAGCAAGAAAACCTGTTGCATCATCACTGTTAGAAGAGCATAAGTGGTAGGAGGAGTTACTGAGAACTAAAGGATCATGGAACTTGTAGTTTCCGGTGTCGGCCATCTTAGTGATAACTCCACCTACTTTAGAGAGGCCATAAATTTTGTAAATCATAAAATCATATTATTTTAGCTCCGTTTTGTGACTAATGACAATGAGTATTGTTGTATTCATTTATTTATATCATCAAGGGTTTTTGTGTCAGACGTTCATATTCCCGGAATACCCCTTTAAGGGTTTTTTTTCTAACCTGTATGTAAATATTGGGGAGAAGAATATAAGGTAATTTACCAATATATATCTAATAAACATGTTGCACCAATGTCCTGAAATATAAAGTGAACGGTAGTTGATGGGGTAAAAGACATTTCTGAACCATGGGCTTTAAATTCAATTCAAGAAAGCGGTTTCCGAACATTTAATAGATGTATATTGGTGAATTACCTAACAGTGTTTCTCCCACAGATACACACACTTTACAAAAATACATGAAGTAAAGTGGCCAACCCCTTTAATGTTATATTATTTTATAACTCTGCCTTTACGGTAATACACTTTTTTCTATATAGTTTGGTTTGGCAACCATGGGATATGGATGACCTATCCATAGAGTAGGCTAGCAATCTTATATAGGGAGTCCAAGCTGAGACGGCAGCACAGCTCTGATCGCTTGATAGTGGCTTACTTGTCGTAATGCAGCTCAGATTTCATTCTCTTGAATAAGATCTGAGATGCAGTTCCCCGGCTCCACCATTACACAGAAACAGGGCTGTCCTTCTGTTTCCATTGTTTATTCACGCAAAGGAGGATGCCGGAGGGGATTCTCAGGGTCGTACTGTTATATTTTAATAAGGACCTACTCTATGAATCTAAGTCATCAACATCTCTAACATAGAAATCTCCTCTAACATGATGAGTTTAATGTGGCCTCTGTAAATATGGTTAAACAAACTTCAAACTGAAGTTTACATAGAGCAGCGCAGACTTGAGTGACTTGACTTCCTGAGGCTGTACACTCCACAAAGACTTTTAATTGCGGCGATGCTTCATTGTGTTGTGCTTGAAGTTTCTGGCTTCTGTGGATATATTATATATTTCAAGGTATCATTAAAAGAAATCTACCCTCTGAAGTAGTTCCCGATGCAGATTTCCCCTCCTTGCCTTTTTCCAGAATTCTGGGATACAGCTGTTGCCGAAATAAACTTTAATAAAACGTTATACTAATTAATTTTAGAGGCTACTGGAGTTGTAGTAGCCTCATAGTGCTCAGGGGCTGAAGGCTACTCTACGCCTCCAGTAGCCATTTTATATCACACTACACACTCCTCATTTATTTCTTTATGGGCGTCTCGACGGCAACAATAGAGCTCTGCGCAAGCGCGGTAGCTTCTGCTCCTCTGGCGGAGTTGTGCCTGCTGTTTGTGAGCACTGCACAGTGCTTCCATGCTGATGGTGTCCTGCTGACTGCCGTATGTGAGCTGTGGCACATACACAGTGCTCACTAACAACAAGCCGTGTTTCCGGCAGAGGGGCAGAGGTACTGCGCTTGCGCTGAGCTCTCTTGATGTCAGAGACGCACTAGAAGAAATACATGATGAATGGGTAGGCGGGTATGAAATGGCTACTTGGGGTGTGGAGTAGCCTTTGGCCTGAGTGCTATGAGGCTACTACATGCCCCCAGTAGCCTCTGAAATGTGTATATTAGCATAATGTTTTATTAAAGTTTATTTCGGCAGCAGCTGTATCTGAGAATTAGGAAAAACAGGGATGCAAGGAAGGGGAAATCGCAAAGTACTTCAGAAAAGTTTCCCGAAGGTAGATTTCCTTTGAAGAACTAGCTTGTCCTATCTTGATCCCAGATTGATGTTTCTCTAAATGATGTGAGTTTTAGGATTTTACCTTGGTCCATTGCAGCAGGCGAGAACCAGATATGTTGTGAAGAATACAGCACTGTGGATAAGAAGTCATGACATTAGATGAGGGTAAATTAGGCCTCAATGCGCTGAAGTCAGATTCTAAAATGAAAGGATTGTGTCTTATTTCACTCAGATTGAAGCCATACTAAATAGAGATGTATACTCACTAGGAAGCCCAGTACCATCCAGGGTTGTCTTGGACATATTCCTTTACTGGGTCACTGAAAGACAAGCAGATACATGGAGACAGGATTGTATATTTGTGAATAGGTGTATTTTATGTACAGTAATTACTTGTAATTTTCGACGTATTATCATGGTTCTCAAATATGTTTAAATATATAGGAAGTTAAGGCTTGTGTGTTAGGCACCATGAAAGCTTCTGGTGTATATGCCGAACATGCTGATATATATGCTGAGGCATCCTTTTTGCCTCAATCTGACCAGTATGCATTGCATATTGTGGAAAACACAGGATGGAAAGAAGAAGCTGTATGTGTCCTTACATCCTAATCCCACATGCTAAGCACGATACATGATATACAGTATAGTATTTTGGTAGGGTATCTGCTATATCTGTGCTGTTGTCTTCCTTGGTTCATGATGGGAGACTAAGAAAATAATAATTTTCTATGTGTCTAGCTCTTATGCCTGCTGGGGTTGACATAGCTGTGCCCCATTCACCTGTCCAGTGCAGGTTAAAATTTATCTTGGCCTACTTTTTACCCTGTGAGTGAGACTCTGCTATCTGTTTTCCTGGCATATTTCCTGAGGGATCAATAAAGCTTTATTGTATTGGATTTTCTGATCTCGGCTTCTATTATTGACTATTCTCTTGTATCTAACTCGGCACCCAATTACTGAACACTGCTTAGGGTGGACCACGTAGTCAGGGATAGTTTGGGGGTCCACTGTCCTTGTCCATGTCTGGTCATCAAAGTATCTTATTACAGATAATACCTCATTAATATGCCATCTAAATGAGTTTTCTAATATATTTCTCAAGTCTCATTTCATATGACTGAGAATAATAAATGTGAGAGGTACAATACTATCTGTTTTGGGACCATATTATGATTCTTTATGACTTGGATATTGTATCAGTCCCTAAAACGCCCTTATGTTAAGCACATTTACCAAGTCTGCACAATGTGCAATTTGTTTGTGTAGTGTTCAGGGTGTGCCAGATTCAGGCATCCATCCATTTGTAATGAATCTGGCGCCTCCTGCACTGCTCCAATAGAGAGCACCACTTTTTTTTTGGTGCACCTTCAATATGTCGGAGTTTGCATGTTAAATCTGACGCATGGTCCGACTGAGCCCCAGAACGCCTCCTTCAGTGCAGAAACTTGTGTTGCAAGAATAGTGCAGAGCATAGTGAACCACAAAGTGTCTTGGACACTTCTTAATTAAATACCTGTACAAGTAGTTTGCACTAGACAGAAAGTGCAAAGTCCGACATAAAACTGGCACACGGAGCATAGTAAATGTGGGCCATAGAGATGAATGTGAATCACTAGGATGAAACTGTAAGTAATTGTTTGAATTTTATTAGCAAGTTTTATAGTATGCAGTGATATTATCTGATATAAATAAGTTATCAGCAGCTAAGCTTTAAAATAATACTGGCATATCGCACTCACCAAAAGGTAAAAAGTGCTACAATCGCTACAGTAACCAGCAGCTGTAAGGAAAGGATAGAATATACCTGAAAGATAAGAAAAAAACTTCAAAAACTATCAAATTTATGCAACAGAACAAATGCAATCCAGTGATATCACCACTATCACGTTCTCTCCACAAGAACAATAGCTCTATGTTCAGCCTCATACAGTCTCCCACATTTACTCTCATACTGAAATCTCTTCACTTTACACCATGGAGCTCTTATCCTACACTTACCTTTCTTATAAATGAACGTCTTACTCTGTCGTCCTCCCAACTCATTGAGGTCAGCATCTCGGTGTCCCCAGAATAGGCTGCACTACCGTAGCCGGGGCTGCTGCCTGTAGGACAGGGTGACAGTTTACTGCTAACAGAAGGGCAGCGGACAAGCATTACGCTGAGCAAATGTTACTGAGAAAAGCATCTGATCTCCTTACCAGCCAAATACTCTCTCTATGTAACCAATTCTACTAGAAAAGCACAGAACAATCAATATACACACAAATCTCATCAATTAAAGGTGCAATTGATTTAAGCAGAACTAAACTGACAAAATGTTATCACTAAACTTCAAAATATACTTTATTAAATAAAAACATTCCAGTGTCCTTCTTTTTCCCCTGCCTTTCTTCCTTCTGTAAGCAGTTTGTATAAATCAGTTCTCTGTCTTGAGAGATAAAGTAGCCCAATAAACTGTCTAACAACTTAAATGGGTATTCCAGGAATAAGCACAATTCATATACAAAAGGGTCGTCAAAATCTAAGATAATATGTATTTAGTTATTACTTGAAATGTTGCTCCCCTTAGCAGAAAAATACTGTTAACATACACTGTAATAAAGAATTAAAATGCTACTGGCCCTTTAATCAGTTCCTTGATTTTCTCCGTGCAGAGAAGACATCCGACAGAAGATGCCGCTGGTCACATGTCCACATCACATGTCCTGCATCTGCCTAGGCAGGTCATGTGATCATCACTATCTTTGGCTGTAGTGGGTTGGTTGCAGTGCATCCTGTATGGCCAGTGTGGTGGTAAGACATCATCTCAGTGAGCTAATGTGCAGTGATGGCAGTTACACATCATTACTATAGTAACAGAGCAGGACAGTCTGTTATATCATCACTGGGAGCAAAGCATAGGAGGAGTTACTCTATCTCTAAATCTCTAAAGGATCATGGGACTTGTAGTTTCCAGTGCGGCCATCTTGGTGATAACTCCACCTACTTTAGAAAGCCCATAACATTTTGTGAATCAGAAAATTAAACTATTTAAGCTCTATTTTGTGACTAATGACATTGAGTTTTGTTATATTGATTTATTTGTCGCATTCTTTTTATAAAGAAGGATCTCTAATCCTAATCATAATATCCCACAAAGATTGTTAAAGTTACAGTCATTAGTAAATTGAAACAGTTATAACTCTGGTTCTGTGGCACAATGCACAATCTGAATTTCGAAACATTGGGAAATCCAAATACCAAAAACCTGCAGTGGGATCCTATGCTGGTGAAGATAAAGCAGCAATAAAGAGAAGCCAGAAGCTCCAACATAGAGGGTTCGATAAGATGGCTTGTGTCATTGAAGAATTTATAGTAACAGATCGTAGTTCACATCTAGAGCATGTTGTGCTGGTCATTTCTGGCCTATTTATTAAACATTTTAAAAACTGTACACAGTGGGGGTATTTTATCATTAGATCCATTAGGCTCCTTATGACAGTTCTATGTCTGTCTTTAGAGTTCTGCTGCCGTCAGATTCATTAAAGTGGCTTTGGCCTTTGAAAAATCTTCTGGCAGTGTCTTATGTTATGTGGGTTGTAAAAGGCCAGGTGGGGACCAGCATCAATTTGCGCCAAAACATGCACCTAAACAGAGAGACGTAAATCATAAATTCGGTCCTATTGTGAAAACAAGTCTATGCAAATAATGAAGTTGGTGCAAGCAGGGTCTATGTCAAAGTCACTTTGCACTGTCCTATTTGAATTTGGCACGATGAAAAGTGGCAAAACATTGTTTGCACCAAAACAACGGCAAACATAGCCAAAAAACATTGTTAAATTACCTACAGTATATGTGTTTTTTGGACAGCTGCCTACTCAGATTTAACCACATCCAAAGTGGAAATAAAACACGCACACATACTTTTGGGGTTGTTGGTTAAACTTGTCAATCACATAGACAGGCTGTTACAGAACCATAAATTTGGATCACTACACTATAAATGAGTCATAAAATTATATAAAATGTTGTTCAATGGGAACTACATCAATTGCCTACTTAGAAAAGACCACTGAAAACAGATGACTCAAATTTGCCGATAACGAAAGTCGCACAGTCAGTATTTGATCAGTATTTTGCATCAGTATTCGAAAGCAAAAACCAGAAGTAGCCTGTTGAAATGAAAAGATCTGCATCTGTGTTCTGGACCCAATCTTAGGCTACATTTACTTGAACGTATGCCCGTCGGGCGCATACGTTTGCTGCGATGGAGAGGAGGAGTGATGACCCCTCCCCTCTCCATTGCGATGCATGGCGCACGGCACCTTAACATTTCTTATCTTTTCCCCCGTGTATGGAGTGGTATGGTGCTACACTGTATCACTCCGTGCGCCCATTGCCGTCTATGGGAGGAAATACTGACCATGTGAAAGCTTAAAGGGGTATTCTCGTCTCTGCATTCACATTCAGTTTCATTAATCTTCCCTATATAAACATTTCTTCAATTGGATGTTATTAAAAAAAAAATGTTTCTGTGTGAAGATAATTTCACATAAACATAGCCATATTGTCCCTTAGAAACGAGATAGCTTCCTCGGTTACGACCACGTCACATTTGGGTAGCAGTGGCCAGACATATACTATTGAGCCCTGCCTGACTACCTGTATTCAGCGATCATTACTACAGGACAGCTGTGGGACTTGTAGTAATTCTCATATACAAAAACTTTGTTTATTTGTGCAATTCCTCCAGCAGAGGTGGCCGTATCCGATGAAGCTATCTCGTTTCTAAGGGACCATATGACTACATTTATGGAAAATTATCTTCACACGGGAACATTTATTTTAAATAACATCTAATTGAAGAAATGTTTATTAATGGCAGATTAATCAAACTGAATGTGAATGCCCAGACGAGAATACCCCTATAAGTGAAAGAAGAAAATTACCTTCTAGATCAGTGGTTCTCAACCTGTGGGTCGGGACCCCAGCGGGGGTCGAACAACCAAAACCGGGGGTCGCCTAAAGCCATCGGAGCCGCAATTTTATTGTGTTTTTACTGCAAATTGCATGGTTTGGGGTCACCACAACATGAGGAACTCTATTGCGGGGTCACAGTATTAGAAAGGTTGAGAACCACTGTTCTAGATTATGAAAATGAATTAGGGGTCTCCTAACATTGGTAACAGGTGCAAGAGATCTGCCATAATAATCAAACGTATGATAAATTCTTAGTATAATACAATAATTTGTAGTTTTACCTGTGTCCTCTTGTGTCCAGTTGGGATATGGAGTCACAGTTGAAGATGTATTAAGAAAACCAGCCTTCTTCACGTCACCAGCTGTTGCTTCTTCATAAGAAGGAGGTGCAGAGGGGGCCACAGTGCTTGACTGCACATCGGCATTACCTCCTCCATTCTCTGGAGGTTTGTTATTGACTGTAACCTGCACATAAATGCAAGAAAAGTAGATAAAGCCATTTGGACAAGTTGAAGCAAATTCAGTGTGAAAGATCTTGGGCACTGTATTCCTGCTGTAGCTGCATTAAGACATCTTGTCAATCTAAAATATTCTCCGCTATCGATGCTAGTACCAGCATCGATCAATGGGTGTTACCAGTGGGGATAATTGTTCCCAAATTTAACTTTCAGGTCAGGTTTGGACAAACTAGGCAAAGCTGATCCTGAATAGGGGGTCTGCTTATTGATACTTTATTCAATTCCATTGTACAGAGATTGCAGTGTATTTGTCTTCGTCAGTCTTCTATAGCAGTGTATCTGGGACCATCTACACCCAAAATGTGTTATCCAGGGATCAGGTTGGGTAGCCCCTTATATGGTCCTTAGGAAAAAAATTGGTCGCCCCACAAATACCCCATATCTAACTCCAAGTCATATAATGTGCAATATCCAGCAGCCACTGGTCTAAAATGCCCCCTTTCCTGCAGCTGCCTCCTTTTCTGTAGCCCTTCCTAGTGCTCCTTTTTCTGTCTTTATAAGAAGGGGCTACAAAGAGGGGACACTATAATACACCTTTTTCTGTAGCCTCCTACACACACACCTATGATGTCCCATTGTCTATGGCCTTTTCACTATCAGGAAAAAATATATATATACCGTACTATACTTACTCGAGTATAAGCCAAGGCTTTTTTACCATAAAAAACTGGGAGAACTAATTGACTCAAGTATAAGCTTAGAGTGGGAAATGCAACTGCTACTCTTTAATACAATTTCTAGCAGCCCCCCCTCAATAATAACATGACCACAACAGCAGCCTCCTTTAATTTATCCAATGTTTACAGCAGAGCCCCCTCTTTTTAATGAAATATCCACACCAGAGCCCCCATTCGCTAAAGAAATGTCCACAGCAGAGCCCCCTTTAATAAAATGTCCACAGCAGAGCCGCCCTTTAATAAAATGTCTATCACAAAGCCCCTCCTCACTAATGAATTATCCATAGCAAAGCCATCCACTCCAGCATTAAAGGGAACCTACCACCACGATTCTACCTATAGAGGTAGAACGGGTGGTAGGTGGATGTATGGGATGTGAGGATAGCCCATTTTAAAGCTAATCCTCACGTCCAAGCTATCTTTTAGAAAACTTTGTTCCGCTGATATGTAAATTTTGTTAAGCGGCTACTGGGGCGTGGAGTAGCCGGACGGAAATTCTCATTTGGGTATTGACATTTAATTTCCCTGCCATATACATATATTTCTTCAACTGGAGTGATTGTACAAAGAAAAAAAATGATTTTTGTATATGAAATGGTCAGGAGTTACTGCATGTGCCATAGCTTTCCTGTAATAATAAGCTCTGAATCCAAGAGGTTGGCCGCCTCAATAGCATATACATGGCCACTGTGGGGAGGTGGTCATAACCAAGAACATCTGGTTTCTAAGGGACAAAATGGCAACATTTATGGGAAATGTTATTCACACAGGTAATTACTTTTAATAACATACAATTGAATAAATGTATATATGACAGATGAACTGAATTAAAAGATCAACTCTTCCTCTAAAAAAAACTATTCCCTACCACCTTCTTTCCGCCTCATAGTGCTCCTCCTCCTAACTCTCCCCCAACAGTTATTTTTTTTAGGAAAGGGGGGATGGTCTACACTGTACTGCCATGCTGTGGAGGCTTAGGGGAAATCCAACTCTGTTGGTCATAATGCAGTGCAATGACTGTTACTGACTGCATGCATAACCGTGTACCCCAACCTTACCAACCCCTTCATCCCCTTTAAATAAAAACTCAGACACAAGTATTATATTTAAACTTATGGTATGACATCAGGGAGTCGGCCACAGCTTTATTAAAATAATTTAACTCTTTAAACTCTACTCTTAGAGTAGCAACTTTGTTAACTCTTTAATATCAAGAACATATCAAGAACATATAACCGGGGCACCTGAAATGCCAGCCTCGTTAGAGGGCATGTAGGTCCTGACCCCCTTCTAGAGAACCGCCAACTGTGACATTTAGCGCTTAAAACCATATAAAGGGTGGGTGGGAGGGTAAGATTTCCTGGAAGAGGGTGAGTGAGATCACCGGCCCTCTTTTAAAACTTAAACCCAGCCCCCAGGTGTGGCTAATAATCGCCCAGCCCTTAGTCACGTAGCCCACAGCCCGCCAAACAATTAACCCTTAAAGGGGATGCCATCAAATTCACCTCTCCTTGACCCCTGATTGCCTGCAGTCCTTAGCCCAACAGCTATACGCCTACGGGCTATCAAGACTGCATGCATAACCGTGTACCCCAACCTTACCAACCCCTTCATCCCCTTTAAATAAAAACTCAGACACAAGTATTATATTTAAACTTATGGTATGACATCAGGGAGTCGGCCACAGCTTTATTAAAATAATTTAACTCTTTAAACTCTACTCTTAGAGTAGCAACTTTGTTAACTCTTTAATATCAAGAACATATCAAGAACATATAACCGGGGCACCTGAAATGCCAGCCTCGTTAGAGGGCATGTAGGTCCTCACCCCCTTCTAGAGAACCGCCAAGGAGGAGAACATGTACCCCTACATGTCTCTCCGACCCCCCACTAGAAGGGACATAGCCCTCTCAATCCCATCCTGAAGACCGGATAGGAAGATGTCCAATCCTATATCCGTTAAATGGACACCGTCAGGTAGCAACATGCCACGATTGTCACCCTCCAACTCCCTGTGTCTGACAACAACACCTCCTCTCTCACGCACAAAGCATGATACTTTAGTATTCAACAATCTCCTGCTTCTTTCAATGCCTGCCCCATCCCTAGCCCCTTCCCAGATTGCCCTAGGAATGATCTCGGACCACACTAGAACAAAACGGGAAAAGAAAGAAGAAAACCTTTCCAAATCAGATTGGATCAATGGGATCAATTCTCCCAAGCGATAATTTAACTCTTTAAACTCTACTCTTAGAGTAGTAACTTGTTAACTCTTTAATATCAAGAACATATCAAGAACATATAACCGGGGCACCTGAAATGCCAGCCTCGTTAGAGGGCATGTAGGTCCTCACCCCCTTCTAGAAAACCGCCAAGGAGGAGAACATGTACCCCTACATGTCTCTCCGACCCCCCACTAGAAGGGACATAGCCCTCTCTATCCCGTCCTGAAGACCGGATAGGAATATGTCCAATCCTATATCCGTTAAATGGACACCGTCGGGTAGTAACATACCACGATTGTCACCCTCCAACTCCCTGTGCCTGACCACAACACCCCCTCTTTCACGCACAAAGCGTGATACTTTTGTATTCAGCAATCTCCTGCTTCTTTCAATGCCTGCCACATCCCTGGCCCCTTCCCAGATCGCCCTGGGAATGATCTCTGACCACACTAGGACAAAACGTGAAAAGAAAGAAGAGAACCTTTCCAAATCAGATTGGATCAACGGGATCAATTCTCCCAAGCGTACGGTGCATAAATCGTTACCCCCAAGGTGCAAAACAAGGATTGATGGGGACTCTGAGTAGCGACTGATGTCCACCATTTCTGGCAAGGCTTGTAACCATCGCAGGCCCTTAATTCCACGCCATCGAACGTCCGCGTTGAAAAACCCGAGTGACCTTCCACCCGGACGCACCATGGCCCGTTGCTCAGCCCAATAGATGAATGAGTGTCCCAGGATCCATATTGTTGGCCGAGAATCTAAAGAAAAGAGGGGAATGGGGTAGGGGATTTGGAAAGAAAACAAAATCAATTAATAAGCAAATCGGGGCGAATATAGCCAGCAAAGCATTCAGATTTCCACCTCCCAATCCTCTGAACTTCCGCGTCAGGAAGCCCCAATTCGCTTGCAGTAGTAGCAGCCCCTATTCTGAATGAGTGAGTGCCAAACTCGCCCGGAGGGAGTCCTACGGCAGCCAGTGCTTTTTTGAAAATTATAGTAAATTGAAAGCGAGTGAGAGGGGAACCAGGCAAGGCTTGTAACCATCGCAGGCCCTTAATTCCACGCCATCGGATGTCCGCGTTGAAAAACCCGAGTGACCTTCCACCCGGACGCACCATGGCCCGTTGCTCCGCCCAATAGATGAATGAGTGTCCCAGGATCCATATTGTTGGCCGAAAATCTAAAGAAAAGAGGGGAATGGGGTAGGGGATTTAGGAAGGAAAAACAAAATCAATTAATAAGCAAATCGGGGCGAATATAGCCAGCAAAGCATTCAGACTTCCACCGCCCAATCCTTTGAACTTCCGCGTCAGGAAGCCCCAATTCGCTTGCAATAGTAGCTGCCCCTATTCTGAATGAGTGAGTGCCAAACTTGCCCGGAGGGAGTCCGACGGCAGCCAGCGCTTTTTTGAAAATTATAGTAAATTGAAAGCGAGTGAGAGGGGAACCATCAGCATGCGCCAGAAATTGAATCCCACCCGCCCTTACAGTCAAATAACGTTCAACTGCGGCGACCGGGCATGCCAAACCTCCAACCGGACGCAGCGACACCCAACAGCCTCGCCCAAATACATCCGTTTTTGACTTACGGATCCTGAAGCGCAGGCCGCCAGCCGATACAAAAACATCCTCAAACAGAAGCCCCCCCGATTTAATAAACTTATATTTTCAATAATCAGACCATTTTCAATTACCCAGTTCACCAGTAATTAATAGGTGTGTGAAAAAAATGGAGCACACACAGTTTAGTGTTCAAACAGTATGCGATGGAAAGGAACGCAGTGTACTGCAATCAGCACATGACAAGGGGAGTGAATAAGCAGAGTTGTTGTGTAGGTCACACAGAGTTTAGATGGGAGGGGGATTGTTTATGTTAGAGCAGGTGAGTACGTGCAGGGAGGTGGGACATATGATTTAAGAATCATAACCTGAATAAAGTACTCACCATTTGGCTGGAGAACGCTGACCAGAAAGTTTTTTAGATGTCTGGCAGCATGGATCCTGGACTGATGGAGAAGGTGCTGCAGGCAGTGGCCTTGAGGGGCACTGCATGGCTGGAACAGCAGCTGGATATTCCGGGGGGGTCTGCCTTGTCTCCAGCGGAGGAGACCCCCAGACCACGGAGGAGCAATCGTGCTCGCCCTCCATCCCGTTTGAGCCCGGAGCTGATGTCCCGGTCCCGGCGCCGCTGTCGGAGCCCCAGCAGGGACTCTTCTCTGAAGCGCCCCGCTAGGGCAGAGAATCGGCCGGCGAGGAATCCGAACCCGCGGGCGGGACCGGGATCGCGGAGTGGGATGGCGGTCAGCACCCCTGCCCCTCGCGATCGTCGAGGAGAGGCCTCCAGAACGGCCCGCCAGCCTGCTGATGTGCCGAGCAGTGGTGGAGCTCGGCGTGCTGCGGGAGAAGAGAGCCCAGCTGTGTCGCCGCGATCAAGTGGATCCGGGGGTCGGCCTTCCAGGACGCCGGCAGCTAACGCTGCGCAGGTAGAATGTCGTCCTGGAGGTGGTGAACGGGGACGCGCGGGCCGCAGGAGTGACCAACCGGAAGTGGCGGCCCGTCGGCCATCTTGCGAATGGCAGCTGGAAGAGGAGGTTCCAGAAACGGGGGAAGGGGAGTGGAGCCCCTCCCCTTGTGACGTCAGCGATGACATCTTCCGGGATGCCGCCAGCCGATACAAAAACATCCTCAAACAGAAGCCCCCCCGATTTTGTCTTACTTGGAGGGACCAATTCGGATATTCGAAGGGCCCCAAAAAATGCTTACTTGGAGGGACCAATTCGGATATTCGAAGGGCCCCAAAAAATGTTAGGACAAAGGCTGCATGGAATAAGGTGGCCTCAAAGGCATCCTGACACAAGGTTTCCAACTGAGGCAATAAGCGGATAAGAACAGAATAGGAAACCGGACGGCGGGACTCCCGCCGCACTGAATCCTTCTTCCAGCCCTTTAAGACCTGCCTAATGAAGAAACTCTGAGTTACATCCGCCCACCCGTAAAGCTTTAAGAAAAAGGCAACTCCCGCTAACCGCCGTTGTGCGCACAAACCAGACAGCCCTTGCTCCCTTAAACCTTCTAAATAACGCAATGTAACCTCTAAACGAGTTGCTCCCGTTGAAAAACCCGAGTCCCCAGCCACCTTGCACCACTCCCCCCATGCTTTACCGTGCGCTGCCCAGGTAGATGGGGCTACAGACGACCGGATCAAAGGGAAAAGTTGGCCTCCAGGGTGGACCACAGGGAGCCTGGGCATGGGGTCCCCTCCGCATCCGCCAAAGGGCATAGCGCCCGAAATACCTGCCAATTAAAACGAGAAAGGGCATCAGCAACTCTGTTCTCAACCCCTGGTACATGCTTGGCTCTAAAAGAAATGTTAAACTGAAGACAACGCAGCACAAAACGGCGCAATAAACACAGAACTGGGAGAGAGGATGACGAAAGCCCGTTCACCACCTGCACTACGCTCATATTGTCGCACAAACCAGACAGCCCTTGCTCCCTTAAACCTTCTAAATAACGCAATGTAACCTCTAAACGAGTTGCTCCTGTTGAAAAACCCGAGTCCCCAGCCACCTTGCACCACTCCCCCCATGCTTTACCGTGCGCTGCCCAGGTAGATGGGGCTACAGACGACCGGATCAAAGGGAAAAGTTGGCCTCCAGGGTGGACCACAGGGAGCCTGGGCATGGGGTCCCCTCCGCATCCGCCAAAGGGCATAGCGCCCGAAATACCTGCCAATTAAAACGAGAAAGGGCATCAGCAACTCTGTTCTCAACCCCCGGTACATGCTTGGCTCTAAAAGAAATGTTAAACTGAAGACAACGCAGCACAAAACGGCGCAATAAACACAGAACTGGGAGAGAGGATGACGAAAGCCCGTTCACCACCTGCACTACGCTCATATTGTCCGTCCAAAACACTACGGATTTGTTCGCCAGCCGGCCTCCCCATAATTCCACAGCCACTACAATGGGAAAAAATTCTAAAAGCGTTAAGTTCTCACACCAACCCCGTTCCCGCCAATTCGGCGGCCAGTATTCAGCGCACCACGTGGAGCCTAGCAGTACACCGAAACCCGAACTTCCCGCAGCGTCAGAGAACAACTGCAAGTCTGGGCTGGCTATTTCCGCCTCCCGCCAGCATGTCCGCCCATTATAATTTTCTAGAAAATTGTCCCATACTCGCAAATCTGCTTTGATTCCCTTAGTCAAGCGGATACGGTGATGTGGAGCGCGAACTCCGGCAGTAGCCAAGGAGAGCCTTCTTGAAAAAACCCGACCCATCGGCATAATGCGGCACGCAAAAACCAACGACCCCAACAATGATTGAATCTGCTGTAGAGAGGCTTTCTGGATTGTTAGGCAAGTTGCCAATGCCGAACGCAATTTAGCTAGCTTTTCGCGGGGTAGCCGAAACTCCATTGCCACAGAATCTATTTCAATTCCCAAGAAGGACAGAACAGTACATGGCCCTTCGGTCTTTTCAGCTGACAAAGGTACCCCAAAATGCTGCACAATATGGCAAAAGGAAGTTAATAGGAATGAACAATGACCTGATTCCCGGGGGCCTACAAATAAAAAGTCATCCAAATAATGGGTTACCAGCGAGGAGGACGTATCCTGTTTGAGGACTCACTCCAAAAAAGTGCTAAAGACCTCAAAATAGTAACAAGAAATAGAACAGCCCATAGGCAAACACATGTCGTAGTAAAACTCGCCGTCCAGCTGGCAACCCAATAAATGGAAACAATCGGAATGTACTGGGAGGAGTCTGAAGGCAGACTCTATATCAGATTTTGCCATCAGGGCCCCCTGGCCTGCTGTGCAAACAAGGCTGATAGCCTTATCAAAAGAGGCGTAAGACACGGACACTAAATCCTTACTAATACCATCATTCACCGAAGATCCTTTTGGATGGGACAGGTGATGTATGAGCCTGAACTTTCCAGGCTCCTTCTTCGGCACAACCCGGAGGGGAGACACCCGCAAATTAGGAAAAGGTAAACCCTGGAATGGTCCTGCCATTCTACCCAATACTACTTCCTTGGCTATCTTACCACGAGCGACATCTGGAAGCTCCAAAACTGATTTTAAATTCTTTGAAAAAACTGGAGAGTCACTTGGGAGAAATGGGATAAAGAAACCAAAGGAAAAACCTGTCCTAAGTAGGGCGGCTTCCGCCCTCTTGGGATACTGGGCGAGCCACGGCAGCATCTCTAATACGCGTACCGGAGTCCTCTGGCCTACCGACACTCTGAGGGCGGGGGGCCGTAACTGCCGGCCGGGAACAGCGGATGGAAGAATGTGCTCCCCCGCAATTGGAGCACTCGTGTCTGAATTTACATGACCCGTAGAAACGACAGTGGCCCTCGTTATACATCCAGCATGTTCCCGACCTTCGGGCCGCCCCCGGCCCCAGGGAACCAGCCGGGGTTGAGAATGAGGAAGAGGAGGAGGCGGCTGCTTGAAAGGGTTTTGGACTCGACATAATTCTAAGCCATACATCCGTGGATTTACTATCCCATCCAACCTCAGGCTTTTGAGCCAGCCGCCTCCTGAACTCCTCATCATACCTCCACCATGCAGTACCACCATGAGTCCGGAAAGCATTAAAGATAACATCCAAATATACAAACAACTGAGGTGCCTTATCCGGCGACTTCTGTGTCAGGACGTGACGCAACCCAACACAGAAAAAGCCTGAATCCAATTGTGGAACGTTTTTGCCACTTTCGGCTTTTTCTCAACACCACGTTCAACACGTCTTTCTTTGTCAACTGTCACCGAATTCACAGACACCAAGGACCAGATATCCACATAATCATTGCGGTAAATCTTGTCCTTTGTGTCATCAGAAAGATGATAGCCCAGAGGAGAAACACCGCAAAAATAGCTATCTCTAAAAGCGGTTATTGACGGGGTAAACGTGGATGTGGATGCTTCAGCCGTGAGCGGCGCACGTCCGGAGCGGGCGAAGTCGTCGCCGGGGGTGATCCAGCATGGGCCTCCGCTAGTAAAGAGGCCAGCCAGGCAGAGCCCTCGGTGCGGAGTCTTTGTCGAACGGCGTCGTCAGAAGCCATGGTCCTCGCAGAAGATGAAGATTTCCTGGAAGAGGGTGAGTGGGATCACCGGCCCTCTTTTAAAACCTAAACCCAACCCCCAGGTGTGGCTAATGATCGCCCAGCCCTCAGTCACGTAGCCCACAGCCCGCCAAACAATTAACCCTTAAAGGGGATGTTTTTTTTTTAAATGCTACTGAATCTACTGAATGGAGCTTCAGCACAAACCAGTTAAAAGAATACGCTGATGTCAGTGTGGTAATATTACATTTCTCAATGGCGGTGAAGCTGAGTGTAAGATGAGCTAAGATGCATTCAGAGAATGGGATCGTGCCATTGATTTTTTTTTTTTTTTTTTTTTATAATTCCATTCAGACCAAAATTGCCCTATTGACTAATTTTATCTATTTCCGAGTGATCTCATATTTTAAGAGCACACGTACTGGATTTCAAGAAATTGTACATGATCCATGTGTGAGGTCATTACCCTAGAGAAAAAACCCCAGTGAGTCTTTGCTGTTAGGACGAAGTTAGCAGGCAGCGATGGAATTCATTCACTTCCAGGAGCTAGTTGAAGACAAATTCTGGTTGAAAAAAAAAAAAATTATGTTCTACTTCTGTTATATGAAGTCTTAAGATATGATGTTAAAGAGTTGGTAACCTGAAGAGTACCCCATACATATATCCTACCGGTCATATCGTAGGAGGTTCTTTAACTAGTGGCATCTAAGTAAAAGTAGCTCCTGTTCTGGTAAACATGGCTAGTCTGTGTGTTGCATTGTTGGCTATTTATTTGAATAGGGAATGTGTAATATTACTCTTTGATACTTGCAATTATGACACTAGCAGATAGGTCCGCCACCACTGTCCTAGGCTATGGCACGGGTGCCAGAGGTGGCACTCGGAGCCCTCCATATTGTCACCCTTGCCAAACAGGACTCAAGGCTCCTTGCAGTCCCAGGCAGCCCGGGACCCTAGAAGGAAGCTACATTGATAATCCAAACTTATTCTCCTTCTTTCTACTGTATTGGTGCCCTCTGATGCCTATACAATTTAAACCTGTGAAAGAGCAGGGAGTAATAAGTTACTACTTAAATTGTCGCATTGACACTGCGAAAAGTATGCAGGTTTTGATTGTAGTTTGGGCGCTCGGTGTCTAAAAGGTTTGCCATCACTGGCCTAGTATTACAGGTTCTGAAGCCGTAGTAATCAGTGGCAGGTGTTTGCTTTATTTACAGAGGGTTATCTCATAACTATAGATTAATCTTGCATTGAAAAAAATGTTATGTAATGTTTTCGATCCATATGTCTTACTTAACTGTCATTCTATGAAAGTAGTAGTTTTAACATTTTATGAACCAAAATCATGCCAATTTATGCAATACAAATTTATCCTCTATCAAAAGTAAAGTACTTTACTAACCTCAACCTGGCAATCGGCCTAACTTGGATTTGCAGTGGTACATTAAGAATTGGCATTAGACCAGCTTTGAGTGCCGAGCAGAATCAAATTTTCTCACACTCACAAATCATCTCACCCGAAAGAAACACTGTATTATCATTGTGTCATCCTGCTTTAAATGGCATATGCCGTGATCCCATCATCTACTCCACACCAAATTAGGTAACTTGCCAAAAATAGTGAGGAGGAGAAAAATATAGCTCAGTACATCTTTATGTAACTATAAAAAATCACTCTCCAATGGCAGGTGATGTGTGTGTATATATACATATATTTGGGAATTTACGTTAACTTTGTTTTCTTCTCCAGGAGGGTTTGCAGAATTCTCTTCACAATTCCCAAACCTGTGTGAAGGCCGCACCTCAAATATTCTGCACACAAGTATATCGCAGCCTTGCCTGTCCACATCAACAGTGTCTGTAACCCGTATCCTGCCACACCTTTACCTGGGCTCCCAGAATGATGTCATGGATCAGGTATGAACCATAAACATACACAGGTCATATTACAAGTCACTTCCTCTTCTGATGTCGAATGAGTTTAACTTTTTGTGTTCAGTGGGTGCAAAAGTTTTAAGTCTTAAGACTGTGTACTTATATGTGTAGCCTGCATTGGGCCATAATTTGTGTATTATAAAATTTTACAAAATAAAATTATCCATTATTTTGCTGCCTATGGCTGTGATCTTGGGTGATGAGTTAGTCACTGGGACTTTTTTTTTTTTTTTTCTTCCACACCTGCGCTTGTACCTCCATTATTTATTTATTTATTTTTTTTTTCCAGCACTAAAACGATAGTGACTGCATGCATAACCGTGTACCCTAACCTTACCCACCCCTTCATCCCCTTTAAATAAAAACTCAGACACCAGTATTATATTTAAACTTATGGTATGACATCAGGGAGTCGGCCACAGCTTTATTAAAATAATTTAACTCTTTAAACTCTACTCTTAGAGTAGCAACTTTGTTAACTCTTTAATATCAAGAACATATCAAGAACATATAACCGGGGCACCTGAAATGCCAGCCTCGTTAGAGGGCATGTAGGTCCTCACCCCCTTCTAGAAAACCGCCAGCTGTGACATTTAGCACTTAACAAACCATACAAAGGGTGGGTGGGAGGGGAAGATTTCCTGGAAGAGGGTGAGTGGGATCACCGGCCCTCTTTTAAAACCTAAACCCAACCCCCAGGTGTGGCTAATGATCGCCCAGCCCTCAGTCACGTAGCCCACAGCCCGCCAAACAATTAACCCTTAAAGGGGATGCATTACAATTCACCTCTCCTTGACCCCTGACTGCCTGCAGTCCCTAGCCCCACGGCTATACGCCTACGGGCTATCAAAATGGTAGACTAACATATCTGTTAAAATGTCTATTGATATCAATGGACTTTTAATGGCCTCCCTTGGTGTTCATTTGCACCACTTTCATTAGGATTCCTTTACTTGAGATGGGAGGAGGGGGGGGGGGTGAAATAAAGCTGCAACTTTCTGCTCAGATAACGGAAGTGGAAGTAATACCAATGGAATCAAATGGAAGTTGTTAAAAGAATTGAAAATGACCAGTGCTGGAAGATAATAGCAGATGTGTCAATTAATCCCAATGTGTATGTATCTTTATTCCTGTTACCAACCATACAATGGCTACACTGTACCGCCCTAGGCACCAGCAGAAGACTTACCCTGACCTGTTGAGAATGGAATTTTTTATTGTTGCTGAACCAACATAATTTCTCAAGTTTAGCTTGAATTGTAGATGTTTTGTTGTATGGCCAAATGCATTACATGTAGAGCAAAAATAGTCCTGTGTGTAGCGGGTAGACATGTATCTTTATAAAGTGTGATATTTATCTATTTATTTAATTAGTGTGTCAACTGATTATCAAGCACCATATGTGTCTGTAGATTCTTTTGAGTCCTATACCAGACACTGTCATTATATGATTTGTATGAATTGCTAGAGGAGCAGGTTTCCTCTTGCAGAATAATAACCTTGAATGAAAGCAGGTTCAACCTTGCAAAGCACAGTGTCAGCACTGTACAGCCTCTGCATTGAACTTAATGTATAGGTAATGACTCTGCTGTATGTCTACATAACATTCCCCAGCAGAACCCACTGCAGCAGATTTAAGTGCAGCCTTTCATTCCTTTCCTGAAATACCATGGCCATGATTTGTGACCTGTACTGACCAGGCATTGTATGTCTGTGAACTGAAAATAGGCAGAGGCTGAATTATCCCTAAATTGTGTAATTTCTCTTGCCACCATCCAATGGACGTTCTTCTTGTGGTATAGGGTATTTCAGCTGTATGATGCAATGAGGCATCCATTTTCTAGATCTCTAGAGATTGACTCTTGACTGTAGAATGTTCAGTGTAACATTTGCATCTTATGAGAAGCCTTCAGGCTGTGGAAGGGACAGTCTCTCTGGGATTTGTACAAGCAGGATGAGTCATATTTCTACATACGGCAGTCTTCTAGAATTTGTTTTTCCAAGTCAAACATGGTTGTTTTCAACTACCTTTCTGCAGTAACTTCAATGAGCCATATCAGAACAGCCAATTAGTCCATCCACAACCAATGTGAGAGGAGAAATGACCTATCATTTAAAGTTGATAAAGCTTATTCACTCTTGAAGACATGGTTGCCTCTGACAGCTTATAGCATCCACAAGTTGCATAAAAATAGATTTTCCCTTTTCTTCAGTTATATGTATATGTGCCACATTTCATATGAGGCCATTTAAACCTCTTCTACACACAATGTATGTGCCATTTGTTAGGCTGCACATACAGCGAGGCTTTGCTATTTAAGGAGAATCTGTAATATGAGAGAGCTGCCAACATGGCAAGTCTGCAACAAGGGTCTCTATTCTTTCTTAAAGCAATCATTTGTGTGACTCGTGGGGATTTTTTTTTCTATGAATTGGTTTCTCGTGTTCAGTCATCTCATTGTGCTGCTTAATGTCCTTTTTATAGGAGGTGATTAATCAGAATGGCATCACGCATGTGCTGAACGTCAGCTACAGCTGTCCAAAGCCTGTCTTCATCTCTGATAACCATTTTCTACGCATCCCCATCAATGACAGCTACTGTGAGAAGATCCTGCCCTGGCTCAGTGCAGCTGTTGAGTTCATAGGTATCTTTCCTTTCTGCCATTTCTATTATACATCTTTTATAAATCTGCTGACTCATTCAGTGTCCCCCAAAATCTTGTAGCCAAGTGAACTTTCACTTTAAATGAATAGATGGCCTTGTCAGAGGTTCAAGTCAACTAACTCCTTCAATTTATATATTCACCAGGGGGTAATAGGCGAATTTCATATAAAAATCTAAAAAAGTTTCCTTGTCCAGTATTTTTATATTGATTTGCAATGTCTTTTGTATTTTTATAGGAAAAGTGGAGCTGGTAAATGGGAAAGTTTTGGTGCATTGCCTGGCTGGCATCTCCCGCTCTGCAGCTGTCGCCATTGCTTACATCATGAGGTCAATGGGGCTTTCACTGGATGATGCCTACAGGTAGTTAAAACCATGATAACCAAGATAAATGGTTTGCAAGTGCACAGTTTATTAATTGAGAATATAGTGACTGGAGCCAACCTATGCAATTAACATCTGCCCTTCCAAAATGTCTGGTTAATACTTTATGGTTCCCCTTTTAAAACTGTGATGTTGTTTCTTTGCTATTCCTCCTTGTAATGCATGATTCAACATTGTAATTCACTTTTTATCAAAAGTGCCATACAACTAACCAGACTTTTTCCTTTATAGTAACCATATAATCTTCTTGCTATAACAGGTTTGTTAAAGAAAAGAGACCCACAATTTCCCCCAACTTCAACTTTCTTGGACAACTTCTTGAATATGAGATGAGTCTTGTCAATTCCCGGCAATCGCATCCAGACCAGCAAGTTCATCCAGACAACCCTAGTGGCAGAGAGTGCTCAGAACAGCCATGTCCTGAGAAGCAGGCAAACTCCAAACAAATTTGCCAAAGCAATCACAATCTCAACTCTGTGTCCCATGAAATAGAAGTGGCCATTGATGCCACCAAATTGGACAGTAACTGTGCAAAGGATGAGTCGGAGTCAACCCTGGCGGGCAGGTTCACCACCATGGGGATCTCATCGGACCAACGTCGTGAAATTAGTAGCCTAAAGCGTTCTTTCTCTTTGGACATAAAATCTGTATACACGCCTTTGTCATCTTCATCTGCAGAATCGCACAAAAACTTTTATCAGCCTTCTCAGCTTGTTCCTTCCCAATCGGTCTCTTCCAAGCCTATGGGACTGTGGGATCGCTTTTTAGGCTTTGGACTTAATTTCCTCTATTTCTATTCTGAGGAGGAAGAAGCACAGCAAAATCTAAACCACAAAGTGAGACCAAAGGGAATCTGTGAACAAAGGGATGCCCCGGAAAACTTAAAAAAGCGTCGATCAAACGCAAAGACCCTAGATGAAGGACCTCCTCGTCCATTCACTTTAAACATTCCCAACTGCAAAGGCCAAACATTTCTCAAGGAGAAGACTTTGGAAGTTGGATCAAGGGTGAGGACAATCTCTCCAGTTCCTCTGTGAGGAACAAGTTTATCATCTTAATGGATGATGTGGAGAAAGAACTCTGTGGGATCTATTAAATGCACAGAACTTTGTAGAAATTGCTGTTGGTTTTCTGCTACGAACCTTTCTTTTCTGCATGCTAAGATCCCCTACAGGCCTGAGTAGCATGCTGAAAAAAACTTGTTTCAAATGTTTCTTCATATTGAATGAACAAATTGAACTATTTTTCAAGCAAAGAGCAGACCTTTAGGTTCAGTAATTAAGAAAGTCACTATGTACCAAAGGCCTGGCGTTACTTTTATCAGCTCTGTTGTGTGCAATTCTCTATACTGACCCGAAGTGGCAGCGTTCATTGCTGCTTTTTGGCCTTCCTTTATTGGCTGGAGTAGCTCCGCTGAATGGAGACTTTAGAAACCAAGAGGTGGTGAATGCGTTGTGTACCCAATATACCTCGTGCTTCACCCTATTGTTAGGGTATTTCGTGGTGTGTTGTGGCCATCCTGCTATGAACTCTTTCTCCCGCTTGGTCTACCCGTCCAAATTAATGGATTTGCACAGAATGGTCCATGCAATTTCACCCTTGGTGTAATGTAGAAAGGTATTGAGGGTAGTTCTAAGATATATTTATATTTTCTATTCTTCTAGGTCTTACATGGATGTAGGCCCTAGAAGCCAAGCAGTGTCTGTGACAATACTTTACTGCCCTAATACCTCAGTTCTCTTTTGTTTATTGCTGTGAAATTTATTTAATTGTTCCCTAGCATGGTTGGGGCGTGCTGATCTGTATCTCACCCTAAGACGTTACCCACCTCTCAGGATTCAAGGACCGAAAGGTTGTCCTTTTATTATAAGTGGTGGTACAAAGCTTATTTTATTTGTTGTTTTTTTTCATTATTTATTTATACATGTGGTTTATTTTCTTCTTGCTTATGTTAATAATCATTGAAGCCGCTAGTCTTGTTATTGACTGTACCCTTTGACTATGTGACCTGCAAGAGGAATGGGTTAATTTAGGAAGATCAGGCAAATACATGTGGCATTGACTCCTTTTGGGAAACCTTTAAAACTGACATCTCTGTCAGTACATAGTCAGTTACATACTTCTACAGGCAGGTTGGGGTAGTGCACCCAAAGGTAGTAAATTTAAATGCTTATGGTAATTTCCACACCTTACACTGTCTCTCTGGTGTATGCACATATCCTGTTTCTTTATGGCTCTTTAGGAATACAAAGGGTTTGGTAATCTAGTCGCTTCTCAGTTGACTTTTGGATTTTTCATTAAATTGTTTTATAAATGTCCCTAAAATCAGTCAAGCCCATATTGCCTCTCTATCTATTGTTATGTATATAGTTATGTGTGTGTGAGTGATCTAAGCTTTGCCGATTCGCTAAAGGCTGTAAAAACTCCTATTCCTGAACTTGGTAAAAGTCAGACGGGCTTTTAGGAATCTGTGGCTTAACGGAACCCGTTATTATGTTGTAGCTATAGAGATTGGAGCATGACACAGGGATTTGAAGAACACTAAAGACAACTCCTGTCTCATGATGTGTGCAGAGTGTTCCTTTAGATGTAAGTGCAATTTATAATTTTTAGTTTCCCATAAAAAAGGGAATAAGCCAAATAACAAAGCAGCCAAAATTGCACCATGTCAAGAAAATCTAACAGAATGGAAGAATTCTAACAGATATGTTTGCACTTGCAGCATTTGATGTGTTCATGTCTGTGGGAATGGGCTGTCCTATTGGCAATTGTCAGTTGGAGACCTCTATATGATCTTGAAATCTAAGTTTATACTATCTTCAATTCTCCGACTCTTTATAGACACTTGATAGCAAGTATGATCCTGGGTGAAAGGTCCGAGTTCTCTGTAGATTGTAGTTGGTATTTTGTATTATTTGCATATATCTGTGTCTCACTGTTTTTTATAATATTTATATTTCATTATTCTTTGAAGATTTGGGTTTGTGCTTTAAGACTAACCATCTCTTAATTAAAGCAATGGCCAAAGAACTCTAATTCACTGTAACTTGATGTGTTTGGGGCAGACGTGTATTTTGCTTTACAGAAGGGGATGCCACTTAGGACTTTTATCCCCATATTCTGCTCTCATTCTCCACGACCAGCACTGATGTCCACATACTGGAGTGTGATCTTAGGTTGATGAATGAGAAGATTTCTTTGTTCTTGTGCAGGTACACAATGGTTCGGAGGTTCTCGCAGTTGAATGCATTGCTCCCTAGCGCTTCTCTGGTTGATGATTATAATAAAGATGTGAATCTTTTTATTTCTGTGTTGTGTGTTTACTGGGTTGCTAATAAACATCAGGCTATGTTTGGCAGAGGAAAGTAAATCTGGGTCACAGCTGTTGTTGGCTTCAAGTGCCTGCCCGACCAACAGGGATCAGCAGATGGGAGATGAGCTGGTGCTGATCTGGTGGCTTCACGCTCATTTGAGTTATTGTAATATTATTCTGCTCCACTCTTGTTTCTAGTTGAGGCGGGAGTGATGTCATATTATTAGAAGGAAAACATTAAAATATGGTTTAAGTCCATATGCAGTACATACTGAGCAGAGTCCAACTTTCCTGAGATTTAATAATTTCAGGTAATTAATTGGAGATTCACTACTACACAAAAATGTATGAATTGAAAGGGAGGCAGTGGTTGTACCAAATGGGAACTTGTAGCAATTCACTGTGTGCGGTCAGAACATAAGTAATAACCTATACATTTCAGGTAACTGAGGTAGACTGTTAAAGTAGCCTTCCAAAAAAAAAAAAACTGGCAATCCCTGGAAGGAGACTTTAGGCTTACTTTGCAGTCTTGACCTGTATAAGGACTATGCATGCCTAAATAATTCCTAATATGCTAAAAACAAGGCTTATACTGTAACTAGACTTCCACAAACCAGACTGTTAGGTATCTGGTTGTAAATAATATATGTGCACACTGTGATGCTCATGTTAATGGGGCCTTTAGAGTTAGATCCTTTGGCAGTTTTCTTCGAGTTTGAGCAGGGTTTGGAGAGAAGCTGCCATTTTCCTTCAGATTTCACCCAGTTTTCAGTCAGTTTGTTCAGTGTTTCACTTGCGTTCTTTGAGCAGTTTTTACAATGTTATGTAAAAGACTGATAATAAATGAATTCCTTTATTTATATAGCGCTCACAGATTACGCAGCGCTACATAGCTTGTCAAATCAGTCCCTATCTTTTCTATGGCAATGGACTGGTGAAAAACACAATACACTAGACTTGCAAAAGTAGAGCATTCTGTGAGTTTCATGCACATTGAGAGTGTGAGTGTGCAAAAAAACATTTTAATAAAATGAGTCCTAGTCCAATGCAAGTACAAGAGTACTTCAGGACACACTAGACACATGCGTGAAACGGCCTCCTGGATATCAAGAGGCCAGAAGGTTTGACCAATGACAGCTGCCATTTAAGCCCATATTGAATGTGTAGATTTGCTTATATTTGATTAACTGGCACACTACAGGTATATGTAAAGGTCAAGTTGCTGACTTATAACCATACAACATATAATGACTGCAGCTCCAATAATAAGACCGCATACAACAGAGACCATTCCCCAGTGGTCTGGTTGTCAACTCAGAATCTCAGGTGGCAGAGGCACTGTGTAACCTTTTCTTACTTGGATATTAAGACCATAGTACTTAAAGGTGTATACATTTTATATACATCTATTAAAAGTTCTTATCTGCTTTCTTGATATATATACAGTGAAGCCTCCTGTCTTTTACCTCCCTCAGTCAGACATTTCTGTCCATAAAATGGCTGCAGAAGGAGGGTCATGTGATCTTATCTGTCCATGAACACTCACCAGTTAAAGATCACATGACCCTCCATCTGCGGTCATTTTATGGACAGGAATGTCTGGCTGATGAGGTATATATAAGCTAAGCAAGATTTGAGAGGGGAAAATAATGCAATAGACAAATAACACATCCAAATAATGATACTTTAGAAAAGAGAGGGAAAGCGGATGTGCAAACAAGATAAATTATCCCTGTATTGTGACATCACTGTGTATTATCCCTGTACTGTGACATCACTGTGTGTATTATCCCTGTACTGTGACATCACTGTATGTTTCCTTGTACTGTGACATCACTGTGTATATTATCCTTGTACTGTGACATCACTGTGTATATTATCCTTGTATTGTGACATCACTGTGTATATTATCCCTGTACTGTGACATCACTATCTGTGTTATCCCGGTACTGTGACATCAATGTGTGTTTCCCTGTACTGTGACATCACTGTGTATATTATCACTGTACTGTGACATCACTGTATGTACTATCTCTGTACTGTGACATCACTGTGTATATTATCCTTGCACTGTGACATCACTGTGTATATTATCCTTGCACTGTGACATCACTGTGTATATTATCCTTGTACTGTGACATCACTATGTGTTATCCCTGTACTGGAGAATCACTGTTTGTATAAAACTTTTGCTGTGGCATCACTGGATCACATTACTAAAGCGCCTGCGCCAGTTTTCTGTCGGATTTTGCACGTTGTTTTCAGTTCAAACTGCTTGCACAGGTATTTCAGAACTGCTTGCACCACATTTGGGTTACGACCATTTTGTGGCGCGGCTGCACTATTCTTCAGGTGACACAAATTTCTGCACTGAAATGGGCTTTCCGATGCTAAGTCAGACCATGCGCCACATTTATCATGCAAGGTCCGACAGAAGTGTGTCTCAAGCCCTAAGTTAAATGTGCGCCAAAAACCGTGCACAAAAGAACGTGCACATTGCATGGTTTGTAGTAGATGTGGGCCACATATCTCTGTACTGTGCTATCAATGTGTATGTTATTCCTGTATGGTGACAGCACTAGGTTTATTATCCTTGTCATGTGACATACAATAATTTGTGCTTGGGCCCCCATGTACACGAGCAATTCGGCAATTAATGATAATTTATATGCTATACAGATGATAGAGCTATATGATAGAAGTGTTACATGCATCTTATATGTTATATGGCAATGCAGTAGATATTGCTGTATTTTAGAATCTAGTATGGAATATTGTGTAATAGATTTCATGCCAGCACACCTCTAGGATAGCGGTATTTATTTTCAACCACAAACGTCTTTTATCTCTCTCAATTACTCTGTGGTTGGGACTGAGGACCCGGTTCTTGCATGATCCAGTCGCCCCCAGAGCAGGCCACCGCCGACCGCGGCCGCCGCTCCGTCTGACTCGTCCTCTGCAGCCTCTCTGCGGCCAATTCTGCTTCGAGAGGCGGGCGGGACCCCCCCCCGCCTGCCGTCGACATCCCGGAAGATGTCACGCTGGTGTCACAAGGGGAGGGCTCCACCTCCCTTCCCCCGTTCCGGACCCTCCTGTCTTCCAGCTGCCATTCGCAAATGGCGACGGGCTGCCACTTCCGTTGGTCACTAATTGCGGCCCGCGTTGTCCTCTGCTCACCACCTCCAGGGCAGTCCGTTAAACACCTCGCAGCGTTAGCTGGCCGGTGCGTCCTGGAAGGCCGACCCCCGATCCACTTGATCGCGGTCGACACCAAGCGGCTCTCTCCCTCTCTCGCAGCACGCCAGGCCTCACACACTGCTCGGCAACATCAGCAGGCTGGCGGGCCGTATTGCTTAGTTCCTCGTACTCGTACAGTGTACAGCAGTCAGTCCCCGGCCACCCGCGATCCCGTCCCGTCCGCGTTCGGACTTCCTCGTCCTCGGGCCGATTCTCTGCCTAGCGGGGCGCTTCAGCGAAGAGGGGGGAGGGTCCACTGCCTGCTGGGGCTCCGACAGCGGCGGCAGGTACCGGGACGTCAGCTCGGACTCAACCGGGATGGAGGGCGAGCACGGTGGCTCCTCCGGGTCTGGGGGTCTCCTCGACCGCCGTAGACAAAGCAGTACCCCCCGTAATATCAGCTGCTTGTTCCAGCCACTGCACGTGCCCCTCAAGGCCACTGCTGCTGCACCTCTCCATCGTCCAGATTCCATGCTGTCCAGACATCTAATAGAAAAAAACTTCTCGGTCACGCGTTCTCCAGCCAAAATGGTGAGTACTTGATTCCAAGTTATGATTCTTAATATCAATTTCCCACCTACCTGCACGTACTCACCTGCTCAACATAAACAATCCCCCTCATCTAAACTCTGTGTGACCTACCCAACAACTCGCTTATTCATCCCCTTGTCATGAGCTGATTCATTACACTGCGGTTCCTTTTCCATCCTATTGATGAAACATGTGGGGGTTTATCCACCTGCCTGCATTATGTGATCCACAACCCTCTCGGTTTGTATTTGCTAGCTTGTCCGTTGCTTAGACCTGAGATTTGTTTCCAGATTTTTTAACAATTTTGTTTTGGTTGCATCTAGATTGTATTTATTCATTGGTTATTGATCTGTTATCCTCCTTCTGCCAGTTTGTACAATATTATATGCCTCTTCATTGGATTTTGGATCATAACAGCACCCTTCAGAAGTGAATAATATGTCTTTACTATGTAAATATGATGTGAATCTCCTCGGGTCCTCCGGTTTCCTCCTCCACAGCTTCCAAAAACCTCAACTGGTAGGTTGATTAGATGTGGACCCATCGGTGAAGGGGCTGATTTGGCAAGTCTGTGCAGCCGCTGCAATAATCTGTGTGTGCTATTAAATAAGAATTATTAGATTATTTATAGACAATCAATAAAAAAAAAAAACTTTGTCTACCTACATTATGAATTTAGCCAGTTTAGTCAATTTTTTCTATCTTTGTTCTTAGTACTGGAAGCAATAACAGACACATGATAGAATACTATTAGTTTAATTAAGCCTGTCTCTCCAAAAATAAGATTAGTGCAATTTTTTTTCAAGCTTAGAAATATAAGGCATCATGTTTAATAAGAACTTTCTCATTTCACCCCCAGTCACATGGTCAGCTATTTAGCTGGCCACGGGGGCAAGTGGCCTGTGATATTCATCTAGAGCCGAGCTAGCCCAGCCTTTTTGGACTGCTCCGCCGCAAGAGGATTCCCGCCCGCAAGTTTTTGTATCACTCCTTGCAATTTTAATGCGGGTTATTGTTTATTGTATGTTTTTTTGCTGTCGTTGGTATCACTGCCTTGCTTGGGGGGTTGGGGCGCGGGGAGGGTTCTTTTGCTTCGGTGTCGGGTGGGGGGAGTCACGTCTTGGGGGCCTGGGGTGGGGCGATTGCCCTCTTCCACACGAAAAAAGTTAATAAAATGCTTCAATAAGCTTAAACACAACCCCTCTAAAATAAAGGTTTTTTTTACAGTTGGGCATAAAAGCAGCTCGCACAAAATAAGCCCTTATTTGTCTAAACATGCCTTAAAAATAAAGATTGTTAGCCTATTCCCACGCGCGTTGTAATAGAACGGTGCGGCGGTAGTGGACTTGCCACCACGGTTCAGACACAGTGATCGGGCAAGATGGCAGCTGATCCTAACACCATCCTCCTGCCCCATGGACCAGAAGGTTATGTCCCCCCCACACACCCCCAGTTTATTATCGCTGCTATTGGCTCATCATTCGAGGAGCCAATGCACGATTTACTTATGACGTCAGTAATACCGGTCCCATGTCTACACGGTGATCGGGGCAAGTGGCGGCGGCTGTTCCTGACAGCCACCAATTGGCCTTGTGGTTTCGGAGGGGTTTTGTTTCCCCCTCTGTCCATGTTTGCCGCTATTGACTGGTCGTTTGTCCAGCCAAAAGCAGCAATATTCGTCACAATGGGCATCGCTAGGGTGAATAAGAGCAACCTTGGCGATTTTTCCCTACTAAAACGAAGATATGGTACAAAAGCGCTGGCCGTGCACATTGTACCGAGATGCTGACAACTCTACGAGCTGTTTCCAATGTGCAGGTCCTGCCGTATCATTTCTCCCCGTTTTCAAAGGAATTATTAGGAAACTTAGGGGACAAAAGGACGGGCCCCCAGTCACTCTGTGTAGATGTTCCTGTATTTGTCAGGGCAGCATTTTCACGGTAAATTCTGTGCTTCTAAAGGTAGGACTCAAAAAAGTCTGTACCAAAAGAGGAGTTAGGATGGACACATATACTAAGATGGCACATATACTAAGGATGGACACTATATACTACTAGAGACCTGCGACAACTCCAAGTGTGACAAAAGTTTAGATGGTCCCCTCTGGTAATTGTATCCTCTTACGCAACCTGTTGTATATTCACCTGTGTGAATTCAGAAAAGAATAATTTGTAACACCTGGTAGGTCACGTTGCTCCCTAACCCCCCATACATAAGGGGCGCCACATAACGGGCACGGAACTGCCAGAAATAAGCAATCCACTGGACCCATCGCACACGATTGGAAACCACCGGTATGCAAAGGCTCATTCACCGCGTGTATACCCACACCACAATACACCGGCTAAATTCCCGGGGGGGACATCAACAAGAGGGTCACTTTCGGGTTTTCCCCGCGTTGGTACCACACGGCCCAAATGATCCTGACACATGTGAAGGATTCTTGCAAATTGGGCCTCTAAAAGACAAACACCCTCTTTTACTCTACTGTGCGCCCATACAGCATTTTATAGCACATGTGGGGTACTTCTACCTCGGGAGAAATAGTTTTCCAACCTTTTCGGGGTTATTTAATATATTATCGCTTGTGCTTACAAAAATTAGGAGTAAAAAAGTGACTTTATAGGAAATTTTCACCTTTTTAATGTTTAGGGCCAATTGGGATCATTCCCTGTAGTGGCAAATACATATATTACAACATTGAAAAATTCTCTAGGTGGGGGTTGTTCAAAGATTAGGGACACTTTTCGGATTCTTCTCTGTTTTATACCACTAGGGTTCTCCATGCATGTCAAACATTCTGTCAAATTTGGCTTCTAAAAGGCAACCTCCCCCTTTCCTTTTATGTCGCCCATACAACATTTTATATATCACATGTGGGGTACTTTCTACACTCGGGAGAAATAGGTTTACACATTGGGGGGTTTATTATATTTTTTTTATCCCTTGTGGCTATAAAAAATTAGGATTAAAATGGACCTTTATAAGAAATGTTCACCTTTGTCCTATTTAAGAGCCCTAATTAAATCAAACACCTATATGGACAAATACTCATATTACACCTTACGAAATTCTCTAGGGGTGTGCTTTCCAAAATGGTGTCACTGTGTGGGTTCCGCTCTGTTTTGGTACCACTACGGCTCTCTAAATGCATCCTGACACATGTAAAGGATGTTTGCCAAATTTGGCTTCTAAAAGGCCACCGCCCCTCTTTTCCTTCTGACTTCACTCGCTTCCCATACAACATTTTATTTGCATGTGTGGGGCAATTTTATACTCGGGAGAAATGCTAGTACACATTTTTTTGGGTTGTTTCATCTTAATGCCTTATGGGATACAAAAATTAGCCGTAAAAGGGCTTTTTTGGAAAATGTTCATCTTTTTCCTTTTAGAACTATTGAGCAAACACCTGTGGGGAAAATACACATATTACACCTTGCTAAATTCTCCAAGGGTGCACTTTCCAAAATGGTGACACTTGTTGGGGTTCCCCTCTGTTTTGGGTACCACTAGGGCTCTCCAAATGCATCCTGACACATGTAAAGGATGATTGTCAAATCTGGCTTCTAAAAGGCCAAAGCCCCTCCTTCCTTCTGAGCCCTACTGTGTACCCATACAACACTTTTATGCAAAGTGGTTGCAGTTCTGTGCTTAGGAGAAATAGTTTTACACATTTATAGGAGTTGTTTCAATCTTTATCCCTTGTGGCTTAAAAAATTTGGGGTAAAATGGACTTTTTTGAAACATTTTCACCTTTTTTCCTTTTGGGGGCCTAATTGAATCAACACCTGTTTGCAAATACCAAATTACACGTTGCTAACTCTCCAAGGGTGTACTTTCCAGAATGGGGTGTCTCTTGTGTGCTTTCCTCTGTTTGGTACCTTTATGGCTCTCCAAATGCATCCTGACCCATGAAAACTTTTTCAGCCATATTTGCCCTGCAAAACGAAACTACGCTCTTTTCCATTCCAGTGCCCCTCTGTGTCCCGTACAGCAGGGTATAGTGACAAAATGGGCATGGGCATGCTCAGCAGGAATTGCCTTAAACATGGTAAATGCATTTTCCTTTTTAACCCTTGTGAAGGTGCAATTTATGTTCAATGAATCTATTGTAAGATAAAATTACATTTCTGTAATTTCACTTTCATTTATCTTTCACCCTCATGAACGCTCAAAGGGTTAACAAAATTCCCAAAGGTTGTTATGAATATTGAGGTGTTGAGTTTCTACAAATTGTGTCATTTGTGGGGGTTTTTCTATCTGTGGCCTTAAAGTCACTTCTAACGTAAACTGACCCTCCAAAAGTAGGTTTTGAATGATTTTCGTGAAAATCAGAAAAATTGCCCCTAAATTATAAGCCTCCAGCATCCTAAAAAAAAGGAAAAGATGTTTGAAAAATGATCCAAGTTAAGCAGACATATGGAAAATGTTAGTTATCAAGTTATTTATGGATATGACTAACTTTCCAAAGTAGAAAATTTTGAATTTTGAAAACATTGTTTTTTTGAAAATTTTTTGGCAAATTTCCATTTTTTCATAAATAAATACTAAACATATTGATTAAATTTCTCGACCAACATGAAGTACAATGTGTCACGAAAAAACAATCTCAAAATCAAACTGGATATGTTAAAGCGTTCCAAAGTTATAACCACTTAAATGACTGTCAGATTTTAAAAAATGGTCCGTGTCAGGAAGGTGAAAAGTGGCTTTCAGCGTTAAGGGGTTAATTTAGCCTGTCTCTCCAAAAATAATATCTAGTGCAATTTTTTTTCAAGCTTAGAATATACGGCATCACCTGTTAATAAGACTTATCTCATTTCCCCAGCCATGGTCAGCTATTTTAGCTGGCCACTGGGGGGCAGTGGCCCAGGATTTTATTCCTGAGAGCCGAGCTAGCCCACCTTTTTGGACTGCTCCGCGCTCAAGAGATTATTCCGCCCACAGTTTTTTGTATTCACTCCTTGCAATTTTAATTGCGGGTTATTGTTTTATGTTCTGTTTGTTTTTGTTATGCTATGTTTTCGTTGGTAGTCACAGCTTGGCCTGTGGTGGAATCTTGACCCTCTAGGCTTTCAGTCCAAATCACCTGATGGACCAACTAGGACATGCCCCGCGGAGGCGGGGCCTGGCTGCACGGTGAAATCTAGTAAAGGGTCTGGGTTTCCTCACAGGTCGAGTATATTATATATATTGTTAGTCAATAAAGCTGTGGCTGACCCCCACTTTTCTCCAACAATGTCTTGTGTTGGTTTTTTGGGACGGATGTATTTCGGGATTTGGGTTCAGCTGCGTGGTCCATGGTATCAAATGCAGCAGCAAGATCCAGCAAAATGAAAAGAGAAACAAATATTAAAAATATAACTACCTCAATTAGCAATGCTAGTGTTCAGCAGCCATGAAGAACAGTCTACGATTTTAAAAAGATGAACTGCCTTTCAGATGTTCCGATTTAGTTCTTATACAGAGAAATGTATAAAGGTATACCTTGCAGACTACATATAAGAATAATATGCATGTTTGGGGCATGTTATAACTAACCAAGTTATTACCATAATCCCCAATTCCTCCTTTAATCTCCTTCTTTCATTAATCCAATTTTGTCTTATTAGAAATTAAATTGGAAAGTTAAAAGCCAGTAAATGAGCGATCCCTCATATATTTAAGGTCTATGGCTCATAGTCTCTTAACTGTGGGTCGATAAAATACTGCATAGATGTACAGGCGGTCCCCCACTTAGAAACACTCGACTTACATACGACCCCTAGTTACAAAGGACCTCTGGATATTGGTAATTACTGTATCTTAGTCCTAGGCTACAATAACAGCTATAACAGTTATCACAGTGTCTGTAATGAAGCTTTAAGTGTAATATTGATTCTTATGACAACCCAACATTTTTAAAAATCCAATTGTCACAGAGACCCAAAAAGTGCTGCTGGGATTACAATATAAAATATACAGTTCCGACTTACATACAAACTCAACTTAAGAACAAACCTACAGACCCTATCTTGTATGTAACCCGGGGACTGCCTGTACTTTGTTTACCCATTATATGGTCATGGGCCTATGGTCAATGGTCAGCCAGCACATGGTTATCATTGAGTCTGTGTTTCTTCAGATGCATCTGAATACACAGTATAATAATTTAGTTATAAAAAAGCAGTGAGAAAACCTCTCCATAAATCAGTAAGATCATGTGCAGAGGGGAAAGATTTACCATAGCTTGAAAGTGCACGGCCAGAAGGGGCATTTTTTATCCCCTACACCACCTCCATGTCCAGACGAGTGATGGAGGGACGCTTGGCGGGGCCCAGAAGTTCGGCAGGTGATACTGATTAAAAGAAGCAGAATAGGGGGGTATGGCTACAAACGACCAGGCAGACCCCACGTCCGTCTGACAACCCAGATCGCTGTGCGGACCTCTTTGTATACGGGCACATGTGTGCCGAGGGGAGGTGTCTCCGAACTGGGAGTCGATGTCCATGAAAATTCCCTATGATAACTGGCTTCAGCAGGAGTTTCCTTCTTTGTTCAACAAAGTTTAACTCTTAACTTACTTTTTTGTCAGCCTAATACAGAAGGAAGGGAAGGAGGAAATGTCTGCACCTGTTTCTTCTTCAAAAGTTGCCCTGTAGTGTGTTCCTGCCTCCTGGAAGTAATGAAACTCTCACAAACTTTCCTGCTTGGTATAAGTCTCTTTCATTTATAAGAAACTGACAGCTCCTATATTGACTATTTCTATACATAGAAGTAAATACTTTATAGTCATTCATATAGGGTATATATACAGTTGTGTATCTATAGAGATTTCAGTGCCAACTTGAAACTAAGCTCCCCTCTTCACTTTATTGGAGGTTTACACATCAATGTAAGCTAGATATTTAAGAACAAATACAATTGATATTAAAAAGAAAGTGATGGGAGCCTCCCCTGCCAAGCTCTATTCCTCATAGCAGAGATGGCGTGATGACTCATCATGCAGCCTGTGTCCCTCAGTCCTCTACTGCAGAGAAGGAACTCATAGGGGTCATTTATCTAGTCAGGACAATTTGTGCGTGTCTTTTCTGGGTTCGGGTTTGTTTAATTTATCTAGGTTAATTTATATAGGTTGATATACAGGCATTTCAGTCTATGGTTTTTTTTGCGACTTTTTAGGTAAAAAAGTTACACAAATGTCGCACAAAAGTCCACAACTCTCTGCAGCTTCTTCTAAAGTTTTTCCTACGCCTGGTCAGGACTGAAGTTTATTTACGACTTTTTAACAACAATTTGCACCAAAATTGCTACTTTTTCATATGTTCCCATCTGGATTTTTAAGACTGCATGCATAACCGTGTACCCTAACCTTACCCACCCCCTCATCCCCTTTAAAATAAAACTCAGACACCATATTTATTTTAAACTTATGTATGACATCAGGGAGTCGGCCACAGCTTTATTAAAATAATTTAACTCTTTAAACTCTACTCTTAGAGTAGCAACTTTGTTAACTCTTTAATATCAGAACATATCAAGAACATATACCGGGGCACCTGAAATGCCAGCCTCCTTAGAGGGCATGTAGGTCCTCACCCCCTTCTAGAAAACGCCAGCTGTGACATTTAGCGCTTAACAAACCATACAAGGGTGGTGGGAGGAAGAAATTTCCTGGAAGAGGGTGATTGGGATCACCGGCCCTCGTTTAAAACCTAAACCCAACCCCCAGGTGTGGCTAATGATCACCCAGCCCTCAGTCACTAGCCCACAGCCCGCCAAACAATTAACCCTTAAAGGGGATGCATTACAATTCACCTCTCCTTGACCCCTGACTCCGCAGTCCCTAGCCCCACGGCTATACGCCTACGGGCTATCAAGACTGCTCATAACCGTGTACCCTAACCTTATCCACACCCCCTCATCCCCTTTAAATAAAAACTCGACACCAGTATTATATTTAAACTTATGGTATGACATCAGGGTCGCCACAGCTTTATAAAATAATTTAACTCTTTAAACTCTACTCTTAGAGTAGCACTTGTTAACTCTTAATATCAAGAACATTTCAAGAACATAAACCGGGGCACCTGAAATGCCAGCCCCTTAGAGGGCATGTAGGTCCTCACCCCCTTCTAGAAACCGCCAAGTAGGAGACCATGTATACCCCTACTGTCTCTCCGACCCCCCACTAGAGGGCCTAGCTCTCAATCCCGTCCAGGGAGGGCTGGGGTTTGGTGTTTGCCCTTCTCTTCTCCTATCTCTTCCACCGTCAGGAAGCACATACCACGATTGTCACCCTCCAACTCCTGTGCCTACACCACACCCCTCTCCACGCCACAAGCGTGATACTTTAGTATTCAACAATCTCCTGCTTCTTTCAATGCCTCACCATCCCTTGCCCCTTCCCAGATTGCCCTGGGAAGATCTCCGACCACACTAGAACAAAACTTGAAAAGAAAGAGGAAAACCTTTCCAAATCAATTGGATCAATGGATCAATTCTCCCAAGCGTACGGTGCATAAATCATTACCCCCGGATGTAAACAAGTATTGAGGGGGACTCTGAGTAGCGACTGATGTCCACCATTTCAGGCAAGGCTTGTAACCATCGCAGGCCCTTATTCCACGCCATCGGACGTCCGCGTTGAAAAACCCAATGACCTTCCACCCACGCACCATGGCCCGTTGCTCGGCCCAATAGATGAATGAGTGTCCCAGGATCCATATTGTTGGCCGAAAATCTAAAGAAAAGAGGGGAATGGGGTAGGGGATTTAGGAAGAAAAACAAAATCAATTAATAAGCAAATCGGGGCATATAGCCAGCAAAGCATTCAGACTTCCACCGCCCAATCCTCTGAACTTCCGCTCAGGAAGCCCCAATTCGCTTGCAGTAGTAGCTCCCCTATCGATGATGAGTGCCAAACTCGCCCGGAGGGAGTCCGACGGCAGCCAGCGCTTTTTTGAAAATTATAGTAAATTGAAAGCGAGAGAGGGAACCTCAGCATGCGCCAGAAATTGAATCCCACCCGCCCTTAAAGTCAATAACGTTCGATTGCGGCGACCGGGCATGCCAAACCTCCAACCGGACGCAGCGACACCCAACAGCCTCGCCCAAATACATCCGTTTTTGATTTACGGATCTAAAGCGCAGACCGCCAGCCGATACAAAAACATCTCAAACAGAAGCCCACCCGATTTTGCCTTACTTGGAGGGACCAATTCGGATTTCGAAGGGCCCCAAAAATGTTAGGACAAAGGCGCATGGAATAAGGTGGCCTCAAAGGCATCCTGACACAAGGTTTCCAACTGAGGCAATAAGCGGATAAGAACAGAATAGGAAACCGGACGGCGGGACTCCCGCCGCCTGAATCCTTCTTCCAGCCCTTTAAGACCTGCCTAATGAAGAAACTCTGAGTTACATCCGCCCACCGTAAAGCTTAAGAAAAAGGCAACTCCCCTAACCGCCGTTGTGCGCACAAACCAGACAGCCCTTGCTCCCTTAAACCTTCTAAATAACGCAATGTAACCTCTAAACGAGTTGCTCCTGTTGAAAAACCCGAGTCCCCAGCCACCTTGCACCACTCCCCCCATGCTTTACCGTGCGCTGCCCGGTAGATGGGCTACAGACGACCGGATCAAAGGGAAAAGTTGGCCTCCAGGGTGGACCACAGGGAGCCTGGGCATGGGGTCCCCTCCGCATCCGCAAAGGGCATAGCGCCCGAAATACCTGCCAATTAAAACTAGAAAGGGCATCAGCAACTCTTTTCTCACCCCCGTACATGCTTGGCTCTAAAAGAATGTTAAACTGAAGACAACGCAGCACAAAACGGCGCAATAAACACAGAACTGGGAGAGAGGATGACGAAAGCCCGTTCACCACCTGCACTACGCTCATATTGTCCGTCCAAAACACTACGGATTTGTTCGCCAGCCGGCCTCCCCATAATTCCACAGCCCTACAATGGGAAAAATTCTAAAAGCGTTAAGTTCTCACACCAACCCCGTTCCCGCCAATTCGGCGGCCAGCATTCAGCGCACCACGTGGAGCCTAGCAGTACACCCGAAACCAGAACTTCCCGCAGCGTCAGAGAACAACTGCAAGTCTGGGCTGGCTATTTCCGCCTCCCGCCAGCATGTCGCCCCATTATATTTTCTAGAAAATTGTCCCATACTCGCAAATCTGCTTTGATTCCTTAGTCAAGCGGATGCGGTGATGTGGAGCGCGAACTCGCGCAGTAGCCAAGGAGACCTTCTTGAAAAAACCCACCCATCGGCATAATGCGGCACGCAAAAACCTACGACCCCAACATGATTGAATCTGCGTGTAGAGAGGCTTTCTGGATTGTTAGGCAAGTTGCCAATGCCGAACGCAATTTAGCTAGCTTTTCGCGGGGTAGCCGAAACTCCATTGCACAGAATCTATTTCAATTCCCAAGAAGGACAGAACAGTACATGGCCCTTCGGTCTTTTCAGCTGACAAAGGTACCCCAAAACGCTGCGCAATATGGCAAAAGGAAGTTAATAGGAATGAACAATGACCTGATTCCCGGGGGCCTACAAATAAAAGTCATCCAAATAATGGGTTCCAGCGAGGAGGACGTATCCTGTTTGAGGACCCACTCCAAAAAAGTGCTAAAGACCTCAAATAGTAACAGGAAATAGAACACCCTATGCAAACACATGTCGTAGTAAAACTCGCCGTCCAGTCTGGCAACCCAATAATGGAACAATCGGAATGTACTGGGAGGAGTCTGAAGGCAGATCTATATCAGATTTTGCCATCAGGGCCCCCTGGCCTGCTTGCAAACAAGGCTGATAGCCTTACCAAAAGAGCGTAAGACACGGACACTAAATCCTTACTAATACCATCATTCACCGAAGATCCTTTGGATGGGACAGGTGATGTATGAGCCTGAACTTTCCAGGCTCCTTCTTCGGCACAACCCCGAGGGGAGACAACCGCAAATTAGGAAAGGTAAACCCTGGAATGGTCCTGCCATTCTACCCAATACTACTTCCTTGGCTATCTTACCACGAGCGACATCTGGAAGCTCCAAAACTGATTTTAAATTCTTTGAAAAAACTGGAGAGTCACTGGGAGAAATGGGATAAAGAAACCAAAGGAAAAACCTGTCCTAAGTAGGGCGGCTTCCGCCCTCTTGGGATACTGGGCGAGCCACGCACAGCATCTCTAATACGCGTACCGGAGTCCTCTGGCCTACCGACACTCTGAGGGCGGGGGGCCGTAACTGCCGGCCGGGAACAGCGGATGGAAGAAGTGCTCCCCCGCAATTGGAGCCTCGTGTCTGAATTTACATGACCCGTAGAAACGACAGTGGCCCTCGTTATACATCCAGCATGTTCCGACCTTCGGGCCGCCCCCGGCCCAGGGAAACCAGCCGGGTTGAGAATGAGGAAAGGAGTGAGGCGTGCTGCTGGAAGGGTTTTGGACTCGACATAATTCTAAGCCATACATCCGTGGCTTTACTATCCCATCCAAACCTCAGGCTTTTGAGCCAGCCGCCTCCTGAACTCCTCATCATACCTCCACCATGCAGTACCACCATGAGTCCGGAAAGCATTAAAGATACATCAATATACAAACAACTGAGGTGCTTATCCGGCGACTTGTGTCAGGACGCAACCAACACAGAAAAAGCCTGAATCCAATTGTGGAACGTTTTTTGCCACTTGCGCTTTTTCTCAACACCACGTTCAACACGTCTTCTTTGTCAACTGTCACCGAATTCACAGACACCAAGGACCAGATATCCACATAATCATTGCGGTAAATCTTGTCCTTTGTGTCATCAGAAAGATGATAGCCCAGAGGAGAAAACACGCAAAAATAGTTATCTCTAAAAGCGGTTATTGACGGGGTAAACGTGGATGTGGATGCTTCAGCTGTGGGTTTTCCTTGAGTGGACAGCGACTGAGTGGCCGGAACCACCGCAGCCGGTGACCCCAGTAATGACCTATAGATGATACACAAGCAGCATCAGAACCCGACCCCCCCATGCCTGCAAGCAGGCTGACTCACCAGTCGCCGAGAAGGTACCACTGCTGACGTCTCTGCTGCGGATGTTGTAGCCGAAGGTGCAGGCGCCATATCCCTGCGGAGCGAATGGAGAAAGGAACCAGTGGAACCGGGCGGGACCTGCTCCCGCCATGTCCCCTCTTGGAGATGGAGTCCTGGAGGAGTCTGAAGATGCGCGCCGAGAGGAGCGGGAAGACCCCGACCTGGACGATGACCGACCATCACGTGACCGACGCCGCTTGCTCCGCCCAGACCGCGAGCGGGAAGCCGCCCGACGCCTGGAGGAGGCAGAGCGTCGACTGGAACTGGAGCTGACCCTGGACAGCACAGAGGAAGCCCGGCGGGACCCTGGGCTACACGTAACCAGGGCCAAGCTCCCCAGCCATCATGGGTTGCCACTAGTGGGGCCGAAACCACCAGTGTCCGCGGATCAAGTGGCGCAAGATCAGATCCCAGGTTCTTCCTCTGAGACACCATCATCAGCATCAGCCGTCCCTAAGGGATGAAGGAGGGTGATTAAAGACTAAAGCAGTTGGTCGCCTGGAAGGGGGGTTAACAGCCAAGGCCTGGGGCTGGGTGGGCAGTAGTGAACCAGCTGCCCTCAGGTCTGGCACAACAGCTAAGGCCGGGGGAGAGGGAAAGAATAGCCAGGGTGCACCCTAAACTAGCTGTGGTGCGTAGGCTACACAGCTCATGCCGTGCCGAGGGAACAGAGGGGTTAACCCCTTGCTTCCCGGCGCCGGCACTAGGTAAGGCCGCCGGCCCCGCCAGTCACAGGAGCAGCCGGCACCGGAGTCGGGGGAACAACGTCGGGAACTCCCCTCTGCTAGCCGGACCGCCGCCGCCGCGGTGTCGCAGGGGATCGCCCCCCCCGATCAGGAGGAGGCGCAGGACTGGGAGGTGGGCGCTACAGGGGTACGCGCGGCTGCCTGCGCTGAGGGGATAACGCTGCGGCGGCCGGCGTTTGCCTACGGCGCGGCGTGACGTCGGAGCGGGCGAAGTTGTCGCCGGGGGTGATCCAGCCTGGGCCTCCGCTAGTAAAGAGGCCAGCCAGGCAGAGCCCTCGGTGCGGAGTCTTTGTCGAACGGCGTCGTCAGAAGCCATGGTCCTCGCAGGGATGAAGATTTCCTGGAAGAGGGTGAGTGGGATCACCGGCCCTCTTTTAAAACCTAAACCCACCCCCAGGTTGGCTAATGATCGCCCAGCCCTCAGTCACGTAGCCCACAGCCCGCAAACAATTAACCCTTAAGGGGATGCATTACAATTCACCTCTCCTTGACCCCTGACTGCCTGCAGTCCCTAGCCCCACGGCTATACGCCTACGGGCTATCAAAGTATATCAGGTCGACACTGAAAATTTCTTTCACGGCTAACTTTGCTAGGTAACTGGAAAAAGTTGCATATTTAGGCACAATATATCACATGTGACCAAAAAAAGTACCAAATTAAGAGCAAAGAGAAAATTCTAAGACCCCCATAGAGATGCGGACAGTAAGTGATTTTTTTTATATGAACTATACAAACATTACAAATGTAATGTGATATTGCTGTTAATTACCCCTGACATCACTGTGTGTATTATCCCTGTACAGTGACATCACTGTATGTATTATCCCTGTACTGTGGCATCACTGTCTGTATTATCCCTGTACTGTGACATCACTGTGTGTATTATCCCTGTACTGTGATATTACTGTATGTATTATTCCTGCATGGTGACATCACTGTGTGTATTATCCTTGTACTGTGACTTCAATGTGTGTATTATCCCTGTACTGTGACATCACTGTGTGTATTATCCCTGTACTGTGATATTACTGTATGTATTATTCCTGCATGGTGACATCACTGTATGTATTATCCCTGTACTGTGGCATCACTGTCTGTATTATCCCTGTACTATGGCATCATTGTGTTTATTATCCCTGTACTGTGATATTACTGTATGTATTATTCCTGCATGGTGACATCACTGTGTGTATTATCCTTGTACTGTGGCATCAATGTGTGTATTATCCCTGTACTGTGACATCACTGTGTGTATTAGCCCTGTACTGTGACATCACTGTGTGTATTAGCCCTGTATAGTAACATCACTGTAGTATTATCCCTGTACTGTGACATCACTGTGTGTATTATCCTGTACTGTGACATTGCTGTGTGTATTATCCGTACTGTGACATCACTGTGTGTATTACTCTGTATGTGACTCACTGTGTATTATCCTGTACTGTGACATCACTGTGTGTATTATCCCTCTATTGTGATCTCATTGAATATATTATCCCTGTACCGTGACATCACTGTGTGTATTATCCCTGTACTGGTGACATCACAGAGTGTTACCCTGTACTGTGATTTTACTTTATGTATTATTCCTGCATGTTGACGTTGGGCTGTTGTATTATACCTGTACTGTGACTCATGTCTATATATCCCTGTCTGTGGCTCACTGTCTGTATTATCCCTGTACTATGGCATCATTGGTCTATTATCCCTGTACTGTGATATTACTGTATGTATTATTCCTGCATGGTGACATCACTGTGTGTATTATCCTTGTACTGTGACATCACTGTGTGTATTATCCATGAACTGTGACATCACTGTGTGTTAACACTGTACTGTGACATCACTGTATATACATTCTTTATTGACACACTGTGTGATATTATCCCTGTACTGTGACATCACGGTGTATATTATCCCTGTACTGTGACAACACTGTATGTATTATCCCTGTACTGTGATATCACTGTGTGTTTCCTTGTACTGTGACATCACTGTGTATATTATCGTTGTACTGTGACATCACTGTGTGTATTATTCCTGTACTGTGACATCACTGTGTATATTATCCTTGCATTGTGACATCACTGTGTATATTATCCCTGTACTGTGACATCACTGTCTGTATTATCCTTGTACTGTGACATTACTGTGTATATTATCCCTGTACTGTGACATCACTGTGTCTATTACTGTTTGTATAAAACTTTTGCTGTGGCATCACTGGACCACATTACTAAAGCGCCTGTGCCAGTTTTCTGTCGGATTTTGCACGTTGTTTTCAGTTCAAACTACTTGCACATGTATTTCAGAAGTGCTTGCACCACACTTGGGTTACGACCATTTTGTGGCGCGGCTGCACTTTCTTCAGGTGACACAAATTTCTGCACTGAAATGGGCTTTCCGATGCTAAGTCCGACCATGCGCCACATTTATCATGCAAGGTCCGACAGAAGTGTGTCTCAAGCCCTAAGTTAAATGTGCGCCAAAAACCGTGCACAAAAGAACGTGCACATTGCATGGTTGTAGTAGATGTGGGCCACATATCTCTGTCTGTGCTATCAATGTGTATGTTATTCCGTATGGTGACAGCACTAGGTTTATTCTCTTGTCATGACATACAATAATTTGTGTCTTGGGCCCCATGTCACGAGAACATTCGGCAATTAATGATAATTTATGCTATACAGATGATGAGCTATATGATAGAAGTGTTACATGCATCTTATATGTTATATGGCAGTGATGGCGAACCTTTTAGCGCGAGTGAGGCCCAACTGCAACCCAAACCCCCGCTTATTTATTGTGCGAGGTGCCAACCAAAATTAAAGCAGTAACTTTCTGTTCCTAAACGACGTTCGATCATATTGGCCCCTGAGGACAAGATGGAATTTGCAGTGCCTTCTGTACTCAGTGAATCGTGGGGCCAACAGAAGGTCCTCCAGAGATAAGAAAGTATCACTTTAATATATGACTGAAAGCAGCATCTTTTAGGTTGCTTGGAACTGCAGGAAGATTCTTTGAGTCCTGTCTGGTGTCCTGGGGTTGATGGCCAGAGTGCCCACAAAAAGGCTCTGAGTGCCGCCTCTGGCACCCGTGCCATAGGTTCGCCATCACTGTTATATGGCAATGCAGTAGATACTCTGTATTGTAGAATCTAGTATGGAATATGTGAATAGATTTCATGCCAGCACACCTCTAGGATAGCGATATTTATTTTCAACCACAAACGTCTTTTATCTCTCTCAATTACTCTGTGGTTGGGACATTCATTGTCATTAATTCCACACATTATTATCTCTAGAGAAATGTTCCATGTGATTGAATTAAGGGAAAATGGAAGCTCAAGGACAGAGTCTGTTCTGCTGGAGACTGAAACAGAGGATCTGCATAAAAGGCAAGAAATAGGATGCATTTAAATGATTTCTGGAAAATAAGGCGTCTTTTACATGAACGTATGAAAGTGGCCGTATAACATCCATACCGTACTGTTTTCACACAGGTAGTATTTTCAATGGGAAATCCATATTGTCCACTGTACCAAAACTGTAAAAAAAATATAGGGCATGTCCTAATTCTCTCCAGTATTTACATTCCATATGCCCCTATGGGCATATGCCCCTATGTGTAACATATGTGCTGCATACGGTAGTACATATACTGCAGTATATACGTGTATTATCCAGGGAGACAAGAACCCATAAGAGGTGCATTCTGTCAGCCATCATTTGCCAGCCCAACTGCTGTTCAGCACCCCTGACTTACCCCTTCAGTCTACACGCCCTGGCTGCTACAGCAGACTGACCACACCCTGACACTTAACTCCTCCCTTCTTCTTCCAATAATCCCTTGCTACTCTCTCACCTTGGTAGGCCGGCCCCTTTCTTTATTAAATATATAACAATAAAAGGTATATACACAGTACATTGCCATTGCTGTACCCGACATTTTACACAAAGTAGAGGGTGCTACAAAAGCCATCAATTTGGTCAAGTTGAAACCAAATTTGTTAAGTTTTGACCACAACACTTAGAAACTCAACACCTGTGATTCATTTCAGCACCAGTCATGGCTTTAATATATACCAGACACCTGCCCTCAGGGCTGATGTTAGGGGGCCGGGAACTGGGCATTTGCTCAGGGCCCCCTGTCCTAAATGTGGACTTCTGTTGGCAGAGGATGTAATGATCCTTTAATACCCCATAGTGGAATGCTCTGGTGAAGATGCTTATCATCTATCTCCTGTCTATATATATCTATCATCCACCCGTCTAGTTATCTATCTCCTATAATTTGTCTATCTATATATCTGTCTATCTAACCATTTATCTATCTAGCTTTTTGTCTATTTATTTATCTATATATCTTCTATCTATCTTCTATCTATTATATCTATCTTTCTTCTATCCATTCAATCCATCTTCTATCTCTCTTCTACTCTATCTATCTATCTATCTATCTATCTATCTATCTATCTTCTAGTTGTCTTCTTCTGCATCTATCTCTCATATCTATCTTCTATCATCTATCTAGTCATCTATATATAATCTACTTTATATTTATATTTATTCATCTATAAATCTATCTTTACATCTATATCATCCTGTATATTTATCTTCTATCACCAATCATCTGTCTCCTATAACATCCTCCCACAGTCCCATATTACAGATACTTATCATACTACTGTGTGTAACTACAAAGTGTTATTATTGTGCCGGGCTAAAGGAGCCTCTTACTCACTTACTGACTTTGGGGCCCCACTTTGTCTAAAACCGGCCGTGCCTGCCCTGTATGGAGAGGGCTTAAACTTGTGAGGGGCAGGAGGTGGGACAGGCTGGGATAATAACACCACAGGCCTTGTACATCTACTACAGTTTGCCAGACCTGGATAGAAATCGGTCCGGCACACAATCAGAGACCTCTTAGTATATTGGGCTCTGGGGGTAGTATCATGACTAGTAAACATGCAATGGATCTGATGAAGAGACACATCTCTAGTAGCTTGGCTTTTACAAATGACAAGGTGATTCTCTCAAAAACATTCTCTCTTTAGTGAATTGAGACAACAAAGTTGAATGGAATCTATAAATACAAAGTTTTTATCAGATTTTCATCACAATGTTGTTATATTTGATAAATTGGTTTGCTCTCCTTACGGTTTTTCTGGCATTGTTTGTAACTTCAAAAGGAAAAAGAAACCTATGTATGTAACATCAATAAATCACAAATTACACCCGCCAGCATGAATTAGACATAATGGCAGCACCCCAAACAAGTTGCGGCTTGGCTTAGTTTATCTGTACGAGGATGATAAACATGAGTTATATTTAAGCTGCCCTACTTAGACTATTACTTACACTACACCCCTAGCTTGAGAACGAGTGACATCCATTCCCGTACCATCAGACACACCTCCACAACTGTGCAGCCATAATTACAGGAAAACTCTAGCACTGCTCCACACAATCCACCCTGATATTTCCTTCTCTGGAAATCCCTAGGTAATATACAGTATTTGCAATATATACATATTAAAAACTTGTGTAGTGTCGTGTAGTGTCAAAAGGGATAAGGTGGCTACCCTGTTATTATTTGCCAACAGCTATTGCCCTGAAATGATGTGTTCACTAGGGGAGAATCTGCCATCCAATTAGCTATGGAATCACCAGAAAAACCGTATGTGAATAAGCTCAATTGTATGATGTACCCCAAAGAAAACCCCTAGATGGATGATAATGTGGATGAAATGAGTACCTAACAGAAGTACGAATCAGTGATAAGACAAACAATGGCAACTGTGTCTTTAACACATCAACTGATTCAAGTGGGAGTGCTGCAAATCAACTGATTCAAGAGGGAGTGCTGCATATCAACTGATTCAAGAGGGAGTGCTGCATATCAACTGATTCAAGTGGGAGTGCTGCGTATCAACTGATTCAAGTGGGAGTGCTGCATATCAACTGATTCAAGTGGGAGTGCTGCATATCACCTGATTTAGGTGGGATTGCTGTGGAGAAATTAAATTATGACAGGGTACTGCATATATTATTACATAAAAGTAAAATTGTGGTGTGCAGTAAGTACATTCATTAATGATAAGGTCCTTTTTCTGTATTAAAATAACTATTATAAATTCTTAATTAGTTCAGAGAAGGGGCTACTTTCCTTTTTATTAAAATTAATACAGAGGAATATATTAGCCTTCTCTGTCTCTTTTGGGTTAGGAAAAATGGGTTTTGCAAGAATTTAAATTTCACACACAAAATTCCAAACGGACTTTTACCAGCTTTATTTTCACCAAAGCAAGCAGTGGTATTGTGCTGTCCACAGCAGGTAACAAGAGGTCACAATATGGGCCTATCCTGCCGCTTACTAATACAATAACTTTCCATGACTATACCGATCTTTGATCTTCCTTTCAGTAGATCTCTATTCTGTAAGTAACATCATCTGTGGATGGCCACACTGTTTTTTGCACTAATCCCCCTAGAAACCAGTCAGTGATAAGGGAGCTGCATATAGACTGCACACAGAACCAGATACATAGGGGCTCATTTACTTACCCGGTCCATTCGCTTCATGCGCCTGATATCCAGCAGGTTTCGCTACTGCACCGAGGTCCGCCGTGTCCGCCGGAGTTAACCATCTTCTTCCTGGTGCATTTTTTTTAAATACAACGTTTTTTTCGAATCCGTCGAGTTGTCCAACGGCCACACCCCCCGATTTCCGTTGCATGCAAGCCGGCACCAATGCGACACAATCCGATCACGTGTGCACCAAAACCCGGGGCAATTCGGCGCAAAACCGAAATGATTAGGAAAACCCAACGGTATCGCGGCCAAAGGACCCTTAGTAAATGAGCCCCATAGTATTACTACTCTGTGTAACCCATCGTGTAGCTTGTATTGATATAAGACATATAATTTCTTCTTCCTCCGTCATCATGATGGTCTTGTTCTAATGTTTAAATCTTGTTCTGCATGAAAAGGCTTCTGGTCATTAGTGGATTATAATATAGGCGGTTTGGGTGGTAGCCCAGGGCCCAAGCCTTTTAGGGGGCCCATGGCCACCCAAACCAGCTACCAAATTTTATACTGAGAAAGATTTTCTCCCATGAAATCCTAATGCATCTGTTCCTGCTCTCAATACACATGTACACAAGAGCCATTTCAGGACCTGAAACCACAGATTGAAATCAGGCAAATGGACACATCCTCCATTCTCCAAGAAGCTTGATTCTAGTACCATATGTAGGAAGTGATTCCAGGGGCTATAATATACATACAGCCCAGGGCTCATGGGAGTCTTAACCTGGCCCTGCTTCTGTTAGTTATGTATACTATAGTAATAGGATAAAATTGCAGTATTTTAATATTTCATCAATACATATAGTTAAATAATAAAAATTCAATTAACTTCTTAAATACCAAGATTACCTTCAAAGACAAATACCTTTGACATGGGTATAATAGATTTAACTTACAGCATCCTTTCTTTATCATTGCTAAGTGGATGTCCAGTTGTACACTGGGGTCAAGACCAAAATAGCCAATACCGACCTTATTACCAAGAGGAAACTAGTGTATGAAAGCTTTTTTTCACCGACATGAACTGCCACTCTCAAACCTACTAACAAGAAGGTCAGTAGAAGTTAACACCACCCATGGTTAAGCGAGGAACTGTTTTTGGAAGAAAGCGGCCATGCTTTTTAACCTCGGGACACTGTCTTAAAGACAGTACAATTCTTACTGTCTCTGTATTTTTAAGGGACTCCTTGACATCCTTGACATATTGCAGTACATGCCAGATTTTAGGCAAACATTGGGCCAGAAAGTCAAATACTAATGGTATTCTCCCAATAAACAGCCATACTCTATTGTAAATCATATACTGTACATATATATATATATATATATATATATATATATATATATATATAGGTTCTGGTTGTAGCCTGTTATTTCCAGTAAATTACTAGTTGGTTACGGCTGGGGAAGCAGGCATGGGTGTGGCATACATTTCATAATTAGTTGCTGCGATACCACAAAGCTAACAATAACTATGTACCATGTCAAGGTTTTATTGTATGGGGGATCAGTGATAATATAGTGTACGCCTTGTACCTGTACTACCCTTTTTGATGGTCTCATTTTCCAGGAAGCGCTTCGTTGTTTACCATGTGAACTTCTGAACTTATGTAACCCATGTATATCTGTTTTCAGCGGCGCTCATCTCTGTAGGCTTTTTGTCTAATGTGTTGTGTGAGAGTTGGTGGACAGAGACCTAATTTTTGTGATTCCTTGTTCTCCCCACCCCACTTCATTGAGATTCTGTGTATTCTGATACTTTAGTAAATATGTTTTCAAATTGCTAGAAAGATGGAATTCAGCAGAAATGTCAGATTGAAAAGCATTAGAATGTAGGGAGAATTTTTCTTTGGTAAGATAAATTATGAAGTTACTTTGGCTTGTTATAAAGTTCGGGTCCCCCCCCCCCCCCTTGCACATCAAGCCTGAGGACAGTACAACGCCATTCATTGCACCTGCAAAGTGAGTTGTACTTTGATTTACTTCCCCAGTACAATTTACAAGCATTAGGAGCTGCCTCCGATTCTGGACTTATCTCTGACACATTAAAAGGGTTGTGTAGGATCAAAAAATTCAACATAGAAGCAGTGATAGGCTGCAGAGGTCATCTGTCATCAATGTGACTTTAATGAGACGGGCAGTGATGGCAACCATTGTATTAGAAAGGGAGAAAAGAGAGAGTTAGTATAAGTTAAATAGGACATTTCTCAATCTATTTTGGAGGCTTTGGATGAGGAGATATGCAGAACTCTCAATAGGAGCATAGTAAATGGGTCATGTTTGGTTTCACAAGACACTAGAGTTACGATAGAAGATTCCGATTAGTCTAAAAGCACTGGAATTGTAGTCCTATGACCTCCCATTGAGTAGTTAGAACGATCGAAGGTTCTTAGAGCTGATCCAGACATGAGGCCTTCGTACACCTGCCAAGGGATGTGGATATATTTATGCAGAGGCTCCAAAGGTCTATACAATACTTTTCCTTTACATACACTCACCGGCCACTTTATTAGGTACACCATGCTAGTACGGTTGTGACCCCCTTTTGCCTTCAGAACTGCCTCAATTCGTCGTGGATAGATTCAAACAAGGTGCTGGAAGCATTCCTCGAGATTTTGGTCCAATTGACATGATGGCATCACACAGTTGCCGCAGATTTGTCGGCTGCACATCCATGATGCGACTCCCCTCCCACCACATCCCAAAGATGCTCTATGGATTGAGATTGGTGACTGTGGAGGCCATTTGAGTACAGTGAACTCATTGTCATGTTCAAGAAACCAGTCTGAGATGATTCCAGCTTTATGACATGGCGCATTATCCTGCGAAAGTAGCCATCAGATGTTGGGTACATTGTGGTCATAAAGGGATGACATGGTCAGCAACAATACTCAGGTAGGCTGTGGCATGCAAAGATGCTCAATTGGTACCAAGGGGTCCAAAGAGTGCAAGAAAATATTCCCCCACACCATGACACAACACCACCAGCCTGAACCGTTGATACAAGGCAGGATGGATCCATGCTTTCATGTTGTTGACGCCAAATTCTGACCCTACCATCCGAAGTGCGCAGCAGAAATCGAGACTCATCAGAACCAGGCAACGTTTTTCCAATCTTCTACTGTCCAATTTCGATGCAGCTTGTGCAAATTGTAGCCTCAGTTTCCTGTTCTTAGCTGAAAGGAGTGGCACACCGGTGTGGTCTTCTCTGCTGTAGCCCATCCGCCTCAAAGTTCGACGTACTGTGCGTTCAGAGATGCTCTTCTGCCTACCTTGGTTGTAACGGTGGTGATTTGAGTCACTGTTGCCTTTCTATCAGCTCGAACCAGTCTGCCCATTCTCCTCTGACCTCTGGCATCAACAAGGCATTCCGCCCACAGAACTGCCTCTCACTGAGTTTTTTCTTTTTCGGACCATTCTCTGTAAACCCTAGAGATGGTTGTGCGTGAAAATCCCAGTAGATCAGCAGTTTCTGAAATACTCAGACCAGCCTTCTGGCACCAACAACCATGCCACGTTCAAAGGATCAAATCACCTTTCTTCCCATATGATGCTCGGTTTGAACTGCAGGAGATTGTCTTGACCATGTCTACACATGCCTAAATGCACTGAGTTGCGCATTGATTGGCTGATTAGAAATTAAGTGTTAACGAGCAGTTGGACAGGTGTACCTAATAAAGTGGCCGGTGAGTGTATAGTAACCCTTCCAGGAAACCTGTCACAAGAAATGTGATTTTTAGCTGGTGACAGGTTATGCTGGTTTTAAAAATGCATTGGTCAGCATTCTAAATTATTTCAGCACTTTATAATAGTTTGATTTACATTAATTGCTGGCAGCAGTGTGTGGTGATCGGGGGTTTGATATTCCTACCATATACTGCGAGTTACGAATACAGTATATAATAATAATAATAATAATAACAATAATCTTTATTTAATAGCGCCATCAAATTCCGTAGCACTTTACAAATCATACATATAATAGATATACAAAATATATACATTACAGAGTAATAACAGTCATATGAATAATAGGAGTGAGGCCCTGCTCACAAGAGCTTACAAATTGAGAATTGCTGTGGATCTATACACAATACACCCCTCTTACACATCCTTAACGCATTATGGCTACATGTACTGCATAATGCGTTAAGGGTTAAACTACCCAAGCTCTCGACCACCTTCCTTATCATAAGCTTTGATTTCCTCCTAATTTGCTGGACCTATGCTTTGTAATGTTTAAAATGGAACACACAATTCCTGTATTCATTTTTCAGTGTAAGGAAAAGTTATACAATTTTCCAATATACTTTCTGTATCAATTCTAGAATCTTGCTTGCTGTCATTCTTCAGAAGGCTTCTATGTTTACTTCCAATGGATAAAAATCTGTCCATGGTCATGTGATGTCACACAGGTGCACAAGGCATTATTATCACACAGCTCTTATTACTCTCTGTGATAATAACGGCTCGTGCACCTCTGTGCCCATCACATGACCACGGACAGATTTATATCCACTAGAAGTAAACATAGAAGCTTTCTATAGAATGACAGCAAGCAGAGATCTAGAAAACTGTGAAGAATTGATACAGAAAGTATATTGGAAAATTGTATAACTTTTTCTTACACAAATCATATCAATTATTTGCTGAAAGTGGACAACCCCTTTAAGAGCTCAATCCATCACGGTTAAAGGGGCAAATTATAACTCTTTTCATACCTAGAGCATCCAGGGACTGTCTGTAAAGAGTTAAATCATGGACAGTCCTTTATCTTTCAGCTGTGAAGGATACAGGTTAGAAAGTGCAGTTACACAAGTGAATAAAAGTATATTACACAGTTTCTTCATAATCTGCACTATTGAGTTATCCAAATTTTTGTTAAGGGGTATTCTCGTCTAGTCGTTAACATTTAAAGGGGTTTTCCCCGGAGCAAGTTAGACCCTACCTACAGGATAGAGCCTAACTTTCTGATTAGTGGGGGTTTGAGTGATTGGACCCTCACGGATCACGAGAACGGGGTCCAATGTACCGCTGTTACGCCACAGAAGATCAGAGCAGCCGGTCGCGCATGTATTGGGTTCCACATTCATCTCTATGGCCCCGACGGACATCGCCGAGGGCTGTACTCAGCAATCTCCGTTGCTCCCATAGAGATGAAGGGGCAGCCCACACATACACGTCCGGCTTCTCCTGCCATCTCAATTGGATGTTATTAAAATGGACCTGTGTGAAGATAATTTCCCATAAATGTTCCCATGGGGTCCCTTAGAAATGATATAGTGTTCTTGGATACGGCCTGCTATACTGTGCAAAATAATCATACACATGTTATATGGAAGTAGGTTGAATAAAAGCTCATTTGGTGACTTACAGTCCAAAATGTTCTAGTCCACATGGGCACTATAGCCATCAACCCCAACGTTTCAATGTGAAGGACAAACTGTTTTTTTCCTGAAAATTTTTATCATGGCATAACATTTATGGACTTATGTCCGTCAGATTATCGTTTTGAACTATTTTCCAGATGGTGACAGACATGTCATTTGGCATCTAGAACGTTGTTCAATGTTAAGTCTCAGGCGTCATTTGTTATTGTTGAAATGATCTATTGTTTTTTTCTCCAATAAATGTAACCCTGATGTGTGATGTAATATATTGTTCTATGCTCATGCAAATCTTGATATTATTATTGTATACCTATAAAAAGTTATATTGGCAGATGTGCATTATCTCATTGAGAGAATGTTATGTCTGAAATATTCATAGATATGTATTAGCTGGGCCCATTATATTGCTATTCTACAAGTCATAAAACACAAGTTTCAATTAATTTCTGTCCGGATTATCACCTACATTACACAAGGGAAAATGTAATGGGCACATACATGTCGGTGAGTGGGATCACACGGACATCAGGAGGCCCATACAATCATTGCAGAAACACAACTTTAGAACCAATCCCAACTTATTATGCTTCTCATGTGAACAAAAGGCCTATTACGTATTTTCGGACTATAAGGCGCACATAAAAGCCTTGGATTTCCTTGAATCACAAAGTGCGCCTTATAAGTCCGGTATGCGCCCTATAGGAGGGGCAGCGGACCCTACTTACATAGGTCCCGCTATCTCCAGCGGGACTGCAGAACCACGAGCACAACGAACAACTCTGCTGTCTCCGGTAGCGAGGACCTATGTAAGTATGCCATTCTCACCGCCCCTCCACCTTCCCCGCTCACCTTCCCCGCGTTCCGCGTCGCGTCCGTCGGGTCTCCGCTCCGCCCCCGGACCTCCGCCACGCCCCCAGACCCTGGCCTTATAGTCCGATGCGCCTTAATATGGAATTATTACATATATAAGGCGCATCGGACTGATGCGCCTTATATTCCGGTTGCGCCTAATGGCCGGAAATACGGTAATGTTGGAACAGTGATCAATTGAGGCAGCAGCTACAAGATTTTAGGACCTTCCTATTACAAAAATATTTATAGGAGTACTAAACCTCCCAAACAATAAACAGCTATCAACATGGTGATAAAGATACCCCTACATAGGCATTACAACCAAAAAGGACTTTGTAACTATATTCTGATCACCAGCATGATCTGCATCCGTGGCTTTGACCTGGTTCCCTTCCCATCCATGACTCTCTGGCACTCAAGAGCATAGCTCTATCAAATAAATAATGAGGTTACTCCAAGGGTGTGGACATTAGTAGAGTCAAGTGATAGTCTCCCCACACAATAGAAAAACAATTTTGGATTTTTTTTTAAACCTATTATTGATGCAATGCAGCGATAAAATTACCCCTGGAGGAGGTAGTAGCCCTTAAGGCTGAAGCAGAGGGAAAACTGAGCCCAAACAATAGACTATGGTAGTGTCTAGTGCAGGCCCATAGGACACTGATGTCACAGTAAGAGAATCCCTGTGATATGTACGACTGAGTTAAAGGGGGTTTCCCACAAAACAAGTTAGCACTTATCCACAGGACAGGTCCTAACTTGCTGATCGTGGGATCTCAGTGATGGGCCCCCCCACAGATCACTGGAATGAGGGTCTGATCTACCCCATGAACCCCTAGTAGCACCACTGAGATGGTCAGAACAGCCGGTGGTGCATGGTCAGGCTTCCCCGTTCATGTCCTATGGAGTTGAGAGTACGGTGCTTGGCTCCATAGAGGTAAAAGGGGCAGCCCACACATCAATGACTGTCTGCTCCGGCCATCTCATTTTTGCTACAAGGGGTATGACGGGGGGAACATTGAATCCCCATTCCACTCATCGTGGGGGTTCCCTCACTGAGACCCCACCAACAGCAAGTTAGGCCCTATCCTTTGGAAAGAGCCTAATTTTCTTCATGGGAAAACCCCTTTAAATCCTGCTAGTAAAGGGGGGGGGGTAATACAAGGTGGGTAATACAATACCTTGGAGCAACAAGGTTCGGACTAATTCAATTTGGACCTTAATCAAATCATTTGAAAATGTGTCAAAGCTTCAGCTAAGTGAATGTTGCAAGACTCGCTCATCTCTGCTTCAGAGATACAACATTACGGTAGATACAGAAGTGTCTGGAATTCCAAAGCGTAATTGTGAATAATGAGATGTTAAAGACTATGGATGCCTTAGATAGTAAGAAAATGATCTTCCTGTGGAAAACAACAGTTATTGCTAATGGAGCTTTTGAATTGAGAAATCAGGCGGTTTTCACTACATAGAGGTAAAGGACACAACTACCTCGGCGTCATCTATACATCTAATACATACATAGTGCGGTTACATGTTTTTCATTGGGATCCAGTGTATAAGAAAGGTGAGGATTGGGCGATCATTTTCAATACTCTATATGTAACAGTCTAATTCCATGGCTGGGGGTTGATGTATATTGTATTATGCCTTAGAGCAATGAAAACTCTGCACATCATTACCCCTCGAAATGTAACATAGGAGCCATGGGCAGCCTGTTACCGTCTGTCACAACGCGCGTAACTATGCAGACAGCATCATCGTAATGGAGCGCTGCGCTGACATTCTCCCACTAGGTCACTTTGTAAATGAATATGGTTTCTTTTAGGTCTTGCTTCTAACAAGGTCATTTTTAAGAAGATGTTTCCTGTCATCCATAGAAATGCTATTTCAGAGTCTCTTACAGGTGGTTTTTCATACTTGGATATTCTATAGCTTTTTCTTTGCCCTTGAATGATTTAGTTTTGTCTTTTCGCGTTGTAACTTCAGTGATTTCCATTGTTCATTGTCTGTCTCACTTTATTGTAATAAGGCTGTTAATATAATTTAAGCTCCTTTTCCACTGACTATTACTGCGTTGACTGGTTTCGGCTTGACTTGGATTGGATACTACATGGTTTGTTTTCTACCTACTTTATGTTACGGATAACACAGCTAGCATGACATTCCATATAGCTCACATAAGGGGACATGTATCAAGCTTTTGGCTTGTCTTTTTCAAAAATTTTTAAGAGTTTTCATGGTTCCTGTGCTCATTTTTGCGCCTAAAACTGTCTCCTTTCAAAGTTCGCCATGGTGTGCAGTTTCCTGAGTTATCACCTAAATCCAGATGTGAAAGTTGCTAGTTTTCTAAAAAGTCACAATTTTTGCGCAAATCTACGGCTGCCCATTTACTAATGAAGCTTTATTATTAATCTTGATTCTTATGACAACCCAACATTTTTAAAATCCAATTGTCACAGAGACCAAAAAAGTTCTGGCTGGGATTACAATGATAAATATATACAGTTCCATACAACTTACATACAAATTCAACTTAAGAACAAACCTACAGAACCTATCTTGTATGTAACCAGGACTGCCTGTATACTGTGACAGTTCGTATCACTCTGATTAGTGTATAAATGTATATGAGTGCATAATGTGTGTGTATACTTGTATGTATATGGGTGTGCAACATACATGTGTAGAACTTTATGTTGTGTATATAAGTTATAAAGGTGTGAATGTATCAGTGTATAAATTTGTGTAATTGTATAAATATGTCCGTGTAGGGGTACATTCACAAAAACGTATGGGTATGTATATTTGGCTGCAATTTGCTGACGGATATACATCCCTCATAGAGCGACTATAGCGCCTGGGCTCGGTACGGTGAGTACAACGAGTAATCACTGTTTCGAGCCATGGCCGCAACAGAGATAGAGCGTGCTCTATCTATGGCCATAAGAATGACCATGTGGCTCTATTCTCTATGGAGAGGGGAGGGGGAGCCACGATCACCTCTTCCAACGTGTCCGATGTGTGCCTGCCAGGCTATAGCCTGTTCGAGCCTACCTATATATCCACATCGAAGCGGAGAAGCAGGGATTCATCACTCACTGGTGTATATATTCTTCATCATGATCCAGAAGTGTTCAGTTTGAGCCTTTACTACTACATTTTCCTTACTCAAAGTACTAAAAAAGGATATACGGTACATAGTTGGGTATTATATTTTTATATTTTTTATGATTTAAGGCTTATAATTTCTAGTTAACACACAATGAGGTGCCAGGCAAAATATTCTTGCTCTGGGCACCAACATGTTAGCGGTAATTGTAAGCATGGTAGTCCTAATAGGGACAAATAAGCCCCTCCTTGCTCTTGCATTTGTTGCAATTACCACATTGCCTGCGAAGGCTCCTTTTGAATGTTACTCGACTAATGCTTTTATAATTTAAATAACCGTTGTGAACTTGAAATTGTTTAGTAAGACGAGCACAAATCCTGGAGGCTTCTTTTTTCTTAACCTTGTCATAACTCAAAAAAGCACAAACACTGTCATTTGTAGAAAGCGATGGCCTAGGTTTTTGAAAATGATTTAGTCACAGAAGAAAACTTGAAGAAAATAATCTTGGGGAAGAACACTAACAGAAATTGACAGTACACCATTATTAACCACCATAGATAAGCCACCCTCATCAAAAAAGTTTTGTACCCCAGATGAGCAAAACTTTCACTTTGGGTCTCTTTCAAAAGATTTGGATCTCTCATTAATTTGAATAGAAATGTTGATGATTATTACATAGGACAATTTAGTAAATGTATGGTAATTAGCCTGGTTCACTCCAGCTACGTTACCGATGTGCCATAGCGCCTTTCAATTATTCACCCTCCCCCTGTTGTGCTGGCACAGTCCCATCCGGTCCACTCCCTTTCTACCCCCACAGTGCATAGAGAAGGTGATGGACCCCTAGGGAGTAGTAATACATTATCGGGACCATAGTGGGGAGGATTGGAGGCTATTAGCATAATTTGTATAACTGCTATCTTACCGCCCAATATAGATTATTGCAAAAGAACATTGTTCCTCAGAGAACTGCATTAGGGCCCAGCAGTAAAACTGATGTAGATGTCCTTTAAATAGATAACAACAGCTAAATAGCCGTGTTGCTAAATAGTGATAGTCCCGGACCCAACCCCAAAAATAAATTCGGGGTTGGGTTGGGCGTGGCCAAACTCAGCCGTACAACAAGTTTACGGGCCCTCTCATCTCTATTCACCAGGTAACATTATAAATTATTTCCCCCTACAAATATATATATAAAGGCAGAATTTACTGACCCTGCTACTTTTCCACAAAATATGCTTGCTGTGATTATGTTTCTAAGAAATCATTTTGTAACAGGCCCTCCCCCGAATTGAAAACTAGTGCAATTTTTAAGACGTTTAACGCCTGCCCTGAAAATAAGACCGAACAGCAGTCATTGCTACAACTCACCCAAAACTATACATAAGCATTACTAAATCATTTCAGATCAGTAAGAGGCTGAGGCATGATCAAATAATAATGGGAATAAAATCACCTGACATTGGATTGCAAAGACGCTACAAGTAGCTACTTGAAGCAAGTACTGACAAGAAGTGCTCATTTAAAGGGATTTTCCCACGAAACAAGTTTGGCCATCTACAGACACCGGAGCTGTAACTCACTGAGCATACGCAGCATGCTCAGTTTGTTACCTAACGGTACATTCAGACGCCCGTCTATGGGGACATATATGGGGCCGCATATATGTTCCCCATAGACGGCAATGGCGGCAGGGCCGAGGTACGGTGCCACAGTGTGGCACCGATCAGCGCCATACACTGGGAAAATATAGAGCCTGCTCTATCTTTTCCCAAGTGTGCGGCTTGTGCGCTGCTGTTTTAATGGAGGAAGGAGAGGGTCACCTCCTCTTTCCTCTTCCAGCGAATGGCATGGTGAGTGAACCACAACACAGTGCACTAAATCTGTATTTGCACTGTTTAGATAAAAAAGTGCTTGAACAAGTGATCGCCTGTTCAAGCCAACCTATAAGAAAGGAAAAAGTTTAAAACAATTAAAGTTTTTTTTTTTTTTAAATGAAAATCAATTAATAGACTATTTAAGCACCACCATTCCCTTTTAATTATGTAATAAAGTACAGAAACACAAAAATCACATAAAACCCCCCATAATGGGTATCCCCGGCCTTAACAATCAGTACAATAAATTGATAACATTATTGGACTGCCGGATTGTCACGGGTGCTCCCGCGATCCATGTCTCGGATCGCGGATCGCTATCCCGAGACTTGACCATGCGCTGCGTGTCCCCCGCTCCTAGGGTGCGCCACGGCTCATCCTGACAAAATTTAAAGGGTCACCGCACCCTAATTGGTGCTGGCTGAATATCCTTCACCTTTAAGAATCCTGCCTCTTCCTGTGTCCCCTGCCGGATCTTTGGTGCCTCACGCCTAAGAGAAAGCTTCCTGGTGAGTATCCTGCGTCATGTGTATTCCTGCGTTCCTTGTGTATTCCTGCGTTCCTGTGTGCTCCGTCCTGAGTCGTGGTTGCCCGTGTTGTTACCCGAGTTCCTGCCGTGTTTCTGTTTCCGGTGTGCCTGTGTTCCCGATCCCCACCTGCCTGGACCTCCCATTGCTGACCCCGGATTTGGACTTGACCTTGCACCTCTGCCTGCCTGCCTGATCCCGAGCCTGGACCTGACTACGAGACTGGTACCTCGACTCGGCTGCCAACCGAGTCGGGCTATCGCAACTGGGAACGACCTGGTGGTACCTGCGCAGGGGGCAAGTCCAACCTCGCATTTGCGGTCCGGGCTACTGGTGAAAACCAGGTGACTTGGGTTCTCGGTCCCTAAAACGCTCATCATTTAAAAAATGCTGAAACTTCATATACATCCCTGTCACAACAAATGTTCAAAAAGTGATCAAAAAAAGATGATGTGTGCCAAAAGGTACCACTGAAAAGAACAACTGAACACGTAAAAAATAAGCCCTAAACCAGCTCTCTCAACCAAAAAAATACGTACAGTTAGTGTCTGAAAACAGAGCGATACAAAAACAAATGAGTTTTCTCTATCTTAGTTTTTCCTTCAGTAAAATTGTAAAAATATATTTTTAAAAACACATAATTGATAATATATTATTTTTATGGTACTGTGAAAAGCCCCAACAAAATTGCCCCAAAAACTCTGAAAACAGAATTGATGATTTCCTTTTCCTTTCAAGCATTCAAGAGTACTAAAATTTTATCAATAGCTAAAGACCACTTGTGACCCACAGTGAATTAAGGTATTTGTAAGTGCATCCTAATCTCACAGAAAATAATCCCTATAGGTACAAATTGACCAAAAAATTATAAAGATTATATAGTCCTTAAAAGTGACAATGCAAAATCTGCTCTGAATGGCGCAGCATCCTTAATCTGGCCCTGGCGTGTGCCCTACAGCAGGTTACCACCACATCTGGGGTAATGTTATACTTGGAGGAAATTGGGTATCAACTCTTGGAGCGTTTTGGTATTTTATCAACAGAAATTTTGTACTTGGCTGAGGTTTTTTATCTCAGAGGACTCCATGCTCTGCCTCCCATGGTTAAAATGATTTTGTTATTCAACACTTCAAATCAAATCTTTTACTATGCTTATTTGTGGTGCCATATAAAAGAGGGATTTCATCATGTAAAGTTAAACGCTCAACATATCTAATTGTACCTGATCAGGATTTCTAATAAGCTGGTGTGCCAACCTTAGAGACTGGTGTGGCCGATTTCATAACACTTGTTCAACCAAAATGATGCCATCCTAAAGAAAATTAAGAGTGTTGTAATAACATTTCCTTCTGATTAGAGGCCCTTGCTTCTCTTCATACAGAGAATCTAATGTACGCTTCAATCGGCTTTGAATTTTCAACCCCTTAGTGCCTGTGGGTCGAGAGAGCTTTGTGAATTCCAAATAAAGTTTTTTGTGCAACTATTAAATACATGACTCAGTATATCCTAATAAAATCACGAATAAACATATTCCACCAGATTTTTTGGATGTAGGAAAGGTCTTTAAATATTTCCCCATCCTTAGTATTATTGTATTGGATGTGGTTAAGTTACCTTAGTAGGATCTAAGATTTACAAGTAGAGATGAGCCAGACCCAACATTCAACGACGTTTGGGTTCGGGCGGCCTGAAACGAGGAGAAATTGAAGTTGATTGTTTCGGCCGCCAAATGGACACCCTATGGCCCACCAATGGACGGACCCCTAACAGCTATACATGGCTATGAGTAATCCCCTGGCTATGGTGTACCGCACTGTCAATCTAGCCACGTTAGTTGCAAGGGGTATCAGTTTGCCAGTGTTTCAGCCAATGAAAAAACTCCACTATCTCTATTTACAAGACACCCTCCATGTAAACGGATAATCCCAGTTATTTACTTGAATTTGCAACCTTGACCGTTTGTTAAATTCTTGCTATAGGTGGTGACTTTCAGTGCCCTGATTGAAACAGGCTGTTTGGTTTGCAACTTGGGTAGTTTTAGAAGAGCCAGAAAGTTGTACATGATAGGGAATTGTTTTTTGGTGGTTTGATCTAGTTTCAAATGCTACCTCAAAGAAATTCCGGAGATGTTGTAGAGAATGATCTAAAATAATATAATTATTATGTAATTATACCATTTCCAAGATAAATCACATGTTTAATCTGGTGCTAATTAGGCAATTGTTCCACCCAAAGCACCATCGATCTCTCCATTCAGACACTGCAGGGAAATTGGCTTAGGGAAAAGCTGGTCGACCATGTTCAGCAATAGAGTGATTTGGTTAAGGAGTACTCACAACTTGAGGTGCTGAAGACAGGTGTCACAGGTGCACCAAATGCCTCATTCAGCATATGGATGGTAATGGGAATATTGGAATTCTGAAATATGATGAAATGTGGATGAAGCAGCCGAACATTCTTACAACATGCTTTGTTACCTGAAAGGCTACATTTGTGACTATTAGTTTGAATCTGATAACCCTCCTACCCCTTTAACACTTGACCTCATTTTGTATTTCAGTTTTTTGCTCCCCAATTTAGAAAATCCAGAGTAATTTTTATGTTCCATGGCGGTTTTTGGTTATACAAATGTAGCCTTCCAGTGACTGTTGTTAATATTCCGCCAGGTTTTGGTGGTATCGGAAAAGAGGAAAAAAAATTCCACATGTGGTGACAAGCAATACACACCGTTTTGTGTACTCTGTATTTATTCTTGTTCTTTGTTTCCAAGAATTTACTTTTAGTAATCGGGGTGGTTGATGCAGACAAAAATTCTCCTGTCACCCATTATACATTGAGTAAAATAGTTGTAATATTATGCAGAGGCTCCAAAGGTCTATACAATACTTTTCCTTTACATACACTCACCGGCCACTTTATTAGGTACACCATGCTAGTAACGGGTTGGACCCCCTTTTGCCTTCAGAACTGCCTCAATTCTTCGTGGCATAGATTCAACAAGGTGCTGGAAGCATTCCTCAGAGATTTTGGTCCATATTGACATGATGGCATCACACAGTTGCCGCAGATTTGTCGGCTGCACATCCATGATGCGAATCTCCCTGTGCGTGAAAATCCCAGTAGATCAGCAGTTTCTGAAATACTCAGACCAGCCCTTCTGGCACCAACAACCATGCCACGTTCAAAGGCATCAAATCACCTTTCTTCCCCATACTGATGCTCGGTTTGAACTGCAGGAGATTGTCTTGACCATGTCTACCGCCATGTAATTGGCTGATTAGAAATTAAGTGTTAACGAGCAGTTGGACAGGTGTACTTTTCTAAATGTTTCATCCTTTCTGCATGAAGGCTTCTGGGTCTTAGTGTATGATAATATAATGCGTTTGGGTGGTAAGCCCATGGGCCCCAAGCCTTTTAGGGGTGCCATGCCACCCAACCAGCTACCCATTTTAATACTGGACAAAATTTCCTCCCCTGAATCCTATGCATCTGTTCCTGCTCTCAATACACATGTCCACAATACCTTTCAGGACCTAACCACGATTGGAGAATCAGCAAATAGATGCAAGTCCTCCTTCCCCACGAAGACTTGATTCTGTACTCATATTAGGGAGTGATTCCCAGGGGACTATAAGTTACCTACAGCACCCAGGGGCTCATGGATTCTTAACCCGACCCTGCTCGGCTTTTATGTTAACTATATAATAGCATAAAATGCATATTTTCCTATTTCATCATCATATAGTTAACTATAAAATTCAAGAACTTCTAAATACCACGAATACCTCCACGACAAATCCCTTTGACGTGGGATAATAGATTTACTTAACTTAACCGCAATCCATTTTCCCTATTCTTTTATATTGCTAATGTATGTCCAGTTGTTACACTGGGGTCAGACCAAAATAGTCCAATCCCGGACCTTATTACCAGAGGAAACTCGTGTTCTGAAAGCTTTTTTTCACCGGACATGAACTGCCACGTCTCACACCTACTACAAGAAGGTCATTAGAAGTTAACACCAGCCATGGTTAGCGGGAACGTTTTTGGATAAAGCGCCATGTTTTTTAACCTCGTATAGTCTTAAAAGACAGTACATTCTTACTGTCTATGTATTTTACAAAAGGACTTCCTTGAACACATCCTGACATATTGGCAGTACATGCCAGATTTTAGGCAAACATGGGCCAGAAAGTCAAATACTAATGGTATTCCCAATCAACAAGCCATACCTCTATTGTAATCATATAAGCTGTACATATATATCTCTATATATATATATATATAATATATATCTGCTATATATAGGGTATCTGGTTGTAGCCTGTTATTTCCAGTAAATTACTAGTTGGTTATGCTGGGGAACAGCATGGGTGGGGGCTACATTTCATAAGTAGTTGCTGATACCACAAGCTAACATAACTATGTCACCAGTGTCAGGTTTTTATTGTAGGGGATCAGTGATAATATAGTGTACGCCGTGTACCTGTCACTACCCTTTTTGATTGGTCTCATTTCCAGAAGCCTTCGTTGTTTACCATCTGAACTTCCTGAACTTAATGTACATGTATATCTGTTTTTTCAGCGGCGCTCATCTCTCTAGGCTTTTTGGTCTAACTGTGTTGTGTGGTGCGGTTGGGGGACAGAGTCACACTAATTTTTTTGTGATTGCCTTTGATTCCCTCCCACCCCCACTTCATGCATGCTTCTTGTATTCTGATACTTTAGCTAAATATGTTTTCAAATTGCTGAAGATGGAATAGACAGCAGAAATGTCAGATGAAAAGCATTTAGAATGTAGGGAGATTTTTCTATTTGTAGATAGAATTAGTGAAGTTCACTTTGGGCTTGTTATTAATTTCGGTCCCCCCCCCCCCCCCTTGCACCTCACGCCTGAGGACAGTAACAACGCCATCATTTGCCCCTGCAAAGTGAGTTGTACTTTGATTTACTTCCCCCAGTACAATTTACAAGCATTAGGAGGCTCCTCCGATTCTGGACTTATCTCTGACACATTAACAAGGGTTGTGTAGAATCAAAAATTCAACACATGAAGCAGTGATTGCTGTCAGAGGTCATGCTGTCATCAATGTGACTTTAATGAGACGCGGGGCAGGGATGGGCAACCATGTATTAATGGAAAGGGTAGAAAAGAGAGAGTTTAGTTATTAAGGCTCCAATCTATGTTTGGAGGCTTTGGATGAGGAGATATCAACTCTCATAGTGAGTAGTAAATGGGTCCATGTTTGTTTCACACGACCTAGCTATCGTATTAGATAGAAGATGCCGATTGTACTAAAGCACTGGAATTGTATTCCTATGACTCTCCCATTGAGTAGTTAGAGAAAACGATCGAAGGTTCTTAGAGCTGATCCAGACATGAGGCCTTCTGTACCCCTGCCAAGGGATGTGGAGAGGGGGGTCGTTTTTACACAACACATAAAGTAATATGGACTCCTTGGTTCTTATCCTTGAGTATTTTATAACATAAATCACATCAAAAAGGTAAGGAAAAATCTGAAATACTGGTCATCAATTCCCATTGGTGGAGCAGAAGGCATTTATATTAATTAGACGGCTAATTCTTGTTGTTACACTGCTTGTCTATTTATGATATGTCCAACTGCACATTTAGTCTCTTTGTTGTATTGTATTTTCTCTAGTGTGCATGTTAAAGCAATTAATATATAAATCTAAGACCTGCATTGCTCTTTTATCTCAATCCATGAATTCCCACTGATCGTGTCTCGTAAAGTCCTGGGTTGACTTATGGCCAATATAAGCCTGGTATGGACAAGAATTAGTGGAAGACTACCATGCTGAAAGGCTTTCACTGAAGTGAGCATTCATCCATTCAGTGGTGTGTTGAGTGTTTTACCACGCTGAAGTTTGTGTGGACAAACAAAACAATACCAATAAAATGCCATTCCCCCCACCTTTAGGAGTCTGGAAAGTTACAAACACTGCGCTTTAAAGGCGTAGAAAAAGACACTTGGCAGGTTCCCTTATATTAAGGATTACTAAATTACTAAATGCTGGCAAGTTTTGAGTAAGAAAGGCCACTTGGCGATTTCCTTTAAAGCCTAAAGAGTCCCTTCAGACAAAGTCCTATATTGCGAGTGTGACAAATCTTGTATGAAGCCACAGAATCTATACTGGAGATGAAAGTGTTTCCAATCATCTGCTAAGCATTGCTAGGGTTAGACATTGGGGCAATTTTACTAAGGCTTCTTGTTGGTTTCACAACTTTTTCCGTTTTGCGTGAATTCCACCGGGATTTTGGCGCACGGTGATCGGATTTCGCGCGCAATCACGTTGGCTTTCACGCAACAGAAATCGGGCCGTGGCCGGCAGAAAACCCGACGGATTCGGAAAAATCCACGAATTTAAAAAACAATTGTATTGCAAAATCAATCACTCAAATGCACCAGAATAGGTTAATGAACTCCGGCAGACCTTGGCGCAGTAGTCGACACCTTGTGGACATCGGGCCACGACCTTAGTGAGTCGCCGGAAGACCTCGAATCCTCGTCGGAGAGCGCGCCACTGGATCGCGACAGGATTGGTAAGTAAATGTGCCCCATGGAGCTTCTCTAACTCTAGACCTTGGAAAATAATTATCAAAAGTTAAAGGTAATATTCCCATGAAATATTATACCAATACATGTCCCAGAAGCTCTATTAACCGCATTGTTCCCATGATGAATTATTAACATGGCATACCCCATGAGTGTACTCACATCATAATATATGAAGCAGATGAGGTGAAATGGTGGGAGTTTTCACCAGCCGGCATGCACATTGCATTATCAATCTACATTCATTTGTGGTAAATGACGTGTGTATATTAGGGGGCAGACGTGTTACATTTTGGGCCATACCGAAACATATTGCCTAATTACACTCGCATACTAATTATCGCTAACACTTGCTATTAGAGAAACCTTCAGCATTGCAGCTCCCTGGCTCCGGAGGTTGTCTTGGACAGACATCTACTGAATGTTAAGGGAGTGAGGAAGATCCAGTGCAACCATATCAGCCTTGTATCACTTGTAGGACACGATCAGAATTAGTATTGCTATTATTCTTAGTGACTTTTGGATGGCACCGTGGCATATTACTTATTCATTCCTCATTATATCTTGTTTTTAATGAAGCTGTGGCGCTTTAGACATAATGTCTTCACTGCGATGTCCAGTGCCCAATGTTGCCGTGGTATCTGAACTATCACTGTTGTTTTTGTTTCATTTACAATATTTACAATTTTATTTACACAATATCAATTTTTTGGGCTCAGTTTGACCAGCTCAATTTGCGATAAGGATTAGGGAAATGTGTTCATCAAAACACATCATGATAAACCTGTCCCACTCCTAATCCAGGCACTGTGATTGGGTGATTTTTCTCATATGGTGTTATCCATGGTCTCCTCCTTCTAAAATCAACTTTTAGAATTATGCTAATGATTCAGATCCGCCCCTTTGGCTTGAGAAAGCACTACTGAGCGGACGACCGCTAAGGCTTGCTCCCCCTGCACTGTTTTTTGCATAATAAAGGAGGTTACACTTCCTATCAGTGGGTAGTGCCGTTACTTTTTTCTATTCTCTCCCGTCGGCTTGTCTCTCCCTCCCCCCTTTCTTCTCCTTGGCACTTCCCCCTGTCTGTGCTGTATTGCACACTGTGGGAGGGGAAGTGCTCATCATAGTGGTAACAGTCTGTGAAGCTACAGAACTGAGGCATGATACAATTATGAGAAAGTTACCACTGTCACGTGTATGGGATCTATGAGTAAATGACCCTGTTTATCATATGGATTTTGATGGTAATTTCCTAAAAGTAGAAATAATTCAAGTGACAGCAGTAGTTCTACTTCCCCAGGGGACCCTAGCATGCAGACTGTACCAATGGCCAGGTCTGCATTGGTAATGGACTTGCTCATATTTTTTCGGGTAGGCGTAGCTGCTACACTTAATTATCAGAGGCCTCTCCACCCATAACCTGCTACTTATAATGTATGTGCAAGCAGAACAACATGACAGCATTACCTACATCCGTTATGAGTAGAGAAACCTACATCTCGGGAGACCCTACCTCATGCATGATCATAAGTCCTTTTTAGGTGCCTTGTTATTTAACTCCCAACCCGGTCCCTATAGCTGTATGCACATTTTATGCCTTCTTGAATACTGCATAAATACTGTATACTCCTACCTCTGTGTCTTGTTGTGATATGGAGCTCATTATCAAGTCTATCACATATGGCACAACAGGCACCTCTTGTCCAGCTAATTCTAACGTTGCCTATATTGAGTTATATAAAATAAAATTATTTTGTTTCTCCATAATATCACATTTTCTCTCTAATCCTGAAACAAGGTGATATAAAGTTCCAAGATAAGTCAGAAGCTTTCTATGTTCCTGCATTACTCAATACAACCTGTAGAGGTCCTCTATGTTACATTCCCCAAGTGTTTCATAACCTCCATGCCATTTGTTTTATATCTACTATTTGGTAAGGTTGAAGTTAACTTTTTTTAATTTCAGTTTTTTCAGTCATGCAAATGATGTCTATATCTTATTATCTTGTCACTATTATGTGCCAAAATGATCACACGCATATTGTTAAGAGAAAACAATGAAACATAGATAGATAGAAAAAAGGAAAAGAAGATAAAGTGAACAAAAAAAAATCATATACATTACTTGAGTGGACCACCCTTTTGTCCTCGTACAGTATCCGTTCTTCAGATGCCTTTTGCCTTTTCTTTCTGAAATCAAAGGGTTTTCCTTCCTGGGATAACCTTGCGACCTTCACTTCTGATGGATAGTAAGTACTATGGGCCGATTTATCAAAAGTGAATTGTATTTTTTTGGCATGCCCCTTTTCTACTGAAACCACACCCCTTTTTGAAGCATGCCCCCTTTGGTCCGACTAGTTGATATATATGTGTTTTTTAAGTGCTTTAAGCCGTTACTACATAATCATAGTGCTTTAAGGGGTTAAACAATCATAATGCTATTGTGTGAAGGTGGTGCCCCATCTTCATTGGATCGTCACTCCTCGGATATCCTCGGGTAACTACGTTGCAGTCTGTATAATCTACGCGCCAAATGTCCCAAATGTCACTTTTTTTAATTTCTACAAAATTTTATAAAAGTTATCAACATGAATATGAAATGCTTCGTAGAAGTAAAATTGGTTAGGCAGAAAGAAAACCCTCCTACAGGAAAATAAACAAGTTATGGATTTTTATAGACCAGAGTATGCTCAGTGCTGCCATAATTGTTGCCTTTTGAGCTGACATACAGGTATATGATGAGAACATAAACTGCTGACAACACTGGCTACTAAACCCACAACATAAAACTTTATAATCTACAATTAATTCTGTAATCTCCTTCACAACTCCTTCACAGTTTCCGATGATATTTAAAGAGTGGTTATTAATTTGACAGGTTTCATTGCGTCTTTTTGTAGTATTCTATTGTTCATAATAAACTGGATTTAAGATATGCAAATTTATGAAGTTTATGATATACCCGAGCAGACCCAAAGCAGACCCAAGTATAAGTCGAGGTACCTAATTTTAACACAAAAAACTAGGAAAACCTATTAACTCAAGTATAAGCCTAGGGTGGGAAAATCATTGGTCACAGCCCTCCCCCCAGTATATACTAGCCAGTCCCCTGCCCCCCAAATATGCCTGCCAGTCCCCTGCCCCATAGTATAAAGCTAGCCTACCTCTGTTCCATTATATGCCAGCCTAGTATATAGCCTGCCAACCCCGTCTCTCCGTATTATAGCCAGCCTGTATACACAGTATATAGCCAGTCCCCTTCCCCCAGTATATAGCCACCCCAGTTATAATAGCCATCCCATGCCCCCGTTTAAGCCAGCCTGCCCCTAGTATAATAGCCACCCCTGCCTCCAGTAATAGCCATAACTCCTGACCTCTAGTATATAGCTAACACCCCACGGCCCCCAGTTTATGCCAGCCATCTGACCCCCAGTATATAACCAGTCAGCATATGCCCCCCTATAAAGCCCCAGCCCATACCCCCTAGTATATAGCCAGCCGCCTATACCCCCTAGTATATAGCCAGCAGCCCATACACCCTCATATGCCAGCCCCTCCCCCCGTATCATACGCCCGCAAATGCCCCTCCAGTATATAGCCAGCCAAACCCTACTCCCAGTATAGTCAGCCTGTCCAACCCCCCAGTATATAGCCGGCCACCATGCTCCTACTATATAGCCAGCCAATCCATGCCCACTAGTATTAGGCAGCACCCATGCCCCCTATATACCCCAGCCACTATACCCCCCTACATAGCCACCAGCCCATGCCCCCCCGTATATAGCCAGACACCCCCCTCCCAGTAAATATCCACCACCCCCCTACCCCCGTATATAGCCATCCTTTTCCCTTATTATAGCTCACCAGCCCATGCCCTCTAGTATATAGCCAGCCCACCCCCTAGTACAGCCAGCCAGCCATACCCCCCGTAATAGCCAAACAGCCCTGCTAGCCTCCATGAGTAATAGCCAGCCCCTTCTCACCCTAGTACATAGACAGAAGTCTTGCCCCTAGTATAGCCAGCAGCCCCTGCCCCCAATATACAGCCAGCCCATGCCCACTAATAATAGCCAGCAGCCCTGCCCCAGTTTATTTACTCTAGTACAGAGGGTTTTCTATAGACTGATTATATACGTTATGTTTGTGATTTTTACACAAAGCGCAAACAATATAGAATATGTAGGTCACAGGGTTATAAATACGCATATGTTCAAAGCATAGAAAGCAAAAGCATGCATGCACGGAACTGTAAAGTACAATATATTTTTGTGCATAATAAAAGAAATATACAGACAAAAATTTCCTCCTGTCACCCATTGACATTTGAGTAAATATTGTAGACAAAAATTCTCCTGTCACCCATTATACATTGAGTAAAATAGTTGAAATATTATGCAGAGGCTCCAAAGGTCTGTACAATACTTTTCCTTTACATATATTAACCCTTCAAAGGAAACCTGTCACAAGAAATGTGATTTTTAGCTGGTGACAGGTTATGCTGGTTTTAAAAATGCATTGGTCAGCATTCTGAATTATTTCAGCACTTTATAATAGTTTGATTTGCATTACCTGGCTGTTTGCCAGCAGCGTGTGGTGTGTCCTGGGGGTTTGATAATTCCTACCATATACTGCGATGCTACAGAATTACAGTATATAATAATAATAATATTAATCTTTATTTATATAGCGCCATCAAATTCCTTAGCACTTTATAAATCATACATATAATATAATATACAAATATAATATAACATTACAGAGTAATAACAGTCATATGGAATAATAGGAGTGAGGGCCCTGCTCACAAGAGCTTATATATACGGAGAATTAGCTGTGGATCTATAATACAATCACACCCTCTTTACACATTCTTAACGCATTATGGCATATATGTTCTGCATAATGCGTAAAGGGGTTAAACTACCCAAGCTCTCGACCACCTTCCTTATCATAAGCTTTGATTTACTCCTAATTTGCTGGACCTATGCTTTGTAATGTTTAAAATGGAACACAAATTCCTGTTATTCATTTTTCAGTGTAAGGAAAAGTTATACAATTTTCCAATATACTTTCTGTATCAATTCTAGATCTCTGCTTGCTGTCATTCAACACAAAGCTTTATTGTTTAATTCCTGTGGCCATAAACCGGTCTCTAGTCATGTGATGTCACACAGGTGCATGGCTCGTTATATCCCTTGTTGAGGGTTTCACAACTTTTTCCGTTTTGCGTCGAATTCCACCGGGATTTTGGCGCACGTGATCGGATTTCGCGCAATCACGTTGGCTTTCACGCAACAGAAATCGGGGCCGTGGCCGGCAGAAAACCCGAAGGATTGGAAAATCCACAGAATTTAAAAACAAATTGTATTGCAAAATCAATCACTCAAATGCACCAGGAATAGGTTGGTGAACTCCGGCAGACCTTGGCGCAGTTACGACACCTGTGGACATCGGGCGCAGGACCTAGGAGTCGCCGGAAGACTCGAATCCTCGTCGGAGAGCGCGCCACTGGATCGCGACAGGATTGGGTAAGTAATGTGCCCATGGAGCTTCTCTAACTCTAGACCTTGGAAAATAATTATCAAAAGGTTAAAGGTAATTTCCCATGAAAATATTATACCAATAACATGTCACAGAAGCATCATTAACCGCATTGTTCCCATGAGAATATTTAACATGGCATACCCCCATGAGTGTACTCACATCATAATAAATGAAGCAGATGAGGTGAAATGGTGGAGTGTTCACCAGCCGGCATGCACATTGCATTATCAATCTTACATTCATTTGTGGTAAATGACGTGTGTATATTAGGGTGGCAGACGTGTTACATTTTGGAGCCATACCGAAACATATTGCCTAATTACACTCTGCATACTAATTATCTGCTAACACTTGATTAGAGAAACCTTCAGCATTGGCAGCTCCCTGGCGGAGGATTGTCTTGGACAGAATCTACTGAATGTTAAGGGAGTGAGGAAGATCCAGTGCAACCATATCAGCCTTGTAATCACTTGTAGGACAGACGATCATATTAGTATTGCTATATTTCTTTAGTGACTTTGGATGGCACCGTGGCATTACTTATTCATTCTCATTATATCTGTTTTAATGAAGCTGTGGCGCTTTAGACATGAATGTCTTCACTGGCAGATGTCAGTGCCCAATGTGTGCCGTGGTATCTGAACTATTCACTGTGTTTTGTTCATTTACAATATTTACAATTTTATTTACACAATTACAATTTTTTGGGCTCAGTTATGACCGCTCAATTTTGCGATTAAGGGAAATGTGTCATCAAAAACATCAGATAAACCTGTCCCACTCCTAATCCAGGCACTGTGATTGTGGTGATTTTCTCATATGTGTTCTCATGGTCTCCTTCCTTCTAAAATCAATTTTAGAATTATGCTATGATTTAAGCCCCGTTGTGGCTTGAGAAGCACTACTGAGCGCGACCCGCTGCTAAGGCTTGCTCCTCCCTGCATGTTTTTTGCGTAAATAAAGGAGGTTACACTTCTCTATCAAGTGGGTGAGTGCCGTTACTTTTTTCTATTCTCTCCCGTCGGCTGTCTCTCCCTCCCCCCTTTCTCCCTTGGCACTTCCCCCTTCCCTGCTGCTGTAATTGCACACTGTGGGAGGGGGAAGTGCTATGCATAGTGTAACAGTCGTGAAGCACAGAACTGAGGCATGATAACATTATGAGAAAATTACCACTGTCACTGTATGGGATCTATGAGAAATGACCCTGGTTTATCATGATGGATTTTGATGGAAGTTTCCTTAAAAGAGAAATAATTCAAGTTGACAGCAGTATTCTACTTCCCCAGGGGACCCTAGCAGTGAGACTGTACCAATGGCCAGGTCTGCATTGGTAATGGACTTGTCTCAGATTTTTCGGGTAGGCTAGCTGCTACACTTAATTATCAGAGGCCTCTCCACACATAACTGCATACTGTATACATGTATGTGCAAGCAGAACAACATGAACAGCATTACCTACATTCCTAGATGTAATAGAGAAACCTACAGTCTCGGAAGACCTCCTACCTCATTGCATGATCATAGGTCCTTTTTAAGGTTCCTTGTATTTACTATCCCACCAGGTACTACTATAGCTGTATGCACAGTTTTAATGCCTTCTTGAATACTGCATAAATACTGTATACCTCCTGTGTCTTGTTGTGGATGGAGCTCATTATCAAGTCTATTCACAGTATGGCACAGACAGGCACTTCTTGTCCAGCTAATGTCTAACGTTGCCTATCTATTGAGTTATATAAAATAAAATTATTTGTGTATCTCCATATCAATATTCACATTCTCTAATCCTGAAAACAAGGGATATAAAGTTGCAAGAATAGTGGCACGAAGCTTTATGTGTTCCTGCATTACTAATACAACCTGTAGAGGTCCTCTAGTTACATTCCCCAAGTGTTTATAACCTCCATGCCATTTGTTTTATATCTACTATTTGGTAGAGGTTGAAGTAACTTTTGAATTTCAGTGTTTTCAGTCATGCAAATGATGTCTATTATCTTATTATCTGTCACCATTATGTGGCCAAAATGATAATCGCATATTGTTAAGAGAAACAAATGAAACATAGATAGATAGAAAAAAGGAAAAAGAAGATAAAAAGTGAACAAAAGAAAAATCCATTACTTGAGTTGACCAATTTTGTCCTCGTAACAGTATCCGTTCTTCAGATGTCCATTTTGCCTTTTCTTTTCTGAAATCAAAGGTTTCTTGGGATTTGACTTACCATTCCTGATACCTGCCGGACTTCGCTTTTGATGGATAGTAAGTACTATGGGCCGATTTATCAAAAGTGAATTCGTATTTTTTTGGCATGCCCCTTTTCTATTGAAACCACACCCCTTTTTGAAGCATGCCCCCTTTGTCCGACTAGTTGAAATAGTAATGTTATTTTTATGTGCTTTAAGCCGTTATACATATCATAGTGCTTTAAGGGGTTAAAACGTCATAATGCTATTGTGTGAAGGTGGTGCCACCATCTCATGGGATCGTCACTCCTCGTGATATCCTCGGATAACTACTATTGCAGTCTGTATAAGACTCTAGCGCGCCAAATGTCCCAAATGTCACTTTTTTTTAAATTCTAAAAATTTTATTAAAAGTTATCAACTGGATATGAATATGAAATGCTATCAGTAGAAGTAAAATTGTTAGGCAGAAAAAAAACCCTCCTACAGGAAAAATAAAACAAGTTATGGATTTTATAGACCAAGAGTTGCAGTGCTGCCATAATTGTTGCCTTTTGAGCTGACATACAGGTATAATGATGAGGACATAAACTGCTGACAGACACTGGCTACTAAACACCACAACATAAAACTTTATAATCTACAATTAATTCTGTATCTCCTTCACAACTCCTTCACAGTTTCCGATGATATTTTAAGAGTGGTATTAATTGACGGTTTCATTGCGCTTTTTGTAGTATTCTATTGTTCATAATAAACATGGATTTAAGTATGCAAATTTATGAAGTTTATGTATATACCCGAGCAGACCCAAAGCAGACCCAAGTATAAGTCGAGGTACCTAATTTTAACACAAAAAACTAGGAAAACCATTAACTCAAGTATAAGCCTAGGGTGGGAAATGCATTGGTCACGCTCCCCCCAGTATATACTAGCCAGGTCCCCTGCCCCCCAGAATATAGCCTGCCAGTCCCCTGCCCATAGTATAAAGCTAGCCTACCTCTGTCCATATATAGCCATGCCTAGTATATAGCCTGCCAGCCCCGTTCTCTCCGTATTTATAGCAGCTGTATACACAGTATATAGCCAGTCCCCTTCCCCCAGTATATAGCCAGCCAGCCCCTAGTATTAGCTAGCCCATGCCCCCAGTTTATAGCCAGCCGACCCCTATAATAGCCGCCATCCATCAGTATATAGCCATCACTCCTGACCTCTAGTATTAGCTAACACCCACTGCCCCCAGTTTATAGCCAGCCATCTGACCCCCAGTATATAACCAGTCAGCATATGCCCCCCAGTATAAAGCCAGCCAGCCCATACCCTCTAGTATATAGCCAGCCGGCCTATACCCCCTAGTATATAGCAGCCGCCCATACACCTAGTATAAGCCAGCCCCTTCCCCCAGTATATAGCCAGCAAATGCCCTCCAGTATATAGCCAGCCAAACCCTACTACCAGTATATAGTAGCCTGTCCATACCCCCCAGTATATAGCCGGCAGCCCATGCTCCTACTATATAGCAGCCAATCCATGCCCACTAGTATATAGGCAGCCAGCCCATGCCCCATAGTATACCCCCAGCCAGCCTATACCCCCTAGTACATAGCCATCCAGCCCATGCCCCCCTCATATAGCCAGACAGCCCGCTCCCAGTAAATATCCACAGCACACCCCTACCCCCCAGTATATAGCCATCCCTTTTCCCTTATTATATAGCCAGCCCATGCCCTCTAGTATTAGCCAGCCCATGCCCCCAGTAACAGCCAGCCAGCCCATACCCCCCGTAATATAGCCAAACAGCCCTGCTCCCAGTATATAGCCAGCCCTTCACCCTAGTACATAGACGAAAGTCTATGCCCCTAGTTTATAGCCAGCAGCCCCTGCCCCCAATATACAGCCAGCCCATGCCCACTAATTATAGCCAGCAGCCCCTGCCCCAGTTTATTTACTCTGAGTACAGAGGGTTTTCTATAGACTCGATTATATACGTTATGTTGTGATTTTTACACAAAGCGCAAACAATATAGAATTGTAGGTCAGCAGGGTTATAAATTACGGCATATGTTCAAAGCATAGAAAGCAAAAGCATGCATGCACGGAACTGTAAAGTACAATATTATTTTGTGCATAATAAAGAGAATATTACAGACAAAAATTCTCCTGTCACCCATTACATTGAGTAAAATAGTTGTAATTTATGCAGAGGCTCCAAGGTCTATACAATACTTTTCCTTTACATACACTCACCGGCCACTTTATTAGGTACACCATGCTAGTACGGGTTGTTGACCCCTTTGCCTTCAGAACTGCCTCAATTCTCGTGGACATAGATTCAAACAAGTGCTGGAAGCATTCCTCGAGATTTTGGTCCAATTGACATGATGGCATCACACAGTTGCCGCAGATTTGTCGGCCTGCACATCCATGATGCGACTCCCCTCCCACCACATCCCAAAGATGCTCTATGGATTGAGATCTGGTGACTGTGGAGGCCATTTGAGTACAGTGAACTCATTGTCATGTTCAAGAAACCAGTCTGAGATGATTCCAGCTTTATGACATGGCGCATTATCTGCGAAGAGCCATCAGATGTTGGGTACATTGTGGTCATAAAGGGATGACATGGTCAGCAACAATACTCAGGTAGGCTGTGGCATGCAAACGATGCTCATTGGTACCAAGGGGTCCAAAGAGTGCAAGAAAATATTCCCCCACACCATGACACAACACCACCAGACCTGAACCGTTGATACAAGGCAGGATGGATCCATGCTTTCATGTTGTTGACGCCAAATTCTGACCCTACCCATCCGAATGCGCAGCAGAAATCGAGACTCATCAAACAGGCAACGTTTTTCCAATCTTCTACTGTCCAATTTCGATGCAGTTGTGCAAATTGTAGCCTCAGTTTCCTGTTCTTAGCTGAAAGGAGTGGCACCCGGTGTGTTCTTCTCTGCTGTAGCCCATCCGCCTCAAAGTTCGACGTACTGTGCGTTCAGAGATGCTCTTCTGCCTAACCTTGTTGTACGGTGGTGATTTGAGTCACTGTTGCCTTTCTATCAGCTCGAACCAGTCTGCCCATTCTCCTCTGACCTCTGATCAACAGGCATTCGCCCACAGAACTGCCTCTCACTGAGTTTTTTCTTTTTTCGACCATTCTCTGTAAACCCTAGAGATGGTTGTGCGTGAAAATCCCAGTAGATCAGCAGTTTCTGAAATACTCAACCAGCCCTTCTGGCACAACAACCATGCCACGTTCAAAGGACTCAAATCACCTTTCTTCCCCATAATGATGCTCGGTTTTGAACTGCAGGAGATTGTCTTGACCATGTCTACACCTGCCTAAATGCACTGAGTTGCGCATGTGATTGGCTGATTAGAAATAAGTGTTAACGAGCAGTTGGACAGTGTACCTAATAAAGTGGCCGGTGAGTGTATATTAACCCTTCAGGAAACCTGTCACAAGAAATGTGATTTTTAGCTGGTGACAGGTTATGCTGGTTTTAAAAATGCATTGGTCAGCATTCTAAATTATTTCAGCACTTTATAATAGTTTGATTTACATTAATTGCTGGCAGCAGTGTGTGGTGAGTCTGGGGGTTTGATATTCCTACCATATACTGCGATTACCAGAATACAGTATATATAATAATAATAATAATAACAATAATCTTTATTTATATAGCGCCATCAAATTCCGTACGCACTTTACAAATCATACATATAATATGATATACCAAAATCAGTATACATTACAGAGTAATAACGTCATGAATAATAGGATGAGGCCCTGCTCACAAGAGCTTACAAATTTGAGAATTTGCTGTGGATCTATAACACAATCACACCCTCTTTACACATCCTTAACGCATTATGGGCTACATGTACTGCATAATGCGTTAAGGGGTTAAACTACCCAAGCTCTCGACCACCTTCCTTATCATAAGCTTTGATTTCCTCCTAATTTGCTGGACCTATGCTTTGTAATGTTTAAAATGGAACACAAATTCCTGTTATTCATTTTTCAGTGTAAGGAAAAGTTATACAATTTTCCAATATACTTTCTGTATCAATTCTAGATCTTTGCTTGCTGTCATTCTTCAGAAGGCTTCTATGTTTACTTCCAATGGATAAAAATCTGTCCATGGTCATGTGATGTCACACAGGTGCACAAGCCTTTATTATAACACAGCTCTTATTACTCTCTGTGATAATAGCGGCTCGTGCACCAGAATGACAGCAAGCAGAGATCTAGAAAACTGTGAAGAATTGATACAGAAAGTATATTGGAAAATTGTATAACTTTTTCTTACATAAATCATATCAATTATTTGCTGAAAGTCCCCCCCCCCCCCCTTGCACATCAAGCCTGAGGACAGTACAACGCCATTCATTGCACCTGCAAAGTGAGTTGTACTTTGATTTACTTCCCCAGTACAATTTACAAGCATTAGGAGCTGCCTCCAATTCTGGACTTATCTCTGACACATTAAAAGGGTTGTGTAGGATCAAAAAAAATTCAACACAGAAGCAGTGATAGGCTGCAGAGGTCATCTGTCATCAATGTGACTTTAATGAGACGGACAGTGATGACAACCATTGTATTGGAAAGGGAGAAAAGAGAGAGAGTTAGTATAAGTTAAAGAGGACATGTCTCAATCTATTTTGGAGGCTTTGGATGAGGAGATATGCAGGACTCTCAATAGGATGTTTGGTTTCACAAGACACTAGAGTTACGATAGAAGATTCCGATTAGTCTAAAAGCACTGGAATTGTAGTCCTATGACCTCCCATTGAGTAGTTAGAATGATCGAAGGTTCTTAGAGCTGATCCAGACATGAGGCCTTCGTACACCTGCCAAGGGATGTGGAGGAGGGGGGCGGTTTACACAACACATAAAAGAATATGGACTCCTTGTTCTTATCCTGTGAGATTATTTTAACATAAAATCACATCAAAAAGGTAGGGAAAATCTGAAAGTACTGGTCATCAATTCCCATTGGTGGAGCAGAAGGCAATTTATATTAATTAGACTGCTAATTCTTGTTGTACACTGCTTGTAATTTATATTATGTCAACTGCACATTTAGTCTCATTTGTGTATTGTATTGTCTAGTGTGCATTTAAAGCAATTAAATATATAAATCTAACCTGCATTGCTCAATCCATGAATTCCCATGTCCGTGTCTCGGTTAAACCTGGGTTGACTTATGGCCCAATATAAGCCTGGTATGGACAAGAATTAGTGGAAGACTACCATGCTGATAAGGCTTTCACTGAAAGTGAGCATTCAGCCATTCAGTGTTGTGGTCCAGTGTTGTACCATGCCGAAAGGTTGTGTGGACAAACAAAACAATACAATAAAATGCCATTCCCCACCTTTAAGGAGTCTGGAAAGTTACACTGCCCTTTAAAGGGCGGTAGAAAAAGACACTTGGCAGGTTCCCTTTAATATTAAGGGATTACTAAATTACTAAATGCTGGGTAAGTTTTGAGTAAGAAAGGCACTTGGCAGATTTCCTTTAAAGCCTAAAGAGTCCCTTCAAGACAAAGTCCTATATTGCGAGTGTAGACAAATCTTGTATGAAGCCAACAGAATCTATACGTGGAGTATGAAAGTGTTCCAATCATCTGCTAAGCATTGCTAGGGTTAAGACATTGGGGCTAATTTACTAAGGGCTTTTGTTGGGTTTCACAACTTTTTCCGTTTTGCGTCGAATTCCACCGGGATTTTGGCGCACGTGATCGGATTTCGGCGCAATCACGCTGGCTTTCACGCAACAGAAATCGGGGGCGTGGCCGGCGGAAAACCCGACGGATTCGGAAAATCCACGGAATTTAAAAAACAAATTGTGTTGCAAAATCAATCACTCAAATGCACCAGGAATAGGTTGATGAACTCCGGCAGACCTTGGCGCAGTAGCGACACCTGGTGGACATCGGGCGCACGACCTTAGTGAGTCGCCGGAAGACTCGAATCCTCGTCGGAGAGCGCGCCACTGGATCGCGACAGGATTGGGTAAGTAAATGTGCCCCATGGAGCTTCTCTAACTCTAGACCTTGGAAAATAATTATCAAAAGTTAAAGGTAATATTTCCCATGAAAATATTATACACAATACATGTCACAGAAGCATCTATTAACCGCATTGTTCCCATGATGAATTATTTAACATGGCATACCCCCATGAGTGTACTCACATCATAATATAATGAAGCAGATGAGGTGAAATGGTGGGAGTTGTCACCAGCCGGCATGCACATTGCATTATCAATCTTACATTCATTTGTGTAAATGACGTGTGTATATTAGGGTGGCAGACGTGTTACATTTTGGAGCCATACCGAAACATATTGCCTAATTACACTCCGCATACTAATTATCTGCTAACACTCTGATTAGAGAAACCTTCAGCATTGGCAGCTCCCTGGCTCCGGAGGATTGTCTTGGACAGACATCTACTGAATGTTAAGGGAGCGAGGAAGATCCAGTGCAACCATATCAGCCTTGTAATCACTTGTAGGACAGACGATCATATTAGTATTGCTATTATTCTTTAGTGACTTTTGGATGGCACCGTGGCATATTACTTATTCATTCTCATTATATCTTGTTTTAATGAAGCTGTGGCGCTTAGACATGTAATGTCTTCACTGGCAGATGTCAGTGCCCAATGTGTGCCGTGGGTATCTGAACTATTCACTGTTGTTTTGTTTCATTTACAATATTTACAATTTTATTTACACAAATAACAATTTTTTGGGCTCAGTTATGACCAAGCTCAATTTATGCCCCTACCTAGCGATTAAGGGAAATGTGTCATCAAAACACATCATGATAAACCTGTCACACTCCTAAATCCAGGCACTGTGATTGTGGTGATTTTCTCATATGTGTTATCCATGGTCTCCTTCCTTCTAAAATCAACTTTTAGAATTATGCTAATGATTCCGGAAGGCTCCTGGGAGTTGTTACCAGAGCCCCCGTTTGGCTTGAGAAAGCGCTACTGAGCACGACCCGCTGCTAAGGCTTGCTCCTCCGTGCATGTTTTTTTGCGTAAATAAAGGAGGTTACACTTCTCTATCAAGTGGGTGAGTGCCGTTACTTTTTTCTATTCTCTCCCGTCGGCTGTCTCTCCCTCCCCCCTTTCTCCCTTGGCACTTCCCCCTTCCCCTGTCTGCTGTAATTGCACACTGTGGGAGGGGGGAAGTGCTCATGCATAGTGTAACAGTCTGTGAAGCTACAGAACTGAGGCATGGATAACAATTATGAGAAAATTACCACAGTCACGGTGATGGGATCTATGAGTAAATGACCCTGGTTTATCATGATGGATTTTGATGGTAGATTTCCTTAAAAGTAGAAATAATTCAAGTTGACAGCAGTGTTCTACTTCCCCAGGGGACCCTAGCAGTGAGACTGTACCAATGGCCAGGTCTGCATTGGTAATGGACTTGTCTCAGATTTTTTGGGTAGGCTAGCTGCTACACTTAATTATCAGAGGCCTCTCCACCGCATAATCTTGCATACTGTATATACATGTATGTGCAAGCAGAACAACAATGAACAGCATTACCTACATTCCTAGATGCATAGAGAAACCTACAGTCTCGGAAGACCTACCTCATTGCATGATCATAAGGTCCTTTTAAGGTCCTTTATTTACAATCCCACCCAGGTCCTATAGCAGTATGCACAGTTTTATGCCTTCTTGAATACTGCATAAATACTGTATACTCTGCTTTACCTCCTGTGTCTTGTTGTGGATGGAGCTCATTATCATGTCTATCACAGTATGGCACAGACAGGCACCTTCTTGTCCAGGCTAATGTCTAACGTTGCCTACTATTGAGTTATATTAAATTAAAATTATTTGTGTATCTCCATATCAATATTCACATTTTCTCTAATCCTGAAAAACAAGATCTTGGGATATAAAGTTCCAAGGATAAGTTGCATGAAGCTTTCTATGTTCCTGCATTACTCAATACAACCTGTAGAGGTCCTCTATGTTACATTCCCCAAGTGTTATTCATAACCTCCATGTCTTTTGTTTTATATCTACTATTTGGTAGAGGTTGAAGTTAACTTTGTTGAATTTCAGTGTTTTCAGTCATGCAAATGATGTCTATTATCTTATTATCTTGTCACTATTATGTGGCCAAAATGATACATCGCATATTGTTAAGAGAAAACAAATGAAACATAGATAGATAGAAAAAAGGAAAAAGAAGATAAAAAGTGAACAAAAGAAAAATCCATTACTTGAGTTGACCATCTTTTGTCCTCGTAACAGTATCCATTCTTCAGATGTCATTTTGCCTTTTCTTTCTGAAATCAAAGAGTTTCTTGGGACTTTTGACTTACCCATTCCCATGATAACCTTGCCGGACTTCCGCTTTTGATGGATAGTAAGTACTATGGGCCGATTTATCAAAAGTGAATTCGTAAATTTTTTTGGCATGCCCCTTTTCTATTGAAACCACACACCCTTTTTGAAGCCATGCCCCCTTTGTCCGACTAGTTGAAATAGTAATGTTATTTTTTATGTGCTTTAAGCCGTTACTTACATATCATAGTGCTTTAAGGGGTTAAAACGTCATAATGCTATTGTGTGAAGGTGGTGCCACCATCTTCAATGGGATCGTCACTCCTCGTGATATCCTCGGGGAACTACGATTGCAGTCTGTATAAGACTCTAGCGCCCAAATGTCCCAAATGTCACTTTTTTTTTAAATTCTAAAAATTTTATAAAAAGTTATCAACATGGAATATGAAATGCTATCAGTAGGAAGTAAAATTTGTTAGGCAGAAAATAAACCCTCCTACAGGAAAAATAAAACAAGTTATGGATTTTTATAGACCAAGAGTGCAGTGCTGCCATTAATTGTTGCCTTTTTGAGCTGACATACAGGTATAATGATGAGACATAAACTGCTGACAGACACTGGCTACTAAACACACAACATAAAACTTTATAATCTACAATTAATTCTGTAATCTCCTTCACAACTCCTTCACAGTTTCCGGATGATATTTTAAGAGTGGTTATTAATTGACAGGTTTCATTGCGTCTTTTTGTAGTATTCTATTGTTCATAATAAACCTGGATTTAAGAATGCAAATTTATGAAGTTTATGTATATGCACGAGCAGACCCAAAGCAGAGCCAAGTATAAGTCGAGGTACCTAATTTTAACACAAAAAACTAGGAAAACCTATTAACTCAAGTATAAGCCTAGGGTGGGAAATGCATTGGTCACAGCCTCCCCCCAGTATATACTAGCCAGTCCCCTGCCCCCCAGAATATAGCCTGCCAGTCCCCTGCCCCATAGTATAAAGCTAGCCTACCTCTGTTCCCAGTATATAGCCAGCCTAGTATATAGCCTGCCAGCCCCCTGTCTCTCCGTATATAGCCAGCCTGTATACACAGTATATAGCCAGTCCCCTTCCCCCAGTATATAGCCAGCCAGCCCCTAGTATATAGCTAGCCCATGCCCCCAGTTTATAGCCAGCCTTCCCCTAGTATATAGCCAGCCATCAGCCATCAGTATATAGCCATCAACTCCTGACCTCTAGTATATAGCTAGACACCCCACTGCCCCCAGTTTATAGCCAGCCATCTGACCCCCAGTATATAACCAGTCAGCATATGCCCCCCAGTATAAAGCCAGCCAGCCCATACCCTCTAGTATATAGCCAGCCGGCCTATACCCCCTAGTATATAGCCAGTCCGCCCATACACCTCAGTATATAGCCAGCCCCTTCCCCCAGTATATATCCAGCAAATGCCCTCCAGTATATAGCCAGCCAAACCCTACTCCCAGTATATAGTCAGCCTGTCCATACCCCCCAGTATATAGCCGGCCAGCCCATGCTCCCTACTATATAGCCAGCCAATCCATGCCCACTAGTATATAGGCAGCCAGCCCATGCCCCCTAGTATACCGCCAGCCAGCCTATACCCCCTAGTACATAGCCATCCAGCCCATGCCCCCCCAGTATATAGCCAGACAGCCCCCGCTCCCAGTAAATAGCCAGCCAGACCCCTACCCCCAGTATATAGCCATCCCTTTCCCCTTATTATATAGCCAGCCCATGCCCTCTAGTATATAGCCAGCCCATGCCCCCTAGTACATAGCCAGCCAGCCCATACCCCCCAGTATATAGCCAAACAGCCCTTGCTCCCAGTATATAGCCAGCCCCTTCACCCTAGTACATAGACAGAAGTCTATGCCCCCTAGTTTATAGCCAGCAGCCCCTGCCCCCAATATACAGCCAGCCCATGCCCACTAATATATAGCCAGCAGCCCCTGCCCCCAGTTTATTTACTCTGAGTACAGAGGGTTTTCTATAGACTCGATTATATACGGTATGTTGTGATTTTTACACAAAGCGCAAACAATATAGAATATGTAGGAGTCAGCAGGGTTATAAATTACGGCATATGTTCACAGCATAGAAAGCAAAAGCATGCATGCACAGAACTGTAAAGTACAATATTATTTTTGTGCATAATAAAAGAGAATATTACAGACAAAAATTCTCCTGTCACCCATTATACATTGAGTAAAATAGTTGTGTTGAGGGTTTCACAACTTTTTCCGTTTTGCGTTCGAATTCCACCGCGGATTTTGGCGCACGTGATCGGATTTCGCGCAATCACGTGGCTTTCACGCACACAGAAATCGGGGCCGTGGCCGGCAGAAAACCCAAGGATTGGAAAATCCACAGAATTTAAAAACAAATTGTATTGCAAAATGCAATCACTCAAATGCACCAGGAATAGGTTGGTGAACTACCGGCAGACCTTGGCGCAGTTGAGGACACCTGTGGACATCGGGCGACAGGACCTGGAGTCGCCGGGAAGACCGAATCCTCGTCGGAGAGCGCGCCACTGGATCGCGACAGGATTGGGTAAGTAATGTGCCATGGAGCTTCTCTAACTCTAGACCTTGGAAAATAATTATCAAAAGGTTAAAGGTAATTTCCATAAAATATTATACCAATACAATGTCACAGAAGCATCATTAACCGCATTGTTCCCATGAAATTATTTAACATGGCATACCCCCATGAGTGTACTACATCATAATAAATGAAGCAGATGAGGTGAAATGGTGGAGTGTCACCAGCCGGCATGCACATTGCATTATCAATCTTACATTCATTTGTGGTAAATGACGTTGTGTATATTAGGGTGGCAGACGTGTTACAATTTTGGAGCCATACCGAACATATTGCCTAATACACTCTGCATACTAATTATCGCTAACACTCTGATTAGGAAACCTTCAGCATTGGCAGCTCCCTGGCGTCGGGATTGTCTTGGACAGACAATCTACTGAATGTTAAGGGAGTGAGGAAGATCCAGTCAACCATATCAGCCTTGTAATCACTTGTAGGACAGACGATCATTTAGTATTGCTATATTCTTTAGTGACTTTGGATGGCACCTGTGGCATTACTTATTCATTCTCATTATATCTTTTTAATGAGCTGTGGCGCTTAGACATGAATGTCTTCACTGGCAGATGTCAGTGCCCAATGTGTGCCGTGGTATCTGAACTATTCACTGGTGTTTGTTCATTTACAATATTTACAATTTTATTTACACAATTACAATTTTTTGGGCCAGTTTGACCGCTCAATTTTGCGATTAAGGGAAATGTGTCATCAAAAACATCATGATAAAACCTGTCCCACTCCTAAATCCAGGCATGTGATTGTGTGATTTTCTCATATGTGTATCCATGGTTCCTTCCTTCTAAAATCAATTTTTAGAATTATGCTAATGATTAAGCCCCCGTTGTGCTTGAGAAGCACTACTGAGCGCGACCCGCTGCTAAGGCTTGCTCCTCCCGCATGTTTTTGTGCGTTAAATAAAGAGGTTACACTCTCTATCAAGTGGGGTGAGTGCCGTTACTTTTTTCTATTCTCTCCCGTCGGCTGTCTTCCCTCCACCCCTTTCTCCCTTGCACTTCCCCCTTCCCTGTCTGCTGTAATTGCACACTGTGGGAGGGGGAAGTGCTCATGCATAGTGTAACAGTCGGTGAAGCCAGAACTGAGGCATGATCATATGAGAAAATTACACTGTCACTGGTATGGATCTAGAGAAATGACCCGGTTTATCATGATGGATTTTGATGGAAGTTTCCTTAAAAGAGAAATAATTCAATGACAGCAGTATTCTACTTCCCCAGGGGACCCTAGCAGTGAGACTGTACAATGGCCGAGGTCTGCATTGGTAATGGACTGTCTCAGATTTTTTCGGGTAGGCTAGCGCTACACTAATATCAGAGGCCTCTCCAACCACATAATCTGCATTACTGATATACATGTATGTGCAAGCAGAAACAACATAGAACCAGCCATTACCTACATTCCTAGATGTAATAGAGAAAAACTCTACAGTCTCGGAGAACCTCCTACCTCATTGCATGATAAGGTCCTTTTAAGGTTCCTTGTATTTACTATCCCACCCAGGTACTTACTATAGTGTTGCACAGTTTTATGCCTTGCTTGAATACTGATAAATACTGTAACTCCTTGTCTTTTGTGATGGAGCCATTTCAAGTCTATTCACAGTATGGCACAGACAGGCACCTTCTTGTCAAGCTAATGTCTAACGTGCCTATTATTGATTATATAAAATAATTATTTGTGTATACTCCATATCAATATTCCATTCTTAATCCTAAAACAAGGATATAAAGTTGCAAGAATAGTGGCACGAAGCTCTTATGTTTCTGCATTACTAATACACCTGTAGAGGTCCTCTATGTTACATTTCCCCAAGTGTTATTATAACCTCCATGTCATTTGTTTTATATCTACTATTTGGTAGGAGGTTGAAGTAAACTTTGGTGAATTTCAGTGTTTTCATCAGCAAATGTGTCTATTATCTTATATATCTGTCACTATTATGTGGCCAAAATGATAATCGCATATTGTTAGAGGAAAAAATGAAACATAGATAGATAGAAAAAAAAAAAAGAAGATAAAAAGTGAACAAAAGAAAAATCCATTACTTGAGTTGACCATATTTTGTCCTCGTAACAGTATCCATTCTTCAGATGTCATTTGCCTTTTCTTTCTTGAAATCAAAGGGTTTCTTGGGACTTTTGACTTACCATTCCATGATAACCTGCCGGACTTCCGCTTTATGATGGATAGTAAGTCTATGGGCCGATTTATCAAAAGTGAATTCGTAATTTTTTTGGCATGCCCCTTTTCTATTGAAACCACACCCCTTTTTGAAGCAGCCCCCTTTGTCCGACTAGTTGAAATAGTAATGTTATTTTTTATGTGCTTTAAGCCGTTATTACATATCATAGTGCTTTAAGGGGTTTAAAACGTCATAATGCTATTGTGTGAAGGTGGTGCCACCATCTCATGGGATCGTCACTCCTCGTGATATCCTCGGATAACTACGATTGCAGTCTGTATAAGACTCTAGCGCGCAATGTCCCAAATGTCACTTTTTTTTAAATTCTAAAAATTTTATAAAAAGTTATCAACATGGAATGAATTATGAAATGCTATCAGTAGAAGTAAATTTGTTAGGCAGAAAATAAAACCCTCCTACAGAAAAATAAAACAAGTTATGGATTTTATAGACAAGAGTGCAGTGCTGCCATAATTGTTGCCTTTTTGAGCTGACATACAGGTATAATGATGAGGACATAACATGCTGACAGACACTGGCTACTAAACACACAACATAAAACTTTATAATCTACAATTAATTCTGTAATCTCCTTCACAATCCTTCACAGTTTCCGGATGATATTTTAAGAGTGGTATTAATTGACGGTTTCATGCGTCTTTTTGTAGTATTCTATGTTCATAATAAACTGGATTTAAGTATGCAAATTTATGAAGTTTATGTATATACCGAGCAGAACCAAAGCAGACCCAAGTATAAGTCGAGGTACCTAATGTTTAACACAAAAAACTAGGAAAACCATTAACTCAAGTATAAGCCTAGGGTGGGAAATGCATTGGTCACGCCTCCCAGTATATACTAGCCAGGCCCTGCCCCCCAGAATATAGCCTGCCAGTCCCCTGCCATAGTATAAAGTAGCCTCCTCTGTCCATATATAGCCAGCCTAGTATATAGCCTGCCAGCCCCGTTCTCTCCGTATTTAAGCAGCTTGTATACACAGTATATAGCCAGTCCCCTTCCCCCAGTATATAGCCAGCCAGCCCCTAGTATTATCGCTAGCCCATGCCCCCAGTTTATAGCCAGCCGTGCCCCTAGTATATAGCCAGCCATCAGCATCAGTATATAGCCATCAACTCCTGACCTCTAGTATTAGCTAGACACCCACTGCCCCCAGTTTATAGCCAGCCATCTGACCCCCAGTATATAACCAGTCAGCATATGCCCCCCAGTATAAAGCCAGCCAGCCCCATACCCTCTAGTATATAGCCAGCCGGCCTATACCCCCAGTATATACATGTTACCGCCCATACACTAGTATAAGCCAGCCCCTTCCCCCAGTATATAGCCAGTCAAATGCCCTCCAGTATATAGCCAGCCACAACCCTACTACCAGTATATAGTAGCCTGTCCATACCCCCCAGTATATAGCCGCAGCCCATGGCTCCTACTATATAGCCAGCCAATCCATGCCCACTCAGTATATAGGCAGCCAGCCCATGCCCCATAGTATACCGCCCGCCAGCCTATACCCCCTAGTACATAGCATCCAGCCCATGCCCCCCGTCATATAGCCAGACAGCCCCCGCTCCCAGTAAATATCCACAGCAACCCCTACCCCCCAGTATATAGCCATCCCTTTTCCCTTATTATATAGCCAGCCCATGCCCTCTAGTATTAGCCAGCCCATGCCCCTCAGTACATGCCAGCCAGCCATACCCCCCGTAATATAGCCAAACAGCCCTGCTCCCAGTATATAGCCAGCCCTTCACCCTAGTACATAGACGAAAGTCTATGCACCCTAGTTTATAGCCAGCAGCCCCTGCCCCCAATATACAGCCAGCCCATGCCCACTAATTATAGCCAGCAGCCCCTGCCCCAGTTTATTTACTCTGAGTACAGAGGGTTTTCTATAGACTCGATTATATACGTTATGTTGTGATTTTTACACAAAGCGCAAACAATATAGAATTGTAGGGTCAGCAGGGTTATAAATTACGGCATATGTTCACAAGCATAGAAAGCAAAAGCATGCATGCACGGAACTGTAAAGTACAATATTATTTTGTGCATAATAAAGAGAATATTACAGACAAAATTCTCCTGTCACCCATATACATTGAGTAAAATAGTTGTAATATTATGCAGAGGCTCCAAGGTCTATACAAACTTTTCCTTTACATACACTCACCGGCCACTTTATTAGGTACACCATGCTAGTACGGGTTGTTGACCCCTTTGCCTTCAGAACTGCCTCAATTCTCGTGGACATAGATTCAAACAAGTGCTGGAAGCATTCCTCGAGATTTTGGTCCAATTGACATGATGGCATCACACAGTTGCCGCAGATTTGTCGGCCTGCACATCCATGATGCGACTCCCCTCCCACCACATCCCAAAGATGCTCTATGGATTGAGATCTGGTGACTGTGGAGGCCATTTGAGTACAGTGAACTCATTGTCATGTTCAAGAAACCAGTCTGAGATGATTCCAGCTTTATGACATGGCGCATTATCTGCGAAGAGCCATCAGATGTTGGGTACATTGTGGTCATAAAGGGATGACATGGTCAGCAACAATACTCAGGTAGGCTGTGGCATGCAAAGATGCTCATTGGTACCAAGGGGTCCAAAGAGTGCAAGAAAATATTCCCCCACACCATGACACAACACCACCAGACCTGAACCGTTGATACAAGGCAGGATGGATCCATGCTTTCATGTTGTTGACGCCAAATTCTGACCCTACCATCCGAATGCGCAGCAGAAATCGAGACTCATCGAACAGGCAACGTTTTCCAATCTTCTACTGTCCAACTTTCGATGCAGCTTGTGCAAATTGTAGCCTCAGTTTCCTGTTCTTAGCTGAAAGGAGTGGCACACCGGTGTGTTCTTCTCTGCTGTAGCCCATCCGCCTCAAAGTTCGACGTACTGTGCGTTCAGAGATGCTCTTCTGCCTACCTTGTTGTACGGTGGTGATTTGAGTCACTGTTGCCTTTCTATCAGCTCGAACCAGTCTGCCCATTCTCCTCTGACCTCTGCATCAACAGGCATGTCCGCCCACAGAACTGCCTCTCACTGATGTTTTTTCTTTTTTCGACCATTCTCTGTAAACCCTAGAGATGGTTGTGCGTGAAAATCCCAGTAGATCAGCAGTTTCTGAAATACTCAGACCAGCCCTTCTGGCACAACAACCATGCCACGTTCAAAGGACTCAAATCACCTTTCTTCCCCATAAGATGCTCGGTTTTGAACTGCAGGAGATTGTCTTGACCATGTCTACACCTGCCTAAATGCACTGAGTTGCGCATGTGATTGGCTGATTAGAAATTAAGTGTTAACGAGCAGTTGGACAGTGTACCTAATAAAGTGGCCGGTGAGTGTATATTAACCCTTCAGGAAACCTGTCACAAGAAATGTGATTTTTAGCTGGTGACAGGTTATGCTGGTTTTAAAAATGCATTGGTCAGCATCTAAATTATTTCAGCACTTTATAATAGTTTGATTTACTTAATTGCTGGCAGCAGTGGTGGTGAGTCTGGGGGTTTGATAATTCCTACCATATACTGCGATTACCAGAATACAGTATATATAATAATAATAATAATAACAATAATCTTTATTTATATAGCGCCATCAAATTCCGTAGCACTTTACAAATCATACATATAATATGATATACCAAAATCAGTATACATTACAGAGTAATAACAGTCTATGAATAATAGGAGTGAGGCCCTGCTCACAAGAGCTTACAAATTTGAGAATTTGCTGTGGATCTATAACACAATACACCCCTCTTACACATCCTTAACGCATTATGGGCTACATGTACTGCATAATGCGTTAAGGGTTAAACTACCCAAGCTCTCGACCACTTCCTTATCATAAGCTTTGATTTCCTCCTAATTTGCTGGACCTATGCTTTGTAATGTTTTAAAATGGAACACAAATTCCTGTATTCATTTTTCAGTGTAAGGAAAAGTTATACAATTTTCCAATATACTTTCTGTATCAATTCTAGAATCTTTGCTTGCTGTCATTCTTCAGAAGGCTTCTATGTTTACTTCCAATGGATAAAAATCTGTCCATGGTCATGTGATGTCCACAGGTGCACAAGATTATTAGCCCACAGCTCTTATTACTCCGTGATAATAACGGCTCGTGCACCTCTGTGCCCATCACATGACCACGGACAGATTTATATCCACTAGAAGTAAACATAGAAGCTTTCTATGGAATGACGCAAGCAGAGATCTAGAAAAACTGTGAAGAATTGATACAGAAAGTATATTGGAAAATTGTATAACTTTTTCTTACATAAATCATATCAATTATTTGCTGAAAGTGGACAACCCCTTTAAGAGCTCAATCCATCACGGTTAAAGGGGCAAATTATTAACTATTTTCATACCTAGAGCATCCAGGGACTGTCTGTAAAGAGTTAAATCATTGGACAGTCCTTTATCTTTCAGCTGTGAATGGATACAGGTTAGAAAGCTGATGTACACAAGTGAATAAAAGTATATTACACAGTTTTCTTCATAATCTGCACTATTGAGTTATCCAAATTTTTGTTAAAGGGGTATTCTCGTCTAGTCGTTAACATTTAAAGGGGTTTTCCCCCGGAGCAAGTTAGACCCTACCTACAGGATAGAGCCTAACTTTCTGATTAGTGGGGGTTTGAGTGATTGGACCCTCACGGATCACGAGAACAGGGGTCCAATGTACCGCTGTTACGCCCACAGAAGATCAGAGCAGCCGGTCGCGCATGTATTGGGTTCCACATTCATCTCTATGGCCCCGACGGACATCGCCGAGGGCTGTACTCAGCAATCTCCGTCTGCTCCATAGAGATGAACGGGGCAGCCCACACATACACGTCCGGCTTCTCCTGCCATCTCAATTGGATGTTATTAAAATGGACCTGTGTGAAGATAATTTCCCATAAATGTTCCCATGGGGTCCCTTAGAAATGATATAGCTGTTCTTGGATACCGGCTGCTATACTGTGCAAAATAATCATACACATGTTATATGGAAGTAGGTTGAATAAAAGCTCATTTGGTGACTTACAGTCCAAAATGTTCTAGTCCACATGGGCCACTATAGCCATCAACCCCAACGTTTCAATGTGAAGGACAAACATTTTTTTCCTGAAAATGTTTATCATGGCAATAACATTTATGGACTTATGTCCGTCAGATTATCGTTTTGAACTATTTTCCAGATGGGGACAGACATGTCATTTGGCATCTAGAACGTTGTTCAATGGTTAAGTTCTTCAGGCGCATTATTGTTATTGTTGAAATGATCTATTGTTTTATTCTCCAATAAATGTAACCCTGATGTGTGATGTAATATATTGTTCTATGCTCAATGCAAATCTTGATTTTATTATTATTGTTATATCCTATAAAAGTATATTGTGCAGATGTGCATTATCTCATTGAGAGAATGTTATGCTCTGAAATATTCATAGATATGTATTAGCTGGGCCCATTATATTGCTATTCTACAAGTCATAAAAACACAAGTTTCAATTAATTCCTGTCCGTATTATCACCTACATTACACAAGGGAATACAGGTAATGGGCACATACATGTCGGTGAGTGGGATCACACGGACTCAGAGGCCCATACAATCATTGCAGAAACACAACTTTAGAACCAATCCCAACTTATTATGCTTCTCATGTGACCAAAAGGCCTATTACCGTATTTTCCGGACTATAAGGCGCACATAAAAGCCTTGGATTTCCTTGGAAATCCAAAGTGCGCCTTATAGTCCGGTGCGCCCTATAGGAGGGCAGCGGACCCTACTTACATAGGTCCCCGCTACCGGAGACAGCAGATCTCCAGCGGGAACTGCAGACCACGCGGCACGAACAACTTCTGCTGTCTCCGGTAGCGAGGACCTATGTAAGTATGCCATTCTCCACCTCCCGCTCACCTTCCCCGCTCACCTTCCCCGCGTTCCGCGTCGCGTTCCGTCGGGTCTCCGCTCCGCCCCCGGACCTCCGCCACGCCCCCAGACCCTGCGCCTTATAGTCCGATGCGCCTTATATATGGAATTATTACATATATAAGGCGCATCGGACTGATGCGCCTTATATTCCGGTGCGCCTAATGGCCCGGAAAATACGGTAATGTTGGAACAGGTGATGAATGGAGGCAGCTACAAGATTTTAGGACCTTCCTATTACAAAAATATTTTATAGGAGTCTAAAACCTCCCAAACAATAAACAGCTATCAACATGGTGATAAAGATACCCCTACATAGGCATTACACCAAAAAGGACTTTGTAGCTATATTCTGATCACCCAGATGCTGCATCCGTGGCTTTGACCTGGTTCCCTTCCCATCCATGACTCTCTGGCACTCAATGAGCATAGCTCTATCAATGAAATAATGAGGTTACTCCAAGAGGTGTGGAACATTAGTAGAGTCAAGGTAATAGTCTCCCACAAATAGAAAACAATTTGGATTTTTTTAACCTATTATTGATGCAATGCAGCGATAAAAATTACCCCTGGAGAGGTACGTAGCCCTTACGGCTGAAGCAGAGGGAAAACTGAGCCAAACCAATAGACTATGGTATGTCTAGTGCAGGCCAGAGGACACATGATGTCACAGTAAGAGAATCCCTGTGATATGTACGACTGAGTTAAAGGGGGTTTCCCACAAAACAAGTTAGCACTTATCCACAGGACAGGTCCTAACTTGCTGATCAGTGGGATCTCAGTGATGGGCCCCCCCACAGATCACTGGAATGAGGGTCTGATCTACCCCATTGCACCCCTAGTAGCACCACTGAGATGGTCAGAACAGCCGGTGGTGCATGGTCAGGCTTCCCCGTTCATTCCTATGGAGTTGAGAGTACGGTGCTTGGCTCCATAGAGGTAAAAGGGGCAGCCCACACATCAATGACTGTCTGCTCCGGCCATCTCATTTTTGCTACAAGGGGTATGACGGGGGGAACATTGAATCCCCATTCCACTCATCGTGGGGGTTCCCTCACTGAGACCCCACCAAACAGCAAGTTAGGCCCTATCCTTTGGAAAGAGCCTAATTTTCTTCATGGGAAAACCCCTTTAAATCCTGCAGTAAAGGGGGGGGGGTAATACAAGGTGGGTAATACAATACCTTGGAGCAACAAGGTTCGGACTAATTCAATTTGGACCTTAATCAAATCATTTGAAAAATGTGTCAAAGCTTCAGCTAAGTGAATGTTGCAAGACTCTCTCATCTCTGCTTCAGAGATACAACATTACGGTAGATACAGAAGTGTCTGGAATTCCAGAGCAGTAATTGTGAATAATGAGATGTTAAAGACTATGGATGCCCTAGATAGTAAGAAAAAGATCTTCCTGTGTGTAAACACAATAGTTATTGCTAATGGAGCTTTGAATTGAGAAATCAGGCGGTTTCACTAATAGGAGGTAAAGGACACAACTACCTCAGCGTCATCTATACATCTAATACATACATAGTGCGGTTACATGTTTTCCATTGGGATCCAGTATATAAGAAAGGGTGAGGATTGGGTGATCATTTCCAATACTATACTATATGTCAACAGTCTAATTCCATGGCTGGGGGTTGATGTATATTGTATTATGCCTTAGAGCACATGAAAACTCTGCACATCATTACCTCGGAAAATGTAACATAGGAGCCATTGGGCAGCCTGTTACCGTCTGTCACAACGCGCTTTACTATGCAGTCAGCAATCATCGTAATGGAGCGCTGCGCTGACATTCTCCCACTAGGTCACTTTGTAAATGAATATGTTTCTTTTAGGTCTTTGTTTCTAACAAGGTCATTTTTAAGAAGATGTTTCCTGTCATCCATAGAAATGCTATTTCAGAGTCTCTTACAGGGTGGTTTTTCATACTTGGATATTCTGTAGCTTTTCTTTGCCCTTGGAATGATTTACTTTTGTCTTTCTCAGCGTTGTACTTCAGTGATTTCTATTGTTCATTGTCTGTCTCACTTTATTGTAATAAGGCTGTTAATATAATTTAAGCTTCTTTTCCACTGACTATTACTGCGATGACTGGTTTCGGCTTGACTTGGATTGGATACTACATGGTTTGTTTTCTACCAACTTTATGATACGGGTAACACAGCTAGCAATGACATTCAATATTAGCTCACATAAGGGGACATGTATCAAGCTTTTGGCTTGTCTTTTTCTAAAATTTTTAAGAGTTTTCATGGTTCCTGTGCTCATTTTTGCGCCTAAAACTGTCTCCTTTCAAAGTTCGCCATGGTGTGCAGTTTCCTGAGTTATCACCTAAATCCAGATGTGAAAGTTGCTAGTTTTCTAAAAAGTCACAAATTTTTGCGCAAATCTACGGCTGCCCATTTACTAATGAAGCTTTATTATTAATCTTGATTCTTATGACAACCCAACATTTTTAAAATCCAATTGTCACAGAGACCAAAAAAGTTCTGGCTGGGATTACAATGATAAAATATACAGTTCCATACAACTTACATACAAATTCAACTTAAGAACAAACCTACAGAACCTATCTTGTATGTAACCCAGGGACTGCCTGTATACTGTGACAGTTCGTATACACTCTGTATTAGTGTATAAATGTATATGAGTGCATAAATGTGTGTGTATACTTGTATGTATATGGGTGCAACTATACATGTGTAGAACTTTATGTGTGTGTATATAAGTATATAAAGGTGTGAATGTATCAGTGTATAAATTTGTGTAATTGTATAAATATGTCCGTGTAGGGGTACATTCACAAGAACGTATGGGGTATGTATATTTGGCTGCAATTTGCTGACGGATATACATCCCTCATAGGCGACTATAGCGCCTGGGCTCGGTACGGTGAGTACAACGAGTAATCACTGTTTCGAGCCATGGCCGCAACAGAGATAGAGCGTGCTCTATCTATGGCCATAAGAATGACCATGTGGCTCTATTCTCTATGGAGAGGGGAGGGGTGAGCCACGATCACCTCTCCAACGTGTCCGATGTGTGCCTGCCAGGCTATAGCCTGTTCGAGCCTACCTATATATCCAGCATGGCGGAGAAGCAGGGATTTCATCACTCACTGGTGTATATATTCTTCATCATGATCCAGAAGTGTTCAGTTGAGCCTTTACTACTACATTTTCCTTACTCAAAGTACTAAAAAAAGGATATACTGTACATAGTTGGGTATTTATATTTTTATATTTTTTATGATTTAAGGCTTATAATTTCTAGTTAACACACAATGAGGTGCCAGGCAAAATATTCTTGCTCTGGGCACCAAACATTGTTAGCGGTAATTGTAAGCAATGTTGTAGTCCTAATAGGGACAAATAAGCCCCTGCCTTGCTCTTGCATTTGTTGCAATTACCACATTGCCTGCAGAAGGCTGAATGTTACTCGACTAATGCTTTTATAATTTAAATAACCTTGTATGAACTTTGAAATTGTTTAGTAAGTGCGAGCAATAATCCTGGAGGCTTCCTTTTTTCTTAACCTTGTACTTAACTCAAATAAAAGCACAAACACTGTCATTTGTAGAAAGCGATGGCCTAAGGTTTTATTGAAAATGATTTAGTCACAGAAGAAAACTTGAAGAAAATAATCTTGGAAGAGAACACTAACAGAATATTGAACAGTACAACCATTTAACTACCATAGATAAGCCACCCTCATCAAAAAAGTTTTGTACCCCCAGATGAGCAAAACTTTCACTTTGGGTCTCTTTCAAAAGATTTGGATCTCTCATTAAATTTGAACTAGAAAATGTTGATGATTATTACATAGGACAATTTAGTAAATGATGGTAATTAGCCTGGTTCACTCCAGCTACGTTACCGATGTGCCTCATAGCGCCTTTCAATTTATTCACCCTCCCCCTGTTGTGCTGGCAGTCCCATCCGGTCCACTCCCTTTCTACCCCCACAGTGCATAGAGAAGGTGATGGACCCCTAGGGGAGTGAATACATTATCGGGACATCGGGGGAGGATTGGAGGCTAATTAGCATAATTTGTATAACTCTATCTTACCGCAATATAGAATTATTGCAAAAGAAACATTGTTCCTCAGGAACTGCTTATTAGGGCACCATCAGTAAAACTGATGTAGATGTCCTTTAAATAGATAACACCAGCTAAATAGCCGGTGCTAAATAGTGATCAGTCCCCGGACCCAACCCCAAAAATAAATTCGAGGGTTGGGTTGGGCCTGGCCAAACTCAGCCGTACAACGAGTTTACTGGGCCCTCTCATCTCTATTCACCAGGTAACATTTAATAAATTATTTTCCCTACAAATATATATATAAAGGCAGAATTTACTGACCCTGCTACTTTTCCACAGAAAATAAGCTTAGCTGTGATAATGTTTCTAAGAAATCTATTTAACAGGCCCTCCCCCGAATTGAAAATCTAGTGCAATTTTAAGACTTTTAACCCCCGCCCTGAAAATAAGACCGAACAGCAGTCATTGCTACAACTCCCCCCAAACTATACATAAGCATTACTAAATCATTTAGATCAGCAAAAGGCTGAGGCATGATCAAATAATTAATGGGATAAAATCACTGACAATTGGATTGCAAATGCGCTACAAGTAGCAACTTGAAGAAGTACTGACAAGAAGTGCTCATTTAAAGGGATTTTCCCACAAAACAAGTTTGGCCCTATCTACAGACACCGGCTGTAACTCACTGAGCATACGCAGCATGCTCAGTTTGTTACCTAACGGTACCTTCAGACGCCCGTCTATGGGGACGTATATGGGGCCGCATATATGTCCCCATAGACGGCAATGGCGGCAGGGCCGAGGTACGGTGCCACAGATGTGGCACCGATCCGCGCCATACACTGGTAAAATATAGAGCCTGCTCTATCTTTTCCCGAGTGTGCGGCTGTGCGCTGCTGTTTTCTATGGAGGACGGAGAGGGTCACTTCCTCTTCCTTTCCAGCGCATGGCATGGTGAGTGAACCCCAACACAGTGCACTAAATCTGTATTGCACTGTTAGATAAAAAATTGCTTGAACAAGTGATCGCCTGTTCAAGCCAACCTATAAGACAGGAAAAAGCTTAAAACACTTAAAGTTTTTTTTTTTTTTTAATGAAAATCAATTTAATAGCATATTTAAGCACCACCATTCCCTTTAATTATGTAATAAAGTACAGAAAACACAAAATCACATAAAACCCCCACATAATTGGTATCCCCCGGCCATAACAATCAGTACAATAAATTGATAACATTATTGGACCTGCCTGGTGTCACGGGTGGTCCCGCGATCCATGTCTCGGATCGCGGATCGCTCTTCCCCAGACTGCCATGCGCGCGTGTCCCCGCCTCCTAGGGTGCGCGCACGGCTCCTGACGAAAATTTAAAGGGCCAGCGCACCGCTAATTGGTGCACTGGCTGAATACCTCACCTTTAAGAATCCTGCCTCTTCCTGTGTCCCCTGCCGGATCTTTGTGCCTCACAGCCTAAGAGAAAGCTTCCTGGTGATTATTCCTGCGTTCCTGTGTATTCCTGCGTTCCTGTGTATTCCTGCTTTCCTGTGTGTCTCCGCGCCTGAGTCCTGTGTTGCCGTGTTACCCGAGTTCCTCCGTGTTTCTGTGTTCCGTGTGCCTGTGTTCCCGTTCCCACCTGCCTGGACCTCCCATTGCTGACCCCGGATTTGGACTTGACCTTGCACCTCTGCCGCCTGCCCTGACCCCGAGCCTGGACCTGACTACGAGACTGGTACCTCGACCTCGGCTGCCACCGTGGGCTAGTCGCACCTGGGAACGACCTGGTGGTATCCTGCCGCAGCAAGTCCAACCCGCTTTGCGGCGGGCTCTGGTGAAAACCAGGTGCCACTTGGGTTCCGGTCCCTTAAAACGCCATAAAAAATGTAAACTTCATATAATCCCTTCACAAAAATGTTCCAAAAAGTGATCAAAAAAGATTATGTGTGCCAAATTGGTACCACTGAAAAGAACAACTGAACACGTAAAAAATAAGCCCTAAACCAGCTCTCTCAACCAAAAAAATACTTAAGTTATGTGTCTGAAAACAGAGCGATACAAAAACAAATGAGATTTTCTCTATCTTAGTTTTTCTTCAGTAAAATTGTAAAAATATATTTTTAAAAACACATAATTGATAATATATTATTTTTATGGTACTGTGAAAAGCCCCCAAAAATTGCCCCAAAAACTCTGAAAACAGAATTGATGATTTCCTTTTCCTTCAAGCATTCAAGAGTTACTAAAATTTTATCAATAAGCTAAAGACCCACTTGTGACCCACAGTGAATTAAGGTATTTGTAAAGTGCATCTAATCTCACAGAAAATAATCCCTTATAGGTCCAAATTGACCAAAAAATTAATAAAGATTATATAGCCTTTAAAAAGTGACAATGCAAATCTGCTCTGAATGGCGCAGCATCCCTTCAATGCCCTGGCGTGTGCCCATACAGCAGGTTACCACCACATCTGGGGTAATGTTATACTTGGGAGAAATTGGGTATCAAGCTTTGTGGAGCGTTTTGGTATTTTATCAACAGAATTTGTACTTGGCTGAGGTTTTTATCTCAGAGACTCCATGCTCTGCCGTCCCATGGCTAAAATGATTTTGTTATCAACACTTCAAATCAAATATTACTATGCTATATTTTTTGTGCATAAAAGAAGGATTTCATCACTAGTAAAAGTTAAACGCTCACATATCTAATTGTACTGATCAGGGATTTCTAATAAGCTGCGTGTGCCAACATTAGAGACCTGGGTGGCCTGATTATCATAACAAGCTTGTTCAACAACTGATGCCATCTAAAGAAAATAATGACTGTGTAATAACATTTCCTTTTGATTAGAGCCCTTGCTTCTCTTCATACAGAGAAATCTAATCTGTACGCTTCAAGGCATTTGATTTGCAACCCCTTAGTGGCCTGTGGTCGATAGAAGCTTTCTGAATTCCAAAAGTAAAGTTTTTGTGCAACATATTAAATACATGACTCAGTATCATCCTAATAAAATCAGAATAAACATATTCCATCAGATCCTTTTTGGATGTAGGAAAGGTCTTTAAATATTTCCCCATCCTTATTATATTGTATTGTATGTGCTGTACAGTTACCTTAGAGGATTCTAGAGTTTACAAGTAGAGATGAGCCGACCCAACATTCAAGTTCAAATAAGACGTTTGGGTTCGGGCGCCTGAACGAGAGAAATTGGAAGTTAGATTGTTCGGCCGCCAATGGACACCCCTATGGCACCAATGGACGGACCTAACAACTATCCATGGCTATGAGTATCCCCCTGGCTATGGTGTCCCACTGGTCAATCATAGCCACGGTTAGTTGCAAGGGGTATTCGTTTGCCGGTTGTTCAGCCAATGAACCCAAACTCCACTCATCTCTATTTACAAGACATCCATCCCATGTAAACGGATAATTCCCAAGCTTATTTACTTGAATTGGCAACTTGACCGTGTTAAATTCTTAGCTATAGTGTTGGTGACTTTCAGTGCCCTGATTGAAACATGCTGTTTGTTTCAATTGGAGTTTTAGAAGAGCACAGAAATTGTACATGCTAGGAATTGGTTTTGGTTGGTTTTGATCTAGTTTCAAATGCTACCTCAAAGAAATTCCAGAATGTTGTAGAGAAATGCTAAAATAATATATTATTTCTGTCAATTATACCATTTCCGAGATAATCACATTTTAATCTGTATGCTAATTAGGCAATTGTTCCCCCAAGCACCATCGCTCCTTTCTCCATCAGACATGCAGGAAATCTGGCTTATGAAAAGCATTGGTCGACCATGTCAGCAAATAGAGTGATTTGGCTAAGGATACCACAACTTGAGGTGCTGAAGACATGGTCCAGGTGCACCAAATGCCTCATTAGCATATGGATTAAACTGGGAATATCTTGGAAATTTCTGAAATAATGATGAAATGTTGGAAAGCACAGAACATTTCTCTACAACAAGCTTGTACACTAAAGGCTTGGGGGAGCTGGTATACTAAAGGCTACATTTTGTCTACATTAGTTGAATCTGCCATACACCCTTAACCCCTTAACCACTTGACCTCATTTTTGTATTTCAGTTTTTTGCTCCCCAATTTAGAAAATCCAGATGTATTTTTATTTTTCCCATGCCGGTTTTTGGTATAACAAATTGTACCTTCCAGTGACTGTATTTAATATTCCATGCTGTGTATCGGAAAGCAGGAAAAAAATTCCAAATGTGGTGAAAAAGCAAATACACACCATTTCTTGTGTACTCTGTATTTACCGTATTTTCCGGGCCATTAGGCGCACCGGAATATAAGGCG
>CM033642.1:28415899-28432100 GCA_019512145.1 Engystomops pustulosus | reverse complement strand
CAATGTAAAGAGAACCTGCCATGCAAATGAACCCACCCAAAATAAATGAATACCAAAAAAACGTATATAGGATCAGTTTAACTCAACATCAACAACAAGTCCATATCATATTATTATAAATTCATCTTTTTATTATTGTACGACAAAATAGACAATCCAAAAATATATTAAAAACATAATAAAACCACAATAACAACAACACATGAGGTGGTGGTCATATGTCAAGACCAATATATTCCACAGTGGGATATTGCACCTAGGCTCATGAGGGTGATCACATAACAAATAATACCAGGTATTAGCAATGCCCAAAACGGGGCATAGTATAACCTACAAGTGCCTACCAATAAAGTGTAAATTACCAGGCCACCACCACAGCACCCAAAATAAATACTTCATTTAAAACTATGATGAAAAAGCACATACACACCATTTCTTGTGTACACTGTATTTATGTCTTTGTCTCTTTGTTTCCAAATGACTTCTCCTCTTTATTCCTTGGGTTGGTACGATCATGGAGATATCAAAATTATAAGGGTATAAATACATGTTAAAAGATTTTAAAAAATTAAAACCTTTTGTACAAAAGAAATTCTTCATGTTTCGACACCAATAACTTTTTCATACTAAAACATACAAAACAGTTCTTGTGTGATGAAATGATGTTTTCAATGCTGCTATTTTGCACACTGTGTGATCTTTTACTGTGTTCTTTTTATAAAAGTTTAGCAAAATGACAAAAAAGTGGAAGTTTGGACATTTGGGAGCTACTTTCTGTTACAGCATTCGACACTGGGAATAACCGTGTTTATATCCCGGGACTTTTAGGATACGGGGATACCTAACATGTTTATAAATGCATGTTTATTTCTACATTAGTTCTAGAGAAAGGAGGTGATTTAAATGTTTTAAATATTTTTTTTTACTATTTTTTTAGACACCTTAAGGGTACTTAAACCCTTAGGGCTCTAATCACTTCTACCATATATATTGCAGTTTTGCTAGAGATCTCTAAGAGAGAGATGAGTTTAGATTAGAATTGACAGCACTGGGAGTATTGCATAGACTACTGGCTGTCATAGCAACAGATCTCACGAGGGTGATGATTGAATCAAATATGGCGGCCTGGCAGAATTTAAATGCCTCCAGCAGCTTTTGCGGGAGCATTTAAATGGTTTACACCCACGATCGGTGATAGCAGTGCAATATACAGCAACCACCCATCCTGTATGGAGAGGGCTCTGCCTAATAGCCCTCCCCATACACCTGGCCCGATGCTTCACCATAATAGTACAGCACACATTGGGAAGGGATTAAAAAGGGCTCTTCAAACTTTTATGTTTTCTAGGTGGTGTACTACACATTGCAACACAGTTTTTTCTTTGGCTCTCACTTTTCCCAAGAAATCTTTTTAGCACCCAATATTCTGATTAGGATCTCTACCGTATGGTGGGCTATGTCAGAGCGTGAGATACATTATTGGTTCATATATTTTGGTATATTTGTTACATTTTTGGTTTCTTCAAGTGTTTCTCATTCACTAAAACTGTAATAGCCTATATTAAGGGATGCCTGTCAATTAGAACTATACATTTCCATGCATGGGTATAACTAGGAGAGGCAGGGCCCCATAGTACGCTTCTGAATCATAAAAATCATTAAAAATCATACATATTTGTATATTCACACATGCTAGTTCCAATCACACATTTATATACTCATGCGCACACATATAGAGCATATACACACATACACACATATGCCATATACAAATGTACAGTGTATATACACACATACAGTATGCACACCATACACTGTACACACATACAACATATATACATCACAGATACAGTATGTTATAAACAGTACATATTATGCTGTACAACGTGCAGCATTATATGTATATAATGGTGAACATTTCCCACTCTTTAGTGTGTCAGGTCAGATAATAACAGGGCCCCCTGACACTGTGGGCCCCATAGCAGCTGCTATGGCTGTTACTCCTGTAGTTACGCCCATGCTTACATGAAATGAGCCATTGTGCCTGTGTCAACAATAAAGGGCATGTGGTTGACCTATGACTTCACTGATCAAACATTGGTGGGGTGCCCTAACCATAGGTGATCAATAATAAAGTTACTGTAAATGTTATACTTCTTATAGTATATAATTATAAACGTTGTGTATGTGCAGATTAAAAAATGATAGAATAATATAAAAAGGTCTAAAAAAATAAAAACTCTAATCATTTGAGATCACATTATCTTTATAGCCAAAGATAAAAAAACACATATAACTTATAAAGATGATCTAAAACATGTTTCATAGATGATTACTCTATGTTTATGCTTGAAGAAGCACACCGATATAATGAGCGTGGCTAATAATAAGGAAACTGCCTTTTCCAATGCAGACTCCAGCATTTCTAGTGTTTGATAGAGATCTGCCCTCAAAATGACTCTAAGCAAAAGGTAAAAAAAACTACCAGCGATTAATAGTTTTCCTTAAATTTGTCTTTTCTTTGGCTCCTCCTTCCATTTTTATATTTTGATTGTACTATAAAAGTCAAGGTTTGAGTCCAGTTCATAGTTGGAGACAATTTCACAAATCTTTACTATTTCAGAACAATGATTAGACTATGGGAACTTCGTTCTGTAGCCTTCACTAGGGCAGTTTTTGTGGAATTTTTCGCAACCCTTTTATTTGTGATGTTTGGTTTAGGCTCATCATTAAATTGGCCCGGGGCACCACCAAGTGTTCTGCAAGTTGCCTTAGCTTTTGGCCTTGGCATAGGGACTTTAGTGCAAGCTTTTGGTCATGTAAGTGGTGCCCACATCAACCCAGCTGTAACGCTAGCTTTTATGGTGGGCTCTCAGATTTCCTTCCTGAGAGCAGTTTTTTATGTGGGGGCTCAGTTACTAGGAGCTGTGTCTGGAGCGGCCATTCTTCAAGGACTTACTCCGTTTGAAGTCAGAGGAAACCTATCAGTAAACGGGGTAAGAAAATGTCCAGGTCTAGTTAGTTGGCGAACGCTTTTAGTAGCTGTGTGGCGGCTCAAGCACTACAACCGAAGCCACGATAGTTTTCAGCTAAGTGCCAATGCGCAATTTCAGTACACTTATTGCTCCTCTGCTGTGTTCATCAGATCGCGAACGTTATTGGAGTCCCTGATGACCACTATACAGTAGAATGATGGATAAATTCGGATTATTCTTGTAGCTTGCCCTCTAGGTCCCTTAAGCTAGATGATCGCGAGGGCCGAAAGGGCTTCAATGATAGTCACTCTACCCAACGCTCCTGTGCTGCCTTCCCTACTCTTCAAGTCACTTTAAAATAGTGCTGACATGGCACGTTCTGCTGGCCTGTGCCTGTCAGGAGGAGGAGTCGCTGAATGGTGACCTTGTGGCTGTTTGATGGCTTGAGTGCCCACAGAGAGGGCTCTCGATTGGCCACCGGGCTGGCACCACGTGCATAGGTTTCTCCATCACTAGCCATAGGTAACTAGAATCGTTGTGGGGGCGCTCTTGAGAGTTTATGATAAATCTCCCCGCATAAACACACTATAATACTATTTCATCTCCTAAAGCGTAACGGATATAATATTCTTACCTATTCGGCTTATGCGGATAACTACGGTGCGGGGGACGGGTGGTACCATACGTGCATGGTGTCAGGTGTCTGGGGCAATTGCCTTTGTTATCCGACCTGCTCTCGGAAAGAAGATAAGCACATTTGAATATTGTAGAGGTGTGCAAGAGACTATTTCTGGGCCGAGACATTTTCTGTCCCTGGTACGCAAAATCTGTCGCCGAGCAACGGGCAGAATTATGATCAACAGTCCTGCTAGACCATTCGGTTCTAGTCTACGTCACACGGAGGGGGAAAAGGTCATGCGCCAATCGCCCAAAGTCCAATAGGGGCTGTGACACAAATTATATTCTGTCTTGAGTTTCGACGCCGCAAATCCATCGCTCCCTTTTCGGAAAAGAGTCGGAGTAACACTTAACGGAAAAAGTCGATTTTTTCTGTCGCCCGACCGCTACATAAAGGTCTTATAGCAGTAACATGGGGTGGAGACGGGCGCACAAACTGGGTCAGAACGGCCATAGTAAATGTCCCCTCCAGTATCAGAGGAAACCTATCAGTAAACGGGGTAAGAAAATGTATATTATTTGGAAATATATCTATGACTGGCAACAACTGCAACAGAATTAGGCTATTATTGTGGCTTTTAACCCTTAATCCTTATATTTCATAAATATTAAGTAATGTTATGAACCATAAACATATGGGGGAGATTTATCATCACGTTTCTGAGATAAAACTGTTCTAGTTGTCCATGGAAACCAATCAGAGCTCAGCTGTAATTTTATAAACAGATGTGGGAAAATGAAAGCTGAGCTCCGATTGGTTGCCATAGGTAACTAGAACAGTTGTGCTCTTAGAGAGTTATGATAAATCTCCCCCATAAACCCTATAATACTTTTTAATCCTAACTACATATATATATATATATAGACTGGATGTTTTTTCTTTTTTGGACCATTCTCTGTAAACCCTAGAGATGGTTGTGCGTGAAAATCCCAGTAGAGGTGGCCGGTGAGTGTATGTATATATATATATATATCAAAAAGAAGTATCAGAATACACTGAATATTGGCAACTTGTATAACTTTTCTTTACTCAAACCATATCAATTATCTGCTGAAAGTGGACAACCCCTTAAAGGAAATCTACCATTTGTTTTTATGCATAATGAACAAAACATACCATGAGAATGTTGTAGCTGCACTGATGCGGAAACATATCTTGTTTCATCCCGAGGCGTTTTGCTGAAAAACTATTATAAAATTATGATAATGAGGCTCTTACCCTAATTATGCACTCCTTCAGCATGCATAAGGCAGCCTCATCCCACCCTCCATAAGCCTTCCCAAGAAGCTGTGAACTCATGCAGGTTTCCCAGTATTCTGTAGATCATTATTCTACAATGTCATTCAGGAACTTGTGACAGCTGGGTATAGGCTGGCTGCTGTGCATAAACACATTACTTCCACATACACTGAGCTGCTTGCACTGCCCAGACAGGACTAATCAACCTGAGCTGGATGACTCATACACACTAGCTTGGGGGATGGTGCATTTATTGATTACTTCTGTCTGTCAGGGACAGCACATGATGTGATGATGTATTCTCGGCTTATGCTGGACAGGACAAGGTTGAAGCAGTGCATAATTAGGGTAAGAGGAGAACACTGGGCAGCCACAGGAGCGCAAGATCCTCATTATTATAATTATATTATTGTTTTTTCAGAAAAACCACTCAGTACAGGGATTAAACAAGATATGTTTCTGCAGTGTAGCTACAGAATTCTGAAGGTATGTTTGGTTCACAATGCATGAAATCAAATGTTATGTTTCATTTAATTCTTATGACATTGTTTTCTGTTTAAACAGTTCAATATTTTTAGAATATTTTTTTTATTGATCAAAACATTTATAGATGATTGCTAATAGTTAAAGGACATCTACCACCAGGATGAAGGATTGTAAACCAAGCTCAAAGACATGCTGGTGTGTGCCCCCTCTGGCAGGATCTGCTCTTCCTGTACAGTGGTAACATTGCATCCCTATCCCAAGAGTCTATACCACTTTTGATACATGACATGATCTTGCTGGCCTTAGAGGCAGCTGATTGACATTGCATGCTGTTATTTAATCTGTGATCTACTAGTAACTCCAGGTCCATCTCAACAAGGAAATCTCCCAGATTTACTCCCCCAAGGACATATGTTGCCTGTGGATTATTAGCTCCCAGGTGCATAACCTTACATTTATCCACATTGAACCTCATTTGCAAAGTGGATCACCAAACACTCAGTTTGTCCAAGTCACCCTGCAGCCTATGAACATCCTCCATAGACTGTATTACACTACACAGCCTGGTGTCATCTGCAAAAATAGACAAGGTGCTATTATTATTATTATAAATTACCTCTATATCATTGCCAATTATCATGCCAATTATACTCAGCATTGAAACTCGGAGGCTCTGAAGGAGGACCATAAGACCAAAGAGGACTCTGTGATTTCCACATACGGGGATAACCCTTTGTACTGCCATAACAAAATGACAAGTATTTTGGGTGATTTTATCTTATGAGATTTCTATTAACTTTCAAAGTTCTTGTTTTAGATTTATTACACAGGTTGTTCCATGAACCCTGCAAGGTCCTTTGCCCCAGCTATAGTTACAGGGATTTTCAATGCCCATTGGGTAAGATTTCACTTTTTACTTTCTGTGACTAAATGTGTTTTTTTGGAATTCCATGCCATGAAGTTACACATATGCGATGGGTTGGGTTCTTGGTTTATCCAACTCGATAAGATAATTGTGGGTTATTATTTCTGTAATCGTTATGTAACTATATAATTACACGTATTACACTTTTCAATGATTGTGTAAAGATACTATTGGCCAAATGTATTATCTTCTGGATTAATACAGGTAGTCCTCGGGTTATGTATCAGATAGATTCTTTAGGTTTGTATTTTGGTTGAATTTGCTTGTAAGTTGTAACAGGTATATCTCATATTAACTTCAGACAAAAACTTTTTTTTGTCCTGTGACAATTGTATCTCCAAAATTTTTTGCTGTAATGGGAACAAGGATTATCAATAAAGCTTCATTACAGACACCTTACAGCTGATCATTGCAGTCTGGGACTATAGTAACATCCAGAGAGCTTCATCAGAGGTCGCATGGGGCAGAGGGGTCTGTCTTTAACTAGGGGTTGTCTGTAAGTCGGGTGTCCTTAAGTCGGGGACTGCCTGTACTTTGTTTTACCAGTGATGTCTATCTGATGGCAATTGTTGTTTGTCTGTATTTGTATGTCTGTTTATAGTGATTAATATTTGTATATTATCAAGGCTTTGTGTCTTGGAAGGAGTCAATTTGTGTTTTATGTATTTTTTAGCTTGGCCAGACGGCTCACATTTACGATGTTGAGTGCATTACTTATATATTCTACACAGACATTGGCACTCATCTCACTAACAGAAACTTACCATCAATAAAACTCTCTTTTTTTGGACCTATTAACAATGTTCCAGTAGCAATTTATAGATGTTAAACAGCCATCTTGGCTCTGATCATCAAAGGGGTTAGCGATTGGTTGGCAAGTCAGCTGGGTGCCTATTTTCGGCCTTAAAAATTATTTTTAAAAAATTATAAAAACAATTTGATCAACCTCTTTACCCTAAACTCTACTTAAATAATAACTACTGCTCAATTAATTTAAAAAATACAAAAACATTTATCCCATAAACTGAAATCTATAAGAAAAAAAATCTATGCTTTATTGCAATTCAGCCACCTATGAAAAGTGACCAAATGGGCATATTATTCTTAAAACCGTAAAAATGTAATCCCTTAACAACTTTTTGGATTTTTTGTTTCCAGTTTTTGCTCCCCACATTAAAGCTTTTTATTTTTTAGTGTACAGAACTGTGTGAGGGATTGTTTTCTGTGTTACAAATTGTACTTTCCAGTGACAGTATTTAATATTCCATGCTTTGTGTTGGGAAGCAGGACGTCAGGGTGGACGTGTTGAGTAAAAAATACATACACCTAAATATTAATAAATATTTTAATATAAACAGGAAAATATGCTAAAAAAATATAAAAAAAAAAAACCTGCTACAGTATAAAAAACATTTATCAAAAGTAGAGTAATCTGCACTAGGTAAAGTTTGCCTGTGGAGTGTGCAAGGTGTGCCAGATTATTGAATATTTCATTAGGTCTTTATTATTCTGGTGCCCCCTGCACTGCTCGGGAAGCGTGCACCAACTTTTTCTTTGAAAATCTTTTACATAGAGTGTGCGAGACAATTCTGTCAAGTCGCTGTAATAAATGTGCGTACAGTCTAATTCAGTTCCTGGGGGGCCCCTCTAGGTGGACGCGGTGGACACAGTGCAGATGCAACACAATACTGGCACAAACACTTTATAACAACATGTGCAAGCAGTTTGCATGTTCTTTTCAGTGCAAATTCAGACAGAAAACTGGCACAAATATTTCAATTATGTTGGGCGATTATATAAGAAAACGTCCACCACATTGGAATTTGTTTCCAGCTTTTCAATACACGCCAGGGAATATTAAATACCACCATTAGGAGGGACAATTTGTTGCGTAGAAAGCAAGCTGTTATACAGCTCTCTACACAGTAGAACTAAAAAGGTATGGATTTTTGAAGGTGTGGAACAAAAAAATGGAAACGGAATAACGAAAAAGGGCAGTGGTGTTAAGGGGTTAAAGCTTTTTCAGGCCTGGTCAGTAAGGGGTTAATGCCTCAAGGTTTTCTAGGTCTCTACTTGCTGTCATTCTGTAAGAACCTTCATAGTTTACTTCCTGTGGATAGAAATCTGTCCCTGGTCATGTGATGTCACACAGGTGCACGGCTCCTTATAACACACAGCTCTGATTACTCTCCATGATAGAATGAGCTGTGCACCTGTGTGACATCACATGATCAGGAAGAAAACAATAAAGCTTCCATTAGAAAGAAAGCAAGAAGAGATCTAGAAAACCATGAAGATTGGTTACAGAAAGTGTAATGGAAAATGTTAGAACATTATCAATTATTTGCTAAACAACCTCTTAAAGGACATCTACCATCAGAATTCCTGATGAAAGATGATTATTACATACCTCCCCCTCCTGTCCCTGTGTGTCCTAAGCTTCATTTCTTATATCTTTGCATGGTCGCATTTCTGTAAAAATAAGTGTATACAATATGCAGATTAGCCTGTGGTGCTCTGCAGAGCACCATCAGGCTCCAGTGTAATATAATTTATGCTCACCCCGGGGCCGTACTAGACACATTCTAAGAGTCTGTGAGATTTGAAAAGAGCCGATGAAATCACCAGCTCTCATTAGATGTTTGGATCAAATCTTCCAAGTTTACTTTATATTCACTATAGAGCAAAACAGATTATTTAAATGATATGCATAATGTGAGACATTTCATAATTTTATTGTTTCCTTATTACCTACTGTACTTTTTTTTCAGGTTTTCTGGCTTGGACCAATGTTTGGAGCCACTTTAGGATCTCTTATGTATCACTTTATATTAATTCCAAACGCTAAGACCTTGTCAGAAAGAATAGCCATTCTGCGAGGGGAGCTGGAGCCTGAAGAAGACTGGGAAGAGAGGGATATGCGTAGAAGACAATCAGTAGAGTTACACTCACCCCAGACTATATCAAGAAGTGGGATGACTGAAAAAGTTTGACTTTGAGTAAATTGGAGAAAAGAAAGGTTATGTTGGCTTATGCCATCTGTTGATGAGGATGTTTGACTAAATTCATTGAATGGTGTTATTATTTTGTATAATACTAATACATAATCGTGTAGGACATGACAGCATAAAACAAGAGTTTGGTAAATTTAACTAAAATTGACCAAAATGAGTCTTCCTTGCACAGATGTCAATAGTATTTCTTTCTGCATTCTATGGAGCAGATGAGCGGTGTCTGAGGACATCTCAATAGGATCTTAAAAGTAAAGAAGTCATAGTTTGGATGCTACAGCCTTTACATAAACTGTCTCTGCCCAATTGGATTAGGTTCAACATCAGCTGATCGGATGCACATCGGATGGCTTATTCATTACTGTACAGGAAATTGGGCCCATGGAATATCATTGCACCCAATCAGAATTTTGGGAGTGAAATGCCTGTGGCTGACCACAACCAATCTGTGATCAGCTGTCATGTAACAGCTTTTTCAGTCTTCCATTCCACAGTGATATCCAGTGAAGTTCACCTGTTAAGACGTCCAGAAATCGAGAAAATGTCGCACTGAAAATCAATGAATCTTCCATAGTGGATCACAGATATGAATGTTTACCTGTGCTCCATTCACTTTTGTGGGATTTCTGAGAGATTAATCATGGAAGTCCAGACAATTTTATGGAGCGCAGCATAAGTATAAGAGCCCAAAACCCCATTCCATATAGGACACTGCAGGAGAGCTTCAGTTCCCCATTCTCCCAATTATTAGTGAGACCCTCAAAGATCAGTATGGTAACTTTTATTCTAATTTGTCAAATAGTCACAGACAGCAAATAGTCACGGACAGCAAAAATATCTTGAGAGAAAGTACAAATGTGTCACATACACATGGACAAACACAAAAAAGCATTAAATGTAAACTGTAAATGAAATCTGCAGTAACATTATTCTGTACTTGCTCATAAAGCTTCATACAGCATTTTTCTAACAGTAGATGGGTAGACTGGGTAGTTGTATGGACAGAGTAATACAAGTAATCAAGAAAGCAAGATAGCAAATAAAACTTAGCTTATACAAATACATTTGAAAATATAGTATATTCTACGCAGATTTAAAAACATCTACACATCACCACAGCCATGGCAGTGTGCCACCACTGAGCAGGTCAACTTAAAGGGAACCTGTCACCACATTTTTCACAAATACGGCTAGTTGCAGGTTCCCTTAGAGCCCCTTTAACTCACACCCTTCTTTTAGCTAAAAAATTATTTCCCTCAGATCCCCATAAAATCAACTTTATAACCTTGCCTTGCATATATCCAGCGAGTATCAGAGGGGGTGTGGACTCCCTGGGATGAATCCAGCTGCTCCTCCCCATGCCTTCTCAGCAGTCAGCAAATAATGTCATGCCTCCATGGTTGTCTACTCCCCTCCATGGCACCATGGAGGCATGCTGTCATTTCAAATGATCAGATATATGCATGGGATACAGTTTGCTAATGTTAGGAGACTAAAGAACGATGATGTCCCCTGGTCACATGACATTACTTGCAAGGCATGGGAAGGAGCTCCTGGGGATCTGAGGGAAAGAATTTGTAACTAAAAGAAGGGTGTCAGTTAGTTTATAGGACGCTATGGGAAATTGCCATTAGCTGTATTTGTGAAATATGTGGTGACAAGATCCCTTTAACAACTGTAAGTAAGAGTGGATCTTACCACGGGAAGATGAGTTTAGAAGCCTGAGGTTATCATACAGTATGCTTCTCCAGACATTCAAGTCCTTTCTATCATACATACAAGCTCAAAACTATGTGGGAGAACTGACTCTAATAACCCTCCATGCACGAAGTCCTGTCCCTATAAGGACAATACCCACAACTCACCCTGGCCAACTACTGCCAACACCAATCCTCAGGTTCAGGTACATAAGTCTACAATATAAAAGTCCAGATTGGTGTACATATAGCTGAACGGGCCAATCAGCAGCCAATAGCTGAGTACAAACAAGCATATGAGAAACTTACATTATAGTTTTGTAGTGTTGTATTTGTATGTTGTATAACTAGATTGTAGCACTTCTTTGTTGTAATGTATTGCTCAAATTCCTTGCTTAGTTTTGTTAACCCTTTTGGCCAGATTAAGACATGGTTAATAAAAGTCTCTTTCACACTAGACTTGTCTTTCCCTGCCCTACACAGATAGACAGGACATTTGTGTGTGTGTTTTCTTGTTTTTTTTCTGGTTTTGTACTTGTTTAATATAATCTAATATTATATATTAGATTATAGATACATTAGATTATTAATTATCTAATTAATTAATTATTAATATTAGATTATTAGATATTAATATATCAGGCAGCTGAGTCTGTGGGGTTTTTGAGACTTTTTTTTTTTAAAAGTAGCACAAAAGTCTCAAACTCTTCTGCAAACTCTTCTTCTAAAGTTTTCCCTACTCCTGGTCAATGCTGGATTATTTGTGACTTTTGTGCGTGGAAGTGCAGCTTAGCCACCTGACTGGGCTTGAATCTCAGTAACACATACAGGGGGCATGTATTATCGCCTTTCAAATGGAAAACTGGCAGAGTTTTTTTTTTATTTATGGAGAGGTGGCGCCACAATTTTGGTGATTTTCCGACACTCAAGACTTGTTCTTTTTTTGGGTGCAAACTTGTAGCGCCACTTGTGTATTCAACATTTTTCTTACGCTTCTATTTTTGGTGCCCAATTAGAGCAGCTAAAAACTGGTCTGTGGGATTCTATTTCACCTTCATGAATGGGGAGACATTTCTAACCCTTTTTGTTTGGCACCAAATCATTAATCCCTTGTGCCACAAACTTACATCCTCCTGAAAATCCTGACATAGAAATAAACGCACAAGGCTTCAGAGAGTGCGCAGGTTCACTCCCCAGCAGGCCGTGTCCCCCTTCACGGTCCTCCATACCCCCCCACGCGGCGTGAAGAAGGCGGATTGGGGAAAAATACGCAAACCCTTACATTTTTTTTTCATGTTTAGTTTTATTTGGGGTTAAAAGTAGAAAAAAAAAGCTTTTTTGGGAATTTACAGTATTTTTTTATTTTCAAATTATTTTTGTTTCGGTCGTTTTGATATATAATATGTATAGTCTTGGGAGTTAATGTAAATGTCTTTGTATGAATATTTATTAATATTTTTGTTTGTGTGTGTATGCTTTTACCTTATATGTCCTCCATGAGGTCATAAAAGACCCCTGGGGGACATTTTCACAGGTTATTTTTTGTAATTTTTACCTTTTTTTTCTTTTACAAGTTTTCCCCTGTAACTGGAGCATCTATAAGTAGAAGAAAACTCAATCTAAAGATGTTGCTGCAGACATCTAAAGTCAGCGGGTGGTCCGTAACAAGTTAAGAAAGCCCTTTTCAGTACAAGAAATTCTGCAGCAGAGTGGCCATCAACCAGTTGGAACCTAGTGGTTCGTTTCCCTACAGTCAAACTCCCTTAATCCCTTCAAACAGTTACACCTAAACACTTTTATCTCAGCCACAGATTCACTTTTATTCCTATAATTATGCTCCAGGAGTAAGTAGCAGTGTTTATGAATTGCACATGCTATCACGCCAGGGGAATAAAATTGTGGCCTTACATTATGTGTTTTCTTATTATCCATTTGGAAAGGTTCAACAAGCAGTAAAATAAATAGCATTGAATGTAATTCATCAGGTAAGACACCGGGGAACGATAAGGAGGAGATGGATGCACTCAGGCCTAAATCAAGGTAGTCAGGCAGATTAAGTACTAATGCAATATTTTATGTTTATACCACAAACAGATTAAATACAGCCAATAATATTCCTGTTCTGCTAAAACATCATATTCCTAAATCTTCTCACTGTATTATAAACTGCTTATAAGAATGATCTGAAGAGAAACTATCCCTCTATGGAATGTTCCTGGAGTCAATCCAAGATTCACAGCGGTGATGAAATACAGACAGAAATGTCTTATCATGGTTAGATGTTTATATCTTACGTTTTATGAGAAGGTTTAACCTCAAAATCATCTTATCTTTATTTTGTTTATAAATGTTGCAGAAATAAAGAAGTTGTCTGGCTACAATGAAGTGCACCCTGGTATGGCCTAATAGAAAAGATTGTCAATTTTAAAAAACGGTGTTAGATCAGCGGCATTCAAACCAATGTGGAACACGTCACCGGCATTTAACGGGTTTGTGTAAGGGCTCAGGATCGTAAGCTGGACCAGGATAGAATTTTGAAGTTTGGGTTCGAACTTTATAAAACAATAGACTTGTTAAGCAAACTTTCTGACTGTCACTGAGAGGTCAATGCTAGCAGTAAGGCTACATTCACACGACCGTAGGGGGACGTATGTACGGGCGCAAGCCTGCAACAGTACATACGTCCTCCATAGGCCGGCAATGGGCACACAGAGCGATACGGTGCTGCACACTTGTGGCACCGTACTGCTTCCTATACAAGGAAAAGATAGGACATGTCCTATCTTTGCCAATGTTACTTCGCCAAGCACCATGGATTGCTGTGGAGAGGGGTCACCCCTCCTCCTCTCCATGATGCCGGACGTATGCCCGCCGGTCATAGCTGTTCGGGCACAAGTTCGTGTAAATGTATGCTAAGAGGGAATATGCAATAGGTAGCTGACATACAAATATGTAGGAGTGCAAAAGTAACCAGGTTTTGGAAAGGAGTGTCAGATCCATGCTAGGGACAAGAGATTAAATGGCAGCCATTCCAATAATTTAGAGTAAAATGGGTGCAGTAGTGGATACTAAGAGGGGTACTACAATGAAAACCATGATGTAAAGGAGTTTCAATGTTTTAGACAAAGAATTACAGGGGTGACATGGTGTAATGTTTGGAGTGTAAACTAAAAATTAGAGGGCTAACTTAAGGGGGTATTCCGGGAATATGAATACAAAACCCCATAATGCTAAAGCTAAATGAATGCAATTAAACTCAATGGGGCTCATTTACTAATGGTCCGAACGCCGCACTTTCGTCGGGTTTCCCGAATATTTCCGATTTGCGCCGAATTGCTCCGGGATTTTTGCTCACGCGATCTGATTGTGTCGCATTGGCGCCGGCTTTCACGCGACAGAAATCGGGGGGCGTGGTCATCCGACAACCCGACGGATTCGGAAAAACCGTGGAATTTAAAAAAAGAATTGTGTCGCAAGATCAAGCACTTACATGCACCGGGAAGGAGAAGCGAACTTCGGCGCAACAGCAACACCTGCTGGATATCGGGCGCAAGACAGTGAATCCCGGAAGACCTGAATCAGTGTTGGACAACGCGCCGCAATCGCGATTGGACCATGTAAGTAAATGTGCCTCAATGTTATTAATCACAAGTATTTAATTTTTTATTATATTTTCTACACCATAGTACCTCAATGACAAATGAGATAATTCAACGAAAACTGTGTGTTATGTTGGTTCCTAAGAATATCTTTGTGGGAAGTTGTAAGCACTGTAGTACTCATAGCTTCATCAGGATGTCATGATAGAAGGGATCTGTTGTATACACTGCAGTTCTCCTTGCTTACAAAGGTTGTCCTGATGGAAAGTGTATGTATTGTTTAAGCTGCATTCACACACATGTATGGAGGACATATATATGGCCGATATACGTCCCCCATACACTTCTATGGGCTCATGACCCTGTACGGGAGCATTACGGTGCGGCGCATGTGCGGCACTGTACCGCTCCATAGCCCGTAGAAAGATAGGACATGTCCTATATTTCTACGTGATACGGCGCCGTTCACTGTATATGCCTGAGGAGAGGGGCGGGGGTGAGCTGTGCTCATCCCCTGCTCCTCTCCGCAGCGCCGATGTATGCTCGCCCTACTACGGTAGGGCAGGCATACATCGTCTGAATGTAGCCTTACACTGTAATACTCTTTGGTGTCAGGATTCAGGAGTAGTGGACCCACTGAACTATCCGCAGACAATGACATAAGCCGACATCTGGGAGCAGAGTCTAAGTGGCACCTGGTTTTCACCAGAGCCCGTCGCAAAGCAGGTTGGACTTTCTGCAGCATGGTACCCCCAGATTTTATCTGCAGTGGTGGCCAAGGCAAAATACAGGATCGTAAGGCTGAGATGGAGTCTGGGAGAGCGGTCGCCCAGCACCAATCATTGGTGAGCTAGCCCTTTAAATCTTGGACGGACGGTGCCCTAGGAGGCAAGGACAGGGGCTGTTGGAGCAGGGAGACTGTCGCTGGAGTGCACAGAGGTAAGTGAACCTGCTGCTGGCCTGAGGGGGCACAGGGCAGCACATATTTGGCTTTATGATGATGTCCTGAAAATAGGGGTGTGTAGACAGCCCCGTGGTGGTAGACAGCCGTATACAGGGAGCAGACAGGACTAACGTTGTGCAAATCAACTTACGGTTCTTTAATGAACAACAGGTAGCAGGCAACGGGCCTAAACGGTCAACAGCAGATTCTGGTACTGGAGTGGTCTTGGAGAGTGGTCCTCAGGAATAGTGCACCAGCCTGGTAGTAGATGCAGGCTGGAATAATGGAGATGGAGCTGTGTCCAAGCAGTGGAAGCTGCAGCTCTGGTTAGAGTGTCCTGACTCTGGTCCTTGGATTGGGTTCTGTGTCAGTACTGAAGATGTACTGAACACTGTCTCTCTCTTCACTTAGACCATGTGGTCTGGACTGGACCTTGTGGTGAGAGCATGCGCTCAAAGACCTACAGCTGCTATTACCTGAGATCTCCCTGCATTATCCGTTGGGTGAGTTACGCAGGCTCACTAAATGGATACTGACAGGTAGAGGCAGGGCCGGCTCCAGGTTTTAGTGGGCCCCTGGGTGACAGAGCCCTAGTGGGCTCCTTTTTGGGCCGCCCTGCAGTAGTCACACTGTCCCCCTCCCCCCCC
>CM033642.1:28380872-28415050 GCA_019512145.1 Engystomops pustulosus | reverse complement strand
CAGCCCCCCAGTAAGTAATGTGCCCACACAGCCCCCCAGTAAGTAATTTCCTCCACGCAGCCCCCCATGCTCTCCCCCTTCCCTGGCCCCTGTCATGTCTCCCCCTCACCTCACAGATGCAGCACTGGTTTCCCCGGCAGGTCATGTGACCATTACATCATCAAAGGTCCTTCAGCCTCCGAGGCTGCAGCTGGGGAAAGCAGTGAGTGCAAATGTTCTCATCAGATCCTGATAAGAGAGGGAAGGAATCTCCCGGGCATCGGGGCAGATGTCCTGCTGAGCCGGGGAGATCTTTTGACCTAGCGACGCCCCTGGCACTGGTACAATTGATCCGGGTGCCCGAGTGGGCCCCTCCAGTACCCCGGGTCCTCGGCACTTACCCAGGTTAGCTTTGGACCCAACTCTCCAAGTTTACTTTATTTCACTATAGAGCAAACAATTATTTAAATTATATGCATATGTGAGACATTTCATAATTTTATTGTTTCCTCCCTTATTACCTACTGTACTTTTTTACATTTTCTGCTTGGACCAATGTTGGAGCCACTTTAGGATCTCTTAGGTATCACTTATATTATTCCAAACCGCTAAACCTTTGTCCAAAGAATAAGCCATTCTGCGAGGGGAGCCTGGAGCCTTAAAGAAACTGGAAGAGAGGGATATGCGTGAACCATCATAGAGTTACACTCACCCCAGACCATTCAAGAAAGTGGGATGACTGAAAAGTTTGACTTGATAACTTGGAGAAAAGAAAAGGTTAATGTTTGCTTCTGCCATCTGTTGATGAGGTGTTTACTAAATTTCATTAAATGGTGTTATTATTTTGTATATACTAATACTCAATCGTGTAGGACATGAAGCATAACCAAGAGTTTGGTAAATTTAACTAATTGACTTAAAAAAAAACAAAATGAGTCTTCCCTTGCCAGATGTCAAAGTCTTTCTTTCTGCATTCTCATGGAGCAGATGAGTCGGTGTCTAGACATCTCAAAAGCTCTTAAGTAAAGAATCTCATAGTTTTTGGATTCTAACAGCTTTTACATACACTGTCCTGCCAAATTGGTTAGTTCAACGCAGCTGATCGAGGCACTCGGATGCTTATTCTTACTGTACAAGGAAATTGGGCCCCTGTAATATCATTGCAACCCCAATCAGAATGTTGGAGTGAAATGCCTGTGGCTGACCACAAACCATCTGTGATCAGCTGGTCATGGAACCTCTTTTCTCCTTCCATTCCGCAGTGTATCCAGTTGAAGTTCCCCTGTAACTCACGTCCAAAATCGAGAATGGTCTCACTGAAAATCATGAATCTTCTCATAGTGGATCACTAATATGAATGTTTTACCTTTGCTCCCTCATTCACTTTTTGTGGGATTTTCTGAGAGATTAATCATGGAAGTCCTGTATGGAGCGCACAAAGTATACGAGCCCAAACACCCATTCCATCATAGGCACTGCAGGGAGAGCTTAGTTCCCCATCTCCCATTATATTGAGCCCCTCCAAGAATCCGTATGGTAACTTTATTCTAATTTTGTCAAATAGCCGACGACGCAAACATATACTTGCGAGAAAGTCCAACTGTGTCACATACACAGGGACAAACACAAAAAAGCATTACATGTAAACTGTAAATGAAGCTCTGCCGTCCCCATTATTCTGTACTTGCTCCAAAGCTTTCATACAGCATTTTTCTAACAGTAAAATGTCCCCTATTTGTTGGACTACCTATCTGTTGCAACCAACCTAGGAAACCACTATAATACATTTTTACTACAATATAACTTTAAGCTAATAAAATTTACAAATCATGTAAGTAATAAATCCAATCTTCCAAAGATGACCATGTACCAAGTTATTATAAATAATCTTTATTCTATAACACTCTTACACACCAATGAACATCATGTGCAATCACTGGGTAGATGTATGGACAGAGTAATACAAGTCTCAAGAAAGCAAGATAGTAAATAAAACTTAGCTTATACAAATACATTTGAAAATATAGTATTTGCTAACGTCAGTTTAAAAAACATCTACCATCGCTACACAAGCCATGGCATGTGTGCCACCACTGAGCAGGTCAACTTAAGGGAACCTGTCACCACCACTCAGAGCCTGAAAACCTTTTGGTTCACAAATACCGGCTAGTTGCAGGTTCCATTAAGCCCCTTTAACTCATCCCCTTCCTTTAGCTACAAAATTATTTCCCCTCCCTCATATCCCATAAATCAACTTATAACCTTGCCTTGCAGTATCGCAGCGAGTGTCAGACAGGGGGGGGGGTTGTGGACTTCCCCTGTAGATCCGCTTCTCCTCCCCCATGCCTTCTCAGCATTCCAGCAAATATGTCATGCCTCCCATGTTGTCTACGCCCCTCCATGGCACCATGGCATGCTGTAATTTCATTCAAATGTAGATATATGCATGGGATACAGTTTGCTAATGTTAGGAGACTAAAGAACGATTGCATGTCCCCCTTGTCACATGACATTACTTGCAAGGCTGGGAAGGAGCATCCTGGATTCAGCCCGAGGAGGCCACCCTCCTTTGATCGATTTTAGGGGAGCTGAGGGAATAATTTGGTATCCCGCTAAAAAAGGGTGTCATTCAGTTTATAGACGCTAATGTGGAAATTTGCCATTAGCTTGTATTTGTTAAATATGTGGTGAGAAGATCCCTTTAAAACAACTTAAGTAGCGTGGATCTTACCACGGAAGATGAGTTAGAGCCTGAGGTTATCATAACAGTAATGCTTCTCCACGACCTTCAGTCTTTCTATCATACATCACAAGCTCAAACTATGTGGTAGAACTCTGACTCTAATAACCCTCCATGCCACCAAATCCTGTCCACCTAAAGAGGCAATACCCACAACTCACCTGGCCAGCTACTGCCAACCCCAATCCTCAGGTTCAGGTCAAATAAGTCTACAATATAACAGTCCAGATTGTTACATAGAGCTGACGGCCAATCAGCAGCCAATAGCTGTATAACAGATAAAGCATATTATGAGAAACTTACATTATAATTTTGTGTGTTGTCTTTGTATGTTGGTATAACTCTATTGTAGCACTTCTTGTTGTAATGTATTGCTTAAATTCCTCTGCTCAGTTTTGTTAACCCTTTTGACAGATTAAGAATCGTTAATAAAAATTCTCTTTCACACTAGACTTGTCTTTCCCTGCCCTACACAGATAGACGGACATTTGGTGGTGTGTCCTTTCGTGTTTTTTTTTCTGCGTTCTTGTACTTGTTTATAATAATCTAACCCGTATAATATCGGTATAAGCCGTACCCGAGTATAAGCCGAGGCCCCTAATTTTACCACAAAAAAACTGTGAAAACCTTTGACTCGGATTATAAAGCTGACGGGTGGGAAATCATTGTCACCAGCTCTCCGTATGTCGCCAGCCAGCCCCTGCCCAAGTGTAAAAGCCTGCCAGCCCTTCCCCAGTGTACTCTAGCCGCCAGCCCCTGCCCTCCTGTATATAGCCTGCCAGCCCCTGCCCCATTGTAATATAGCCTGCCAGACCTGCCCAAGTGTATATGCCTGCCACCCCTGCCCCAGTGTATATAGCCCCCCCCAGCCCCTGCCCCCGTGTTATCTACTGCCATCCCCTTCCCCGTGTATATGCCTGCCCAGCCCCTCCCCAGTGATCTGGCCTGCCAGCCCCTGCCCAGTGTATATAGCCCTGCCAGCCCCTGCCCCAGTGTATATAGCGCCTGCACCCTATCCCCAGTGTCTATAGCCTGCCAGCCCCTGCCCCGTGTATATAGCCTACCAACCCTGGCCCCAGTGTATATAGCCTGCCATCCCCTGCCCCCAGTGTATATACCCCCCCTTCCCCGTTGTGCAGCACAACAATACATGAATGGATCTGCACAAAATTCCTACGGTGCCGCCAGAAAAGGCGAGTTTTGGATTTATTTATTTTTTGACTCGAGGATAAGCGAGTTTGGGTTTTCCGCACATTTTTTGTGCTGAAAACTAGGCTTATACCGAGTATATAAGGTAATATTATATATTAATTTAGTAAATTAGATTAATTATTAATTATTAATTCATTAATATTAGATTATTAGATATTAATATATCAGGCACTGAGATCTGTGGGTTTTTGAAAGACTTTTTTTTAAATCGCAATATCTACTTATCAAAAGTCTCAAACTCTTCTGCAAACTCTTCTTCTATTTTCCCTACTCCTGTCAAGGCTGATGATTTGTGCCTTTTGTGCCTGAAGTGCAGCTTAGCCACCTGACTGGGCTGGAATATCAGTACACCACTACAGTGGGCATGTTTATCGCCTTTCAAATGAAAACTAGGGCAGAATTTTTTTTTTTTTATTTATGTAGAGGTGCCACAAATTGATGAATGTTCCAAAACTCAAGACTTGTTCTTTTTTTGAGTGCAAACTTGTAGCGGGGCCACTTTGTATTCACCTTTTTCTTTCTTACAACTTCTATTTTGGTTGCCCCAATATAGAGCAGCTAAAAACTGGTCTATGGGGTTCTTTTCCCCTCATGATGGGAGACCTTTCTAACCCTTTTTGTTTGGCAGCAAATCATTTAATCCCTTGTGCCACAAACTTGCTCCTCCTGAAAATCCCTGACTGAAATAACGCACCATGCTTTAGAGAGTGCGCATGTTCCTCCCCCAGCAGGCCGTGCCCCCCTTCAACGGTCCCTCCATACCCCCACTCGGCGTGAAGTGGTGGATGGGAAAAATTAACGCAAACCCTTCATTTTTTTTTCATGTTTAGTTTTATTGGGGTTAAAAGTAGAAAAAAAGCTTTTTTGGGAATTACAGTATTTTTTTATTTCAAATCTTTTTCGTTTTCGGTCGTTTTGAATATATAACATGTATAGCCTTGGGATGAATTTAAATGTATTTGTTGACTATTTGTAATAATTTTGGTTATGTGTGTGTATGCTTTTACCCTTATAAGTCCTCCATGAGGGCATAAAGACCCCTGGGGGACATTTCACACGTTATTTTTTTTGTCATTTTTATACCTTTTTTTTCTTTTACAATTTTTTCCCCTGTACCTGGACTTCTATAATATAAGAAACTCAATCTAAAGAGTTGCTGTCAGACTCTACATCAGCGGGTGGTCCCGTAACATTAAGAAACCCCTGTTTTCAGCAGTACAGAATCTGCATCAGTGGCCATCAACCAGTTGGAAACCTAGTGGTTCGTTTTCCCTACAGTCAAACTCCCTTAAGCCCTTCAAACAGTTACACCTAAACACTATTCATCTCAGCGACAGATTCCCTTTTATTCCTATAATTATGCTCCAGGTAATAGCAGATTGGGTTATGAGTTGCCACATGCTATCTAGGCCAGGGAATAAAATTGTGGCCTTACAATTATGTGTTTTCTTATATCCTTTGAAAGGTTCAACAAAGCAGTAAAATCAATAGCATGAATGTAATTCATCGGTAAGACACCGGGGACCGATCAAGGAGGAGATGGATGCACTCAGGCCTAAATCAAGGTATTCAGGCAGATAAGTACTAATGCACCATATTTTATGTTAATAAACACCAACAGATTTACATACGCCAATAATATTTCCGGTTCCTGCTAAAACATCATATTCCGAAATCTTCTCACTGTATTTATAACTGCTTATAACATTATCTAGAGAACTAAGCCCCCCTATGGAATGTTCCTGGAGTCAATCCAAGATTCACAGCGGTTGATGAAATACAGACAGAAATGTCATAATCATGGTTAGCTGTTTATATCTGATACCGTTTATATGAGAAGGTGTTTTAACCTCAAAATCATCTATCTTTATTTGTTTATAAATGTTTGCAGAATAAAGAAGGTGTCCTGCTACGATGACGAGTGGCAAACCTGGTATGGCTAATAGAAAAGATTGGCACTTTTAAAAACAGTGTTATGATCACGGCATTCAACAAGCAATGTGAACACGTCACGTTTGTGTAAGGGCTCAGGTCGTTACCTGGACCAGGAGAGAATTTTGAGTTTGGGTTCGAACTTTATAAACAATGACTGCTTAAGTACCCGTATACTCGAGTATAGCCGACCCAAGTATAAGCCGAGCCCCCTATTTTACTACAAAACCAGGTAAAACCTATATATTTTTTTCCGCGATTTGATTATTATTTTTTGACTCGATATACAAGCCGAGTTTGGGGTTTTCAAATTCACAATTTTTTGGTGGCTGAAAACTCAGGCTTATACTCGAGTATTAAGGTAAAAACCTTCTGACTGACTGTCACTTGAGGGGTCAATTTTCGCAGTAAGGCTACATTCACACGACCGTAGGTGGGACGTATGTACGGGCGCAAGCCGCAACAAGTACATACTCCTCCATCGGCGGCAATGGGCACACCCGCGTACGTGCTGCAACCTTGTGCACCGTACTAGCCTGTCCTATACACAGGAAAGATAGGACCTAATGTCCTATCTTTGGTAATGTTACTTACTACGACTACTGCGAGCACCAGGGATTTGGCTTGGTAGGAGGGGTCCCCTCCTCCTCTCTCCATGAAATGCCGGACTATAGCCCGTCGGGTCCATATAGACTGGTTTCGGGGTACAAAGTTCGGTGTCAAATTTATCCATACTGGGTAGGGATATAATAGGTAGCTGACATCAAATATTAGGTGAGTAGTGCAAAGATAACCAGGCTTTTGGAAAGGCATGTCAATCCAATGCTATGGACAAGACGAGATTTAAATGGCAACCATCTCCGAAAATTTGAGTACAATTGGGTGCAGTAGTGGATCTAAAGGGTGACTGACAATGAAACCATGATTAAAAGGATTTCAATGTTTTGGACAAGATTACAAGGGGTGACTTGCTGTAATGTTTAGAGTGTAAACTAATCATTAGAAGGGGCCTAACTTAGGGGTTTCCGTGGAATATGAAGTACAAACCCATAGATGCTAAACCGCTAATGAATCAGGCATTAAATCAATTGGGGCTCTGCCTATTTACTGAGGTCAATGCCCCGCACATTCTCGTTCGGGTTTCCCCGAATAAATTTGTCCGTTGTGCGGCCGAATTGCCCAGTGATTTTTTGCTCACAGGACGCGTATCTGATTATGGGTCGCATTGGCCGCCCGGCTTTTCGTTGGTGGATACACGTAAAGTTCTCCCTTGCATTAATTAAAAGGTTGTGTCCTGATGGAAAGTGTATGTTATTGTTATAAAGCTGCTCTCACAACACATGTATGGAGGAACATATATACGGGTCGATATCATCCTCCCAATCCACTGTCTATGGCTCATTACCCTGTAGGGAGCATTACGGGTGCAACGCGCACTGGTGACACTGTACCGCTCCATAGTCCCATAAAGATAGAAATGTCCTATATTGCTCACGTGATTCTGCTGCTTCGTGCGCGATGTATGCCTGAGGAGAGTGGGACAGGGGTGAGCTTGCTCATCCCCCTCCTCCCCGGAGCGCCGTATATGCCCGCCTACTAACGGTAGGGCAAGGCATACATCGCTTGAATGTAGCCTAACTCACTGTAATAAACTTTTGGTGTCAGGATTCAGAGTAGTGGGACCCCTGAACCCACCTAGACAGATGACTAGTAAGCCGACATCTGGGAGCAGAGTCTAAGTGGCAACCTGTTTTCACCAGAGCCGCTCGCCAACATCGTTGGACTTTCGCAGCATGGTACCAACTACCCCCCCCAATTTATCTGCAGTGGGTGGTCATGCAAGTACAGGATCGTAATGCTGAGATGGAGTCTGGGAAAACGGTCACCCACCAACCAATCAATTGGTGAGCTGGCCCCTTTAACATCTTGGATGGACGGTTGCGGGGCAGGGAGACATGGTCGCTGGAGTTGCACAGATACGTGACCATGCTGCTGCTCGGCCTGAGGGGGCACATGGCGCACACACATTTGTCTTTAGATGATTTCCTAAATGGTTTGTGTAGACACTCCCGTGGTGGTAGACAGAACCCGTATACAGGGAGTTCAGACAAGGTGCAACGTTGAAAATCACTAATCACGGTTCTTTAATAACAACAGTTCATCCGGCAACGGGGCCTAAACCAACGGCAGCAGATTCTGGTACTAGAGTGGTCTTGGAGAAGTGTATACCATGGACAATAGTGCCCGCTAGCCTGGTATTAGATGCAGGGGCTGGTATAATGGAGATGGACTGTGTCCAAAGCAGTGTGAAGCTGCAGCTCTGGTTTAGACGTGTCCTCAACTTTGGTCCTTGAGTGGGTTCTGTGTCCGTACTGAAGATGTACTGAACCCTGTCTCTGCCTTTCACTCACGACCATTGGTCCTGGACTGGGACCTGGGTAAAGCTGTGCTCACAGACCTGTTCGGTGGATCTAACAGCTGCTATTACCTGAGATCTCCCCTGCATTATCCTGGGTTGAGTTACGCAGCTCACTAAATGGGGATAATGACAGGTAGAGGCAGGCTGGCTTACCAGGTTTTAGTGGGCCCCTGTGATCAGCCCTACCTGGGCCTCTCTTCTAGGGCCACCTTCCTAGTACACACTGACCCCTCCCCAGCGTGAAACACACTGCCCCCCCCCTCCCCACCCTATGTACACATTCCTCCACCCTTTGTGACCTCTGCCCCCCTCACCCCCCTGTATAACCACACCAAGCCCCCTCCCCCAGAAAGACTGTCCTCACACAGCCTAATATGTCCCCGCCCCCAGAAGTAAGTGCCACCAGTAGCCCCCCAGAGTAATGTGCCAAAGCCAGTAGTACGTCCCCACACAGCCCCCCAGTAAGTAATGTCCTCACACGCCCCCCCAGTACGTAATGTGCCCCACACAGCCCCCCTAGTAGTTAATGTGACCACACAGCCCCCCCAGTAAGTAATGTGCACCACCAGCCCCCGTAGTAATTCCCCCACAAGCCCCCCAGTAATTTAGTGTCACCCCACACAGTCCCCCAGTAATAGTAATTGTCCCACACAGTCACCCAGTAATAATGTGCCCACACAGCCCCCCAGTAAGTAATTTCCACTCCACCAGCCCGCCCAGCATCTCACTCCCTTCCCGGCCCATGTCTCCCTCGCACTTCACGATGCAGACACTGGTTTCCCGGTAGGGTCATGTGACCATTACATCATGCAAAGGTCCTTCACAGCCACCTCCGAGCTGCAGCTGGAAAGCAGTAGTCAAATGTTCTCATCAATCCTGATAAGAGGGAAGAATTCTCCGGGCATCGGGGCCAGATGTCCTGCAGGTATGTCCTGCAAGATGCCCGCGCAGGTCCCCACAGGCACTTGCCCCGGGTTAGCCGTGTGGCAGGCCGGGCCTGGGCAAGGGCCTATATTCGCCACTACCCCACCACCCCCCCTACCCCCCACCCAACCTCGCTAGTCGTTGGACATGGGGTGTTTCACTGTTGTGTGTAGTTGTATTACTGGAGTATCACTAAGCATACTAGCGTGTTCTGAGGGAAGTGGCTATGTTGTATAATACTGGAGTAGTCACTGTATACTGGTGTGTCCCTGATGGGACTTGTGTTTTTGATATATGGAGTGTCACTGCATACTGAGCGGCCCTGATGTAAGCTGGTGTGTTCGTATTACTTGAGTAGGTCACTGTATACTGAGTGTGTGTCCTGATGGGACGTTTGGTGGTTGTATACCTGATAGTCAACTGTAACTACTGAGTATGTCCTGATGGGACGTGTGTGGTTGTATACACTGGAGTAGTCACTGTATACTGAGTGTGTCCTGATGGGACGTGTTGTTTTAGTATACTGGAGTAGTCACTGTATACTGAGGGATTGTGTCCTGGATGGGCACGTGTGTGTGTTGTAGACACGTGGAGTAGTCCACTTAAAATACTGATGTGGGGGTCCTGATGCGGACGTGTGTGTTATCCCTGGAGTAGTCACTGTATACTGATGTTTGACCTGATGGGACGTGGTGTGTTGTATACACTGGAGTAGTCATGTATACAGAGCGTGTCCGAGTGTCCTGATGGGACGTGTGTGTTGTATACACTGGAGTAGTCACTGTATACTGAGCGTATCCTGATGGGAAGTGTGTGTTGTATACATTGGAGTAGTCACTGTATACTGAGTGTGTCCTGATGGGAAGTGTGTGTTGTATACATTGGAGTAGTCACTGTATACTGAGCGTGTCCTGATGGGAAGTGTGTGTTGTATACACTGGAGTAGTTATTGCTGATTGTCAGTGAATTCATTTTGTTATAGACTGTAATTGTCTGGCTCATGCCTTCAGTTATCCAGTGTATCATACTTAATACATTATAATAGGAATATCCTGGTGAATCAGACATATAACAACATTTACTGTAAGTCAAATTCTGAGAAATCATTTCAGTCGTTTTATAACAGTATGTAAGGAGGATATAGGTGCATCACGTGGCTGCAGATCCCCATTTCTGTATCCAGCATAATCACCAGTAAGTTATTGTATCCCTATAAATATACAAGGAGTGATCAGTGCAGCCTGAAGCAGGAAACTTTTGTGCCTGCGATGAGTGGGAGCTGTCATTTGCTAAGTTCTGGGTGCCACCCCTTGTAACTCTGCAATCTCCCTGTCTTCTATATAATTTGTCCAGGGCACTCAAACATATCATTTATTGAGATCACAAGAAGACAAACATTTTAAGAAGGAACAATCAGGTTACCTTGCCTTGTTTGTAGGTTAACCTTTCACCATGAAGGAGATGTGCACTGGGCCCTTTACAAGGGCATTTGCCGGAGAACTCATTGGAACTTTGATATTTGTATTTTTTGGCCTGGGTTCTGCAATGAATTGGCCATCAGCACTCCCAACAGTTCTGCAAATTTCCTTTACATTTGGCCTGGGCATAGGGACGCTTGTGCAAACCTTAGGGCACGTCAGTGGTGCCCATCTAAATCCTGCGGTGACTGTGGCTTTCCTGGTATCATCACAGATCTCCCTCTTCCGTGCTGTTTGCTATGTTTGTGCCCAGCTTTTGGGGGCAGCTATTGGAGCTGGTTTACTGTATGAGTTTACACCTGAAGACGTACGCGGCAGCTTTGGAGTCAACATGGTAAGTTTATGTGTTGATAAATTCTATCTAGAGAGAATCAACCTTAGGGTAATCTGTCATCACCTATCATAACATTGCCTTTCATGTGCCTTTCATGTGCTGCCATTATTAATAATTGGAAAATGACGTTATCTAATATCTTTCTGGTCAACCACCTTTATATTGGTTTTAAATTGGTTTTAAACATGTTGCTGCAACCAAAAGTATCTGCCATTGGCTTTCTCTGCTCTTTGCATTCTTGACACATGCACACTCGGCTGGATCAAGCAATAATTTGCATCTAAAGATAAATTGTTCTCGGATTGGCTGTAGTGCTAGCTGTTCTTAATATTTTACGTGTTGCTCATCTATAAAGAATTTTTCCATGGACCATGAGTCCAACGACCTGTATGTTCTGTAGATATAGGCAACCATGCAATACCCCACGTAGCCTTGAATTAAGATTGGGGACTACGTTAACTTACAAATTATCCAAGATTCGATTTGATGAATGTTTCCAAAGGATTACAGTTACGGTAGGACCCTAATCCTAATACTAACTTTAATGAAAAAATTGTAGAAGATAGACTAAAAAAGATAGGACCTTTTTTATAAAAATCTGTGCTTTAGATGACTAAGGGAATACCAATTTCCAGGACAATTGGTTCATCCAAAGCAAATCATAAAAAATGTTGTTTGATTTGCTGATTAAAAATCAACAGATTTATACTGAATCTACAAAACAGATCTGCTAATCTTTATTTAGGAAGTAGAATTATTTACCAATATGTGTTGCCATATATTGGTCACAAAGGGTGGAAGCATTTTTTGTGCACATATGACCCACATACATACATCTATATATCCTTCCCAAACTAGGACATCTACAGAAACCTATATAAATAAAGCCTGACCCCAATGCATGTTTAGCCTGCTTCCCAGGCAACTGAAAATCCTATATTTAGAGTATTATTCTTACCTTATATACTCGAGTATAAGCCTAGTTTTTCAGCACAAAATTTGTGCTCAAAAACCCTAACTCGGCTTATACTCGAGTCAACTAAAACATAAAGACAAAACTCACCTTTCTGACGTCACCCATAGGTCCTCTTCTGTCTGAGACAGTCTGAGACAGAAGAGGACCTATGGGGGACGTCGGAAAGATGTTATTTTTTTTCCAACTACAGGGGCTGGGCAGGCTGTATGCTACAGGGGTTGGGCAGGCTGTATGCTACAGGGGCTGGCAGACTATATACTGGGAGGCTGTAACCAATGCATTTCCCACCCTCGTCTTATACTCGAGTCAATAGGTTTTCCCATTTTTTTGTGTTGAAATTAGGGGTCTCGGCTTATACTTGGGTCGGCTTATACTCGGGTATATACGGTATTTGGGATATTTATGGCATTTATGAATGAGAGTTGGTTGTCCTTCCTCTCAACTCGTCACCTATCTTGAGGACAGGGTCTCCCTGACTCTTATTTTGCAGCTGCAGTGATGGGAGAGATGGTTGTGCAACCTTGGTTCTCTCCATTAACTTCTATAGTCTGGAGAATAGCTAAACCACCAGGATAGCTTTTCTCACAAGTCCCATAGAAGTTAGAAATTAGGCATTTAGCTCCTTCTTTTCACCCACTGCTAGTCCAAATTGAGGGTTGAGACCCTAGATCTTAAAATAGGTAGGGTTACTTTGTTAAATGTCAAGCTGGAATGTTGGTTTTTGTTATTTTATTGAAAAGAGTAGTCAATAGAATTTACAGTAAAATCTATTTTACATTATAAATCTTTACAGCAGGATGTATATTTTCTTTTGATAAATGAGAATCTTTGGCTCAGGTATGATACATAACTCGGGCCTGTGTATTATGGCAAATTTTGCACCATTGAAATCGAGTAACATGTACAAGTTTTTATTTAGTGTTCTGAATATGATATGTAGTGAATAGATTTTTTTTATTATTTTGGTGATTTGAATATTGTTCTACTTTAAATATGAGGCCAAAATTGTATATACAAACCACCATTGCTTTGTCAGAGGAAAGTACCATGAACAACTGTGAATGTAAACTTATTGGGGAATGTTCATCATTCTGCTTGTATTTAATGCCACTTTTTTAACAGATTTAAAGCTTGTTTGGTTCAAAGTCACACTATTGAGACAATTGTGATAATTTTGAGACAAATTAAGTTAAAATAGATAACATAGCATAAGTTATGTAGAACCTGCATACTTGTTGCTACTGTGCCAAAACATAGTGATAGTTTTGTGGCCTAACACAAAACAGAATATCCATATATAATAATCAGAATAATTTATTCTCTGACAAAAGCCACATCCAATCCAATTATGGATTAAGCTTTGGAAATTTTTGGATAACTAGTTCTTTGTCTTGTGGGATCCATCAGATGGGAAGACATACAGTACATATTATATGGTGCTAGGGTTGACTAATGGCTCTAGTTACGGTAATATACAGAGGTCACATGGGATTGTTCCCTTGTGATCAAAAATAATTCAGAACTTGCACCAAAGTACAAGAGACGAAATACAGCTTTAAGCCTAAGACATATAAGTATATTAGTCAATATAACCCTGCCAACAGAAGCTTACAAAACATCACAGCATGCACTCATTAAAATTGTGAAGTCCTCTCCATTTGTAAATGCCTTGGACTAGAGTTGCATTAAACCACTTTTATGGTGAAATTAGAGGATCGGAAATGTCCTCATGAACTTCCTATGGTGATGTGCCAAGAAAAGGTTTTGGTTAATTTTTTCTATGAGCTTCCTCCCACCAGGCTACACTCCTTTCATAACTCCTGTTACATGTTAAAAGAATTACAGAAACAGCACAGGGCAGTTGAGTCTGCTTCAGTGACTCCGACCCTTATGGTCAGAAGTGTTGGTCATGTTTGGCTACAATGGGTAAGGGTGCACATATTGACACACCCTTACCTACCTGATTTCTTGCACGGACATGTCAAGATAAGGTATACATGTTACAAGTTACACACTAGACTTTTCCTCCAATCTCGGCCAATGATTGTTGTCTGTCATTTTTATTTATGTACAAACCAACAAAACATATGGTCTAAACTGGCCTTTAAATATGGAACACTACCTGTATCCCTGATTTGCCACCTTGATACACTGTACATGTGAAGAATTTATCTGAATATACTTTAAAGTGGTATAATAATTCTCTAACATCAGTTTTCTACAAGTAGTGTAATTGAATTCTCAAAAAAATATGGCATTCTGCCTAGAGTATGGCTCAGAGGGCAGTTGTTAATTTGGATGTATTAAGCCTTAAAGTCACTATGATCTCTTCTATGCTACAGACACATTACAGATTACTTATTATTTTTACAACTCATAAATCTCATGTATGCAAACAAGGTGTTTTCAGTTGGTAGCCCATGGTACATGGCTCATTTCTTTATTTTTTTTATTATAACCTTGTTGAGAAACATGTGTCTGTGTTTCATTAGGCACAAGTCGGAGCACAGGCCATTCGTGGAGAGTTACTTAAAGAGGTTTTCTGAGAATTTGAATCGATTGATGGTCATCTGAAATCTGGATGCCCCTCTTATCGAATAAGTCTCCAATAGAGTGGAGTAGACCCATCAATCGGGTTTGGGGTTCAGCAAGCAACCATAAATCAGTCAATTCACGCACTCTGCTATCTAATTATGTCTATGATTGGCCAGGGGAGACTTCCCTGGACAAAACACAAAGACATAGCTCTATCCACTTTGTAGTGATTGCGACAGAGTAATAGAGAGCAGCTTGTATTAAAGGAAGAGGACTTTGGGCCGAAGTACCTCAACACATCCATTCTACAGCGGAATGAGCCAAAAGTAGTAGGTTCTGATGACAGAGAAAGCTATAAATGATCACATTAAGCCCCTTTCACACATTAGGCCCATGTGGCAATCAGCGGCAGGATGGTGACCACACATGTGGGTCACCATATAGCACCGTGCACGGGAAAAATATATTTTTCCCGTGCTCACTCCACACACCACAATTCTCATGCCTCCTCCTTTCCAGCATGCTGTCATGTGCTCACCTGGGCTATGGCTGGGTAGCCTTAAAGAAAAGCAGCCTTTATTTTAGGCTACATTCACACCACATTGTTCCCACCATCGGCGCCCTGGAGAGGAGAAGGGGTGAGCAGCACTTCTCCATAGCGATGTGTGGCGCACAGCACCATATTATGGGAATAAATGGGACAAGTCCTATCTTTTCCCCGGCTACGGGACGGTACGTGCCGCATGTGTTCGGCACCATACCACTCCCGTACGCCGCTGTGCACCCATTGCCGTCTATAGGGGACGTATATATGCCGCATATATATGTCCCCCTTACAGCCGTGTGAATGTAGCCTAATACTGATCTGATATTGATCACTTAATTTTTAAGATTAACAATTACAAACCTCGAGAAGACTTCTTTTTAGTTTCCTATTGCTCTTTGTTTTCCTAGATTACAGTTGAAGTAACATATTATCCTGAGATTAAAAATTATTCTCATTTTGTCAGCACCTTTTTTTTAGTTATAATAATAATAATAGAGCTAAATAATAAAATGAGAATGGAAACATGGATCACATAGTTGTAACTACAGGTATTCCTGAACAAATGTGATGATCATACCTACTGCCCTTTTCTTCAGTACTTTTCACGTTACAGTCCAGGTTTGCATCATGACCTCATTCATGACTGTTGCCATGTCACATGTAATATAGTAATTATAGATCCTAGTAGTTGACAATTATATATATTAGACTTAATTTTCTTCAACAACTCCCATTAATGATCACTTACATGATAATTGGTCGGAGTTGCGAGAGCAATAAACTTTGGAATGATATAAGGATGTTTCAGTATTGTATTGGTATATTAATGAAAATTAATAAGCTCGGACAAACTTTTTTTGTTCAAAACGCTGCAAAAATATGTGAGATTTTGTATGTTACCTGTAAGGTTTGGGTTGCTTCAATAATGTGTATTGTTTAGTTGTGCATATCTTAGATCTCTGTACCCTAGGATGACTCTCTGGTAGATATCCGATTATGTACATCACTGCCCTTTCCTAAAATGTGCTGTAAACTGTATTATTAATAGTACTTTTCATATTGAGAAAAGATAGCTTATGTTCCCCAAACGGACCCTGACACCCTCTGTAGCTTTGCAAGGTACATCTATGTGAGTTTAGACTTTAGGACTGAGGTAGACTTCTTAAAAAGCATCTACCACCAGTATGAAGGAATGTATTCAAATGAGCCTGAGGGGCTCCAGGCTCAATAGATGTTAATGGAGCCTGTAGCCCCTCAGGCTCTTTTGCATACAAAGTAACAAAGGGTCGCGGCACTTCTTAAAAAGCAATGTATTCTTTATTTCTTCATTTTAAAATTGGCAGAGGTTTTTCCTACGCGTTTCAAGCGTTAGGTGCTCTTAGTCATGGCATGGTGAGGACATGCTAAAGATCAGGGTGACCCGTATTACTTTTCTTTTTTACTTTTGCTTGCTCTTTTGCATACAGTCTTTCATCCTGGCTATAGATGTCCTTTATATATAATCATAATGGAAATCCTCCAAACCAAGCATGTTTAAACCAGGGATACCTACTCATGGATCCAGGCACTGTGACTGTAGTAATCTTCTTATATTAGTTATCCATCCTTCTAAAATCAACTGAAACTCAAATGATGCCATTGGGGATGATACCAATGCCCCTCCATGCTGTAGCTTTATAGGCTGTTAAATTGTCTCCCCCCTCCCTCTGTCAGATGTAATCTCACTGGAACTCACAGACGAAGTTGGAGGGGAAAGTGCTTCTTGTACAGTGTAACTAACAGCCTGTGAAGGGGCATCATCTACTCCTGTATACCACAGCCCATCATACTCACTTGTTGCTTCTCCAGTCCTTCTTCCCCCCCTACCACATCCTCTCTCGATCCTCCTCCCCCAGTTGACGGCGGCTCACCACAACAAGCTATTCTTGCACTCGCGTGGTGGGGCCTCTACCTCCACCATGCACACTGAGAAGGCAGTTTGCCCCATCTCTATTCTCCGTGCGCAGGCGTCGCATCCCTCAGCCCAAGGCATGCGCACTGAGAATTGAGGCGTAGTTGCTAGTTATTGAGGCGTCGATGATACTCAACTCACTATGGAGTTTCTATCCCGTCAACTTACTGCCTAGCAACTAGCCCAGGATGCAACGCATGTGCACTGAGAATGCACGTCGGCTGCTCTACGCACTGAGATGGGCAGGACCAGGCAGGACTTGTATTGTAACGGGGGAGTGAAAAAATCATAAAACAAGGAACTCTCAGGTGCTCTGGTGATGTTGCCGGAGTGCCCCAGACTGATTAGCATAATTTTTATAACTGTATATTTCTGCAATTGTATAGAGTTAGAATGAAAGAAGTCCCGAGGGTCATAGTTCATAAAACAAAAAAATCATATCATGTTAATGAAGATTTTTCACATCAATGATCATATCTGACTTCATTTTAGAATTTGAATATGTTTTCATATATTCCATATACTTTTTTTTTGCAGCCTAGTAATAATGCAACAGAAGGACAGGCTGTGACTGTGGAAATCATCCTGACCCTCCAACTAGTGCTTTGCATATATGCCTCCACAGATGACAGACGGGATGACAATGTTGGGTCTCCGTCACTTTCTATTGGCCTTTCCGTTGTGCTGGGCCACTTAGTTGGGGTAAGTAATTTTTAGGTGTGATCACCACTAAATATTTTGTTATTCCTTTATTAACGTATTCCTTAATTTTACAGTATATGAGTTATGTTATGATATACAACTATGTATATAATAATATAACTCATATACTCTAAAATTCTGCAATTCTTCTAGGACATCAAGGGTCATACAAGAATTGTCCTGGAATTGGTATATAATCCCTTTCACTCCTTCCAGCTTTTTTCTTAAATAAAGGTCCTATCTTGTTTTATTCATATTCTATATATTTTTTTCCATTAGGGTTAAGGTTAGCGTTAGGGTAAATGCTGGGGTTAGCATTAGGGTTAGAATTAGGGTTAACCTTAACGTTAACCCTTACACTAAGCCTAATGCTGATGCCAACCTTAAAGGACATCTACCACCAGGATGAAGAATTGTAAACCAAGCACTGGGGTGTGCCCCCTATGGCAGGATCTGCTCTAATTTTAGCTTCTTATACACATTTTGAAAAATTATGCAATCAGGGTCATTTGCATATTTTGTAAAGCATTTTATTCTTGGTTTACAATACTTCATCCCGGTAGTAGGAAATGACTTTTTTAATTAAAAAAAATATATAGTTTTTAGATGACTAAAGTTATTATATATCATTTCCCAGAATCACTGATGCAATATCTGATTTTAATCTTTTGAATAATTTGGGGAAAGTTCAGCTAATCTAGAAACCTTTGTTTTCTCTAATAGGAAATGTATTTAACTCAGATTTCTAATCCGAAATATCATATCCTCTTCTAAATCAATGTAATGTGAGGCTGTCACTTTCAGAAAGTATCAAGCCCTTTAACAGACATCACCCATAATACAGGACATGCCAGTCAAAAAAAGTTTCCAGATAAAAATTTGTCTGGACTGTCCCTTACTAGGACCAGGGAAACACATACAATGGGGCTCATTTACTAAGGGTCCGCGGACCATGATTCTGGCTGGTTTCCCGAATATTTCCTTTTTGCGCCAAATTGCCCTGTGTTTTTGGCGCACACGATCAGATTAAGGCGCATCGGCGCCTGCTCACATGCAACAGAAATCGGGGGCCGTGCCGTCATACAGCCCGACTGATTTGGACACACCGCGGAATTTAAAAACAAAATTGTGTCAGAAGATCAAGCACTCACATGCATCGGGAAGAAGAAGGTGAACTCCGGCGGATCTCAGCGCAGAAGCACATGAAGGAAATTGAACGCACGACCTTAGTGAATCGCGGCAGACCTGAATCCTCGTTGGACAAAGCACAGCGGGGATCACGACAGGACCGGGTAAATAAATCTTCCCCAATATGTCAATACTTTATAAAACCACAGACATTTCACCGAAAGAGCAAAAGTTAACAATCACAAATTAAATTGTGCTTCGTACCACTGCACCATCCTATTCCAAGGGAGCCTTCCCAATACTTGTACATATGGCGAAACTATGATATATACCAAAACCACATGTTATAGGTCAGGTGAATCCTGTTTGGAATTCAACTGTAGTCTCAATTGCTTAACTATTTCTCCAGTAATTCCTGGGAACCTCCTAGAATTATGCAATAGAGTGTGTAACTATAACAGCACGGGTCACTATTGTGTAAGATAACATCCTAATAGATCTTATTGTGATCCCAATAACCTCAGTATTGGTAACTTTTACTGAGAATCCTCAGGCATGAGACGAAACAGTCATTAATAGCATGTAATAATTTCCACATGTCATTAATGAATACATAAACTATTGTATCCATGATCCATCACACAGCATGAGATCGGAGCAGATGGAATCCCGGAGGAGAGATGAGAATTAACATGTCAGATCTTTTCTGAAGCTGCCATTAACTTTTACAGCCCATCATAACTTCCCATTACTGAGCTCAATATTTCTTGCTATTGATGTTCTAATTCTAAAAACCGCTACTATATTTTTAGTTGATGAATGGGAAACTTAAAAACATCAGTGTACGGCTGAGCACTAATAATATTTATACCAAACTGCTGATCTGGTTTGTTTCCAAGTTTCCAAACACCATTGAAAAATGTATATCCTCTTAAAGAGTAACACCCAAATGATAGCTCATAATGACATGTCAGCAGTTTTGGTGTAGTTCACCTCTTTGGAGTTTCATGTCAATGAACCTGCCTAAAGCTGTCCCAACCAGTTTAAAGGGTCAAAACTGAAGCGGATCAGTTCTTGTCTGAACAATACTGCCCCTTTTTCCAATAATAGATGTGAGCCCCAAAACTCTGGACCAAGACAAATCAAACCTATTCACACGGCCAAATGACTTGTCAACATTTAGCAGTCAGAGATCAGGTTAAGGTCAGGGCAGAGCCAGAGGCAGGTCAGTCGTAGGTCTCCAGCTAATACCAGCACAGGTGATAGAGGACAGGAGATCTGTGCCAGAATCTAACCACATATAATATATATGTAGGAATTAAGAGTGGATTCCTTTTGAGGCGTTCTTTCAGTAGGAATAGGTTCTATTTTTAACAAAACATCATAAAATCAAAAGACAACCTAAACCCAAAAAACAAAATGCTATTTCTTTTCAAAAGCAAAATAAAAAATATATACTTTTAAGGCCCAAATTGGGTCTTTCCTTAGTTCAAACCAAGTCTGACCTAAAGACCTTCGACTCAAAATGGTCCAAAGCAAGTTTTGCTATTGATAATAATAATACAATGGGGCACATTTACTAAGAATGTGGGAAGCTGCACTTAAAATGCTCTGCCCGTGTATAATGTTCAGTGCACCAGAATCTGTCGCTTCCCTGCACTGGCCCGACAGAGTTCACCACTTTTTTGTGTTGCACCTTTAACATAGGATGACAGACTTTGCATGTTAGATCCAGCACACGTTCCAATTGGGCACTTGAAGGCCCCCTAATTTGTGTTGCATTTTACCTAGTGCAGCTGCCCCACATTTGTGCTACACATTTGTGGTGCAGACATTCAGGGCCGTTTCTAGCCTTTTTGCTGCCTGAGGCAAAAATTGAAATAGTGCCCCCCCCCCCAAAAGTAAATATCCTTAATATAATCCCCTTAGTAAATTATAGTATGTACAGTACCCACAACTTATTATATATACCAGACCCCCTGAACTGATTACATACAGGACCCCATAATTAATATAATTATATACCAGCACAGGGTGTACAGCTCCCCACTCCCCCAGCACAGGGTAAACAGCTCCCCCAGCACAGGGTAAACAGCTCCCCCAGCACAGGGTAAACAGCTCCCCCAGCACAGGGTATCAGCTCCCCTTTTTTAACCGCTCCCCACTCCCCCCCCCCCCACACAGGGTTACAGCGCCCGCAGCTCCCCCAGCACAGGGTATACAGCTCCCCCCCTCCTCCAGCACATAGTATACAGCTCCCCCAGGACAGGGTATACAGCTCCCCCAGCACAGGGTATACAGCTCTCCTATCACAGGGTATACAGCTCCCCACCTCCCCACGCACAGGGTATACAGCTTCCCACCTCCCCCAGCACAAGGTATACAGCTCCCCCAGCACCGGGTATACAGCTCCCCCACAGGGTATACAGCTCCCCCACAGGCTATACAGCTCCCCCACAGGGTATACAGCTTTTATTTTGTTAGCACGGACTTGCCAGTGTCTGGCAAGTCCATACTACTGGCGATCAGCCGTGCCCAACAAGGGTCCTCAATCTGCCACCTGAGGCGGGGACTTCACCCAGCCTCATGGCAGATACGGCCCTGCAGACACTTCTTAAATACCTGTGCAAGCAGTTTACACCTTAAAAAACTTGCCAAGTTTTTTAAATTAAAATAAATCTAATTCTACTGGAACAGCGCTTCAACAGGTATTTTTATTCTTACATTCTGTACCTATTCACATGATCCAGTCGATTTGGAGACTTCAATAATTACCCTGCAGCATCCAGATTTATTGGAAAACAACCCAATTAGTGTTTAGTGAATCACAACCTATAAAGGTGAGCAGTATACATATTCAAGTCACTATTTATCTCCCAAACTACAACCTACTACTCCAGTGATCCCCAACCTTTTTCTGCCCAGGGACCAGCTGTAAACATACATTTTCTTCAGGGACCAGTTCGGTGGGGGGTTGCGGTCTGGTGTCATAGTTTCATAGCTAAAAATGTATATTTGAATGCTCCACCATAACTCCCTGTGTGCTTAGCTGACATTGTTCCATTTTCTGAAGAAGCACCCCAACTTGTATTGTCCTTTTTCCTGTAGAATGCTCCCCTCCCATGTCCCCTTTACTGCATTATGTCTTCCCTCCATGTCTCCTTTCCTTTGCTTCCCTCACCATATGCTTCCAAAAATCCCCTTTCCCAGCCGAACTCTGTCAAAAACAAAAATACTTACCTTCCTTATTCCCCTGCAACAGTCTTCTCTTCCTTCCCTTCACTAATAGCATGATGTTATGACATCATGACGCTTGTCGTCAATAGAGCAGTGCATTATTTGGTGGGGTTTTTTTTTGTTTTACAGAGGTCAGGCACGGCCCAGTACCAGGTGTTCCAAGGCCTGGTCTTGGGCCGCGGACCGGTGGTTGGGGAACACTGTACTACTCTATCAGCACTATCTGTCCTTATTATCCGTCCCCTATAAACACTGGGGCACAAGTAATGGCGGATGACACAAACACTTAGGGGCAGATTTACTTACCCGGTCCTGTCGCGATCCAGAGGCGCGTTCTGTGCTGAGGATTCGGGTCTTCCGGCGTTTCACTAAGGCAGTTCCTCCGACGTCCACCAGGTGTCGCTGCTGCGCTGAAGTTCATCGGAATGCACTGAACTTCACCAAGCCAGGCCGGGTGCAGGTAAGCGCGTGTTAAGCTGCACTTTTTTTTTTTTTTTAAATGCTGCGGTTTCTCTGAATTCGTCGGGTTTTCATTCGGTCACGCCCCCCGAAGTAAATGAACCCCTTAGTCCGTTATTTAGGGACAGAACAGACACAGTGTGCACAATCTATTAAAGCAGTTGGTCAAGGGAGGTTTCAAAGATTCACAGTATAATAAGTAAGCCAAGAGTAAATCACATAACAGGGCTCTACTACAGCATAACACCTTCATGTGGAAGAAGCTGTCTTATATAGGCATCTGGTTAAGCAGACCAGTCATAGAGAAGAATGTCAAGCCGGGTAGTGTAACAATCAATACTAATGACCCAGAAACCCCCTATAATGAGGTTGCTGGTTTGATTTATACACAAATTATAAAATGACATGTGATGGCGCTGCCCGGACTATCAGACTAACACCCAACCTCCAAAGTTTCAAGCATGCTCTTAAATCTCATGTCTTTAGGCAAGGCTATAACACTTGTGTTAAAGATATATTCCTCTACACCGGCCATTTTGGACCAAGCGGCCATTTTTGTTTTAGCCTGGAGGGGCAGTTATGTCGTTCATTCAGAAGCTATATTTTTAAATCTCTATTCATGTCATGATTCAGTCATTTTTGTGTAACCTGCCTGTAAAAGTTTCTCCTCGACACTTGTTATAGATGATTTTCCTTCGGCCTTTTCTTCCCCTTATCTTGTTTTGGTTAGCAAGAATCTTTTGGAGTCATTCTCAGTAAATTCTTTAGCCGGGATAATATAAGCATGTCTGTGAACAAGGCCTGAGAAGACAGTGCACAATTTATTAACCATTTCAGAGACTGTCCTGGTAAAATCCATTATGGCCAATAGCATTGCAGTAATCTATCTCCTTGTCACGCCCCCCATATATGCTGATGACTTTGTATTTGATATATGTGGCTGAGCACTAATAAAGGGGAAGATTTTACATTCACTAAGAGACTGATGTGTCTTGGGTTTGTGCTCTCGTCCCGGTACCATGCAGCCACGAAAGATTTAATTTGAAAGTCACCTTGCAATGAGGAGTTTGAGCCCCAGATAAAAATCTCTGACAACTTGGTAACTGCATGAAGTTTTAATTCTCTTTACTAAGTGTCCTGTGTCCCGCATCCTGTGTCCTCCTCCCTGTCGCCAGACACCAAGCTTCAGGCTTCTCTGCAGCCCCATTCACCTTGGACTTTGTATATAAGATGACGGCTGATGACTGGGTCAAATGACAGGTTAGGGTCATTTAATAAATGAGTGTAATCGGAAGCTGACACTACCACTGCACATTTTGTGAGGCTAAATTGCATGAAACATTTTATTGAAATTGGTCTATAAAACAAATGCATTTACCTCTAGCACATTGTCATGCTGTGGGTAAGGTTATCTATGTGGATAATGATAAAGAATAATGTGTTTATAATATGCTGTTACAGATGATAACATCCTTGTTCTTCTCACTAGATCATGTAAATTGTTCTTTTGTCCTTTGGTTTAGATTTATTTCACTGGCTGCTCAATGAATCCTGCTCGCTCCTTTGGACCTGCGTTGGTTGTTGGAAATTTTAGCACACATTGGGTAAGACTTAGAGATGTGGTAAAGGGCATATGCACAGAAAGGCTGTATACAGTGGGTACGGAATGTATTCAGACCTGAAAGTAAAAAATGGTCATAAGTATTCAGCCCCTTTCCTCAGTATTGAGTAGAAGCCTTTGGAGCTGGTACAGCCAAGAGTCTTCTTGGGAAGATGCAACAAGTTTCTCACACCTGGATTTGTGGATCCTCTGCCTCTTCCTTGTGGATCCTCTCCAGTTCCCTCAGGTTGGATGGTGAACGTTGGTGGAAGCCATTTTCAAGTTTCTCCAGAGTTGCTCAGTTGGGTTTAGGTCCGAGCTCCGGCTGGACCAGTCAGGAATGGTCACAGAGATGTTCTGAAGCCTCTGCTTTGTTATGTTAGCATTGTGCTTAGGGTCATTGTCTTGTTGGAAAGTGAAACTTCGGCCCAGTCTGAGGTCCAGAGCAACCTGGAAGAGGTTTTCATACAGGATATCTCTGAACTTGGCCGCTTTCATCCTTCCTTCAATTACAACCAGTCGTCCTGTCCCTGGCCCCATATCATGATGCTGCCTCCACCATGTGTCACTGTTGTGATTGTATTTGGCAGGTGATGAGCAGTTCCTGGTTTTCTTTACACATACCGCTTAGAATTAACACCAAAATGTTCAATCTTCATCTCATCAGTCCAGAGAATCTTATTTATCATAGCCTTGGAATCCTTCATGTGTTTTGTTGCAAACTGTTTTTGGCTTTCATATGTCTTGCACTGAGGAGAGCAGAATCTGTCATAAAACCCGAACTGGTGGAGCCTGCAGTTTTTGTGGACTTTGTGGAGCTTTTTAGCATCTCGCTACTGCATCTCTGGAGCTCAGCCACAGTTATTTTGGGGGTCTTCTTAACCTCTCTCACCAAGGCTCTTCTCCCACGCATGCTTAGTACGGCTGGATGGAAGAATTGTGGTCATGCCAAAATTCTTCTATTTAAGGACTATGGACTGTGCTTCTTTTGTATCTTTAGCCAGCCATAGCAACAGGGTGTGAATACCTATGACTATGTAATTTTTAAGTTTTTCTTGTTCAATAAATTAGCATTCTGTTTTTTTCTGTCAAGATGGGGGGCAGAGTGTACATTAATGAGCAAAAAAAGAACATTCTTGATCTAACCATTTGGCTGAATACTTTCCGTACCTGCTGTACTGTACTGGACAAATGTTTTAGGGAGCTGTGGAATAAATGCTGAAAGCTTTCAATATAGACAAGTTCATAAGTAATGATAAATGACCTAAATCAGAGTGAATGAAGACAAAATAAGTCTAACTTATCTCAGTATTCAGCTGAGAGCAAATGTTATCTTCAAAACAATATCACTTCTTTTAGGTACACATACACAAAGTTTGAGGAACTTGGTAGAGAAGTTGTTCCAAACATCTTGGAGAATTAGACACAGATCTTCTGCATATGTAGGCTGTCTTTTCATGTAATCCCAGACAACCTGGACCTAGGCCCTGAGGGGAGGACATATGATCTATTTCTGGACTCCTTGTTCTACTTTACACTATGGGGGTCATTTATCTTTATTTTCATTCCTTTTTTTTCCTTTCTTATTTGAGACTTCTTTTGGGGCATTGCAATTTTTGCGCCTTTTTGGTGACTTTTTGAAATGTGCACAGTCTACTGGACACTTGTTTATCATCAGAAGGGCACATTTATCTTCTATTCCAGATGTGCTAAATGTCACAAATGAAATTTTGGCACAAAAACTCCAGATGAAGCCATACTTAAGGAAAAATTAGAAAATTAAGTTGTGACTTCAGACATTTTTGAGACATTTATAACAGATTTCACAAATTAAGATCTGAAAAAAAAATCCTTGAGGAAAAAGTGAGATTTATAAATGACCAAAGTAGCAGAGGAAAAAAGATAAATCCAAAATGAATAGAGATAAGATAAATGACCCCCTATATATATTTCTTAATGACATTGGCTCAGATGTTTGGGATAACTCCCCTGCTGAAGAGTTCATTTTCACACTTTTATTTTTGGAAATGTTCCTTGTCTGCAGCTTTATTTCCACTTTAATTAAAGGAGTTTTCCAGCAACTTATTTTCTTGTTGTATTGGCCTAGGGGGTGTAAAATAACAAATGAGCAATACTTACCTCTCTCTGATACTCCGGCTCAGTGTGACACCCTCTGTCACTTCTGGTCTCTGTATCAGCAATGATGCGACATCTGCAGAGCAGACCCATTTTACCTGCATCTACAGGCTGTAGTTAATGCCAACTATCTATGTGGTGTCATCACTGAGCCTCTGCATATAAACAGAGGCGGGTGCTGAACTGGAGGGCCGGAGAGAGGTAAGTATTATGTATCTCTGCATTGTTGCTTACCATAAGGTTTACACATTTGGAGCGTTCATCTTAACATATTTTCTTTCCTGCAGATCTTCTGGATTGGACCTTTGGTAGGGGCTATTCTAGCTTCCTTGATCTATAATTATGTACTATGTCCCCAGGAGCAAAGCTTCTCCGAGAAGTTGTCTATGCTCTTAGGAAGGATGCAAACCTTACAAGAAGAGGAAGATTGGGAAGAAAGACAGGAACAGCCCAGGAGAAAATCAATGGAACTTCAGACGTTGTAACATCTGCTACATCCAATTGAAGAAAAAGGACTTTGATGTTATTCTAACTTATCATACAAAAATAAGATACTGTATAGGTTAGAAAATCTTACATTAAGAAGGACACATATTATTTCATGTAAAACACTGAGTTGTACCAAATCATTGCATATTACATAAAGATGATAATGATGTAAACAGCATATGATAGCAACAGTAGGTGCTTCCCATCCTCAATATCCCTATTTTTCCATTTCCCCTAAACAGTCATTAGTATTGCTGTAATGTAACTAATAGGGAAAATGAAGCAACTTTGCACATCATGTTCACACGGAATTCACACTGTTTTTGTATTTAGAGCTTCTATGCACAATTTGTGTAACAGAATACAAACCTTGGGTGGTCGGATCCTGCTTCTAAAACATAAATTTTAAGCTTTGTAGAAATGAAATAAATTGATTGGAAAGATAAATGTATACATATAGGAGCTTCATATTAGGCTAAAATTCACGTACTTACTGCTTCCCACTCCATTATCAAGGCTTTGGGTCCTCACCGCACTTGACTTGAGTGGCTGCTGTCACCAAAGGAAAACAGTATTGGAGACAGTTCAGCTAATTATTTGCCACACCAATCCGTGATTGGTTGAGGACCTTCCTCTAGTGTTTTGTGTGGTGTCAGGAGAAACTCAATGCAAGTGCTATGATGACTGGCAGCATTAATAATGGAGCAGTAGGAAAGGAACTTATTATTTTATAATCAACCTGAAGATTTCTTAATTAAATTATTTTTAATATAAAGTAATACATTTATTATAATATAATATAATTTAATAAAATATAATCTGATTAGATTATATTAACTGGACAACTCCTTTAACCCCGAGTGAAAACAAGTGCCCCTTTTGCTTACCTCCCGATCAGATGCACTAACATTATGCACATAGGGGCACATTTACTAAAAACAGTGCCAAATGCACTATGTGCCTGTGTAGTGTGCAAGGGTGCCAGATCCAGGATTTGTGGTGCACATTCTTCAGAATATGGCGCCCCCTGCACTGTCCCGACAGAAAGCACCACTTTTTTATTTGGCACACCTTTATTGTAGGGCATGCAACACATTTCTGTCTGACTTTACATGATAAATATGGCGCATGGACCGACTGAGCACTGTGACGCCCTGTTCCGTGCAGAAATTTGTTTCGCATGAAGTATAGTGCACCCGCGACACAAATGTGGCACAGAAATTCGTTAAATACCTGTGCAAGCAGTTTGCACCTAAAATAATGTACAAAGTCTGAGAGAAAACTGGCACAATTACCTAAGTAAATGTGTCCTACAGCATTTGTACCAACAAATTAAAAATATGTTTTTTGACCCGCTATCTGGGTTCTCTTTGGCACATATCAAAGCAGTGATACAAGACCAAGGCAAAGGGGTTAAGCCTCTTTAGGACTCTAAGGAATGTCTGGTCGGAATTTTGTAAGAGGATATTAAGGTGTTAAACAACTTCACGTAGATGCAATTTTCGTGCAATTTTATATAAAGGTTACTGAGGAACATACACACCATTGGGTTATTGATGTTACCATTTTAACCTGTTCTGTAAAACTTATGACATTATTAAAGTGATTGTTTTATGGTGTATAAAACAAAATATTTTTTATTTGCATTTCATTCAAACAATAAATTATTATAAAATGATAATATATTTGTACTGAAAATAGGGTTACAAATGGTTATTCCCCTAACATTATTACTAGATGTTGAAGGGAACCTGTCATCAGAAATTGGCCTAATAAACAACCAGCAGTATGTTGTCAAGCAGCTGAGCAACTTATAGATCATGTCTCTTTCATGGTCCAGTGTGATGGCATCATCCAGAAAATCAACTTGGAAGTGAGATGTAAATTGGTTTTAAGAAGTCAGAGAGGTGTTGGAAGAGTGTTAAGGAGGTCGCACTGGTTTCGGACGCCATCTTGACTACTGTCTGCCATCATAGATACAGCGGCCATGTTCCCTAACCATTGTCAAGTTAATGTCATGATTCAAACTTCATTTTATGTAACCTGTTTGCTCGCCTGTCAGCTAATACCCTTTGACATTTAATGAGAAGCCAGTCTGTCCTCGATGCTGCATAATAATATGATTCTGGAGCCACTTATCATCTCCTTCTCAGCATTAGTATAAACAATATCTGTGTACAAGGTTTCTGAGAACTGAGCACAATTAATTAACTTTTTTTCCCAGAATGTGCTGATGACCAATAGGTTTGGAGTATACTATTCACGCCCCTTTGATGACTCTTCTGTCTGTTATATATTATGCATTTTGATTATTAAAGGGGAGAAGATCTTGACTAAGAGATTGACGTATGTCTTGGTCTTTATGTTCAATCATGGGTTAATTAGGACTCACCTTACAAAAGTCAAGAGGGCTGTTGGGGCCCTGCATAAAAAAACAGTTTAACACTGAAGATAAGCTTTTCCTGAATTAGACCCCCCCCCCACACACACACACACACATACATACATACACCCTTTCACTGTAATTGATGGCTCTGTGTCCAGGAACATCTTGATCAGATCTCCAGAAGTACAGCACATGATGTCAATCACATGGGAGGAGGTGTTTAGCTCTCCCTGCTTCTACACTCTACACCCTGACTTCATATAGATTCAACTTACATCTCCCTTCAAGGTTGATTTTCTTAATGACCCACCAAACTGGGTCATGAAAGAAACAATAACTAGAAGCTATTTAACTGCTTTACAACATACAGCTAGTGGTTTATTAAGCCAATTTCTAATGACAGGTTCCCTTTAAATTCAGACTATGATTGTAAACATTCTTTGTTAATTTACATCTTTGTAAAACATGATTACTAGATATGTCAGGACTAATGCCAGAATAACTCCTCTTGCTTTCCTATTGAACAGCTGTTCTGTGTCCCTCTTTGTTCCAAGTGTGTATAAATACGAAATGTCAACTTTATAGCTTGCTATTCTTAGGAGTAATCATCTAGTGATGGGGGTTGACCTTATCAGTGCCTAATAGTTCCCCTTTTATGACCGTTCATCAATAGAATGCTGTCAATCATTAATAGGACTGCCCCATGATTAGATGATTGCTCCTAAAACAGGGAAAATGAAAAGTTATTTTGAATCCTCTGTCACAAAACTTGATATAAATTTGCTCAGCTCTTCCTATTGCATATGGCTTGTATATAGGACACACTTTGGAAACAGTTATCATAAATATTGTTCCTTATTAAAAGGCGTTTACCATCACCCAAATGCATTCTGCCTACATATGAAGTGCTATAGGGCCATCACTGACAAAGTAAAAAAAAAGTGTTTGGTGAGGAGTTTAACTTTTAATATTTATGCAAATTAGGAGTTTTGTTCTCCTGGGGAAGATCCATACCAGGGGGAGCACCAGTGTTTATGGATGGTCAGGGGGGTGGTAACACTGCATAAGAAAGTTATTACCTTGGATATCATGAGCTAATTCACATATAGCTGTCCGGGACCATATCTTTTTATAATGGCAAACTATCAGGGGCACAGTAGTGGTTTTTTAATGTGATTTCAGACTTGATATCCTTATAAGATGATAGCTGATTTTAATCTTTGATTGTAGTCCAGACAGGGTACAGAAATCGCTAGTAATCACTATATACAGCCCCCAGTATTCACTATATACAGCTCCAGCAATAATTCTAAACAGCCTCCCAGCAATAACTATATACAGCCTCCTAGCAATGACTATATGCAGCCCCCCAAGCAATAATTATATATAGCCCTCCAACAATAACCATATACAGCTTTCAGTAATCACTTTATACATCCCCCAGCAATAACTAAATTCAGCCTCCTAGCAATAACTTTATGCATCCCCAGCAATAACTATATACAGCCCCCAGTAATCACTATATAAAGCCCCCACATTAACTATATACAGCCCCCAGTAATCACTATATAAAGCCCCCAGCAATAACTGTATACAGCCTCCTAACAATAACTATATGCAGCTCCCAGTAATCACTATATACATTCTCCAGCAGTCACTATATACAGCCTCCTAGCAAAAACTATATGCAGCTCTCCAGCAATAACTATATACAGCCCCAGTAATCACTATATACAGCCCCCCCGCATTAACTATATATAGACACCAGTAATAACAATATACAGCCCCCCACATTAACTATATACAGTCCCACCAGTAATCACAATATATCCCCCAGTAATCACTATGTACAGCCCCCCAGCAATAACTATATACAGCCCCCAATAATCATTATTTACAGCCCCCCAGTAATCAATATATACAGCCCCCAGTTATCACTATATACAACCCCACAGCAATTACTGTATTCAGCTGTCCAGAAATAACTATATACAGCCCCCAGCAATATCTATATACAGGCCCCAAGCAATAACTATTTACAGTCCCAGTAATCACTATATACATCTCCCACATTAACTATATACAGCCCCATCATTAAATATATATAGACCCCCCCCAGCATTAACTATGTACCATTCCCCCGGATTAACTATATACAGCCCCCCCAGCAATAACTATATACTACCCCCCAACATTAACTATATACAGCCTCCCCAGCATTACCTATACAGGCAGTCCCCGGGTTACATACAAGATAGGGTCTGTAGGTTTGTTCTTAAGTTGAGTTTGTATGTAAGTCGGAACTGTATACTTTATTATTGTAACCCCGGTCAAAATTTTTTTGGTCTCTGTGACAATTGGATTTTAAAAATGTTGGATTGTCATAAGAACCAGGATAAACAATACATCTTAACTAAAGACACATTTGATAACTGTTATAGCTGTTTATTGTAGCATAGGACTAAAGTACAGCAAATTACTAAAATCCAGAGGTCCGTTTGTAACTAGGGGTCGTATGTAAGTCAGGTGTTCTTAAGTAGGGGACTGCCTGTATACAGCTCCTCAACATTAACTATATACAGTCCCCAGTAAATACCTTATACAGTCCCCCCACATTAACTATTTACACCCCCCCAGCAATAACTATATACAGTCTCCTGATCATAAAATATATAAAGTCCCCCAGCATAAACTATATACAGTCCGCCCGCATTAACTATATACAGTCCTCCCAGTATTAGCTATATACAGACCCCCAGCATTATCTATATACAGCCCCAAGCATTAACTATATACAGATTCCCTCCAGCATTAACTATAAACAGTCCCCCCAGTATTGTCTATATACAGCCCCCCAGCAATAACCACATACAGTCCCCTTCCCCAATCATTAACTATATACAGTTCTCAGTAAAATCTCAGTGATGTCACTGCGCTGCCTGTCCCCAGACACTCCAGACCTACTACCGCATTGCTCTCATAGGTCGAAGGCAGAGCAGGGAACATTGTTACTTTGCTCTGCCATAAACCCAAATCTGCTGACCGGATTAGCGACCATTCGGCATACGTCTAGTGGCCAATATGGGTGGGCATGCGACTGCCTGAATGCCCGCATGCCCCGGGAACACCCCTTATTATACAGCCCTGCTTATAATAATCATGCCATCTGATGTTACAGATGAGCTTTAGGACCCTAAGGCACAATGGCCATGATGTCATTGCTATCCATGTAGCCATATAGCATTGTCTTTGCTTTGAGTTTTCTGCTGCAGTGCTATATCATCTGTACTCATCTTCTACATAAACAGGGCAGTAATATTTATTATCTGTAATACCTATACAAATATGCCATTATAGGCAAATGAGAAGGCTTTCTGCTATTCAATGAACCGGAACACAGATGAATTTCCATATACACAAAGCATGATTAAACATTTACGTAAAAATCTCATACGTAATCTCAAACTCATGCAAATATGGAGGAAGATAAATAGATAAGGAGCCTACAGAAGGCCTGATGCTAATGTAAATATGGATGAATGATGACAGCAAATATAACACAACTAAATAAAAAGTAGTGAAATTATATTGCATCAGTGCTGGCTGTAAAAGTAACTCCGGGGACAGATAGTCAGCGATACTTCAGACTTGCAAAAAATTACCAAAAGTACTAACTGTATAATTTTCTTCACACTTTACAAATACTTGATACCTATTAAATAAAATATCAACGAATTCCATTTAAATTTAAAAATATGAGGAAAAGGTTTGCAACTAGAGATGAGCGAGTATACTCGTCCGAGCTTGATGCTGCTTCGGTATTAGCGTACTCGAAACGGCTCGTTGCTCGGACGAGTATTTCGCCAGCTTGAGAACGAGCATTTAACTAACGAAACACAGTGAAGAATACAATGAACACAATGAATACAATGGGCCGAATCCGAGGGGCGGCCGCCCCTGAGGTTGCGAAAGGCCTCGGTCTCTACTAGCCTATAGGCAGCATCTCCAGGCTAAGCAATAGGAGATGTGGACATTAAGGGCTTGGGCGTGCGGTGGGTTTGCCCTATATTTCCGTTCCGCTCCAGCGTCTGGGGTATGGAGAGCTGAACGCTGTGGATGCTGTGGAGGATCGTGGAGGCGACGATGGGGTTTTTGTGGCAGGGTCCTGGGCAGGGGGCTGACTATCAGCTGACACAGGGAAGGAGCAGTGGGTGTGCACGGCCGGAGTGAACGGGCTTGGTGCCACTGAGTGGGGTGTTTAGCATTCATATGCCTGCGCATACTGGTGGTAGTTAAGCTAGTAGTGTGGAACCCCTGCTGATCCTGGTTGGCAAGGTTGCAACACCACGTCCGTCGGTCATGCCGGTGTTTCCTTAAAGAACCTCCAACTTTCTGAAAATCTAGCCCTTGCCGCGGGAGCCCTCGCCCGGGAGCTTCACTACGTGACACATTTGGCGCTGATGCACCTGCCTGGCCCTGCTCTCCTTCTGCTGCTGGCCCCACCACTGCCTCTTCCAACCTCACTGTTCTGGTCAAGGACTCCCTCCGTCTCAGAACCTGGTCACGTTTCACCCGCCTCCACCTCAACCCAGCTTGGGTCTGTCACCTCATCATCCCCGATCCCTCATTCTGCTCCCCCCCTCGGACTTCCTGCCCTGACAACAACTTCACCACTGTCTGACAACCGTGCTCCTCATCGTCGGACACCTCTTTACACACTTCTTCCACTACGTCAAGAAGGCATCATCACCCACAGACTGCGACTGGTGGAAAACCTGGCACTCGGAAAATTGCTCAGCCAAACCGGACAAGTGGTTTGTGACTGTGGGAAGGGTCCAGAAAACAGTTCCTCAGAGTATGCCGTTCAAATGCCAAATTTTCCTGGGAGGGGGCAACTGGGGGGAGGAGGCTGAGGTGCAGGAGCTGGAGGAGTGCCGATTTCGGTGACATGGGTGGACTGCGTGGAAGACTGACTGGTGGACAAATTGCTCGAAGCATTGTCGGCAATCCACGA